>JBAJMU010000005.1:2473953-2514849 GCA_037952995.1 Hyposoter didymator | reverse complement strand
GTATGGGAAACTAGGAGTTGCCATCAAGTACCGAATGTATTACACATGAGCACGTGCAACAAGCTCGTGGTACGGGGCACGTAAATAATTTCCGATTCCAATATCGGTCCACTCGTTGCCACTCTCGCGGTTCGTTCGCTCTTCGCCCTCGCAATATCGAGTGCGACGACTCTTGGCTGCACTTAAAATTCGCACTGAATCGAAATTCAAAAGTGGAAAAGTACCTCGAGACCCGGAATCAACACACACGCACGAGAGGCCATAACTTATTTATATTCGTCGATAAATAAATATATGTTGAAAGTGAGCTTTTGGGAAGAAGAAATGATTGAAAGGAAAACTCGTTAGCTGTCGATTGGTACATTTCCATAAGGCTAATGGAAACGTTAATTGAACAACCAATCAGCCAATCTACATGCACACACGAATGGTCTTGATATCGTGACGACGCAGGCTTGAAAAAGCCCGCTCTCTCCACTGTTGAATTAATATTCGATCTATTCCATCCCTTTTTTCCCCCATTGCTTAATTCCAATATATCTGCAAACGATCCGGCTATTCGTGTTTCGTTTTGCTGGCTCTACCGCGTCTCGTTCCACTGTCATTCATTCCCAAACTGCCGAGATAGTGGGCAAAAGGAAAAAAAAAGGGAGAATAACGTGAGAGAGGTCATACGCTAATGCGTTCCGGAGTCCCCGATATTTGCGTAGTTTTATTTTTTCAAAGGGCCACCAAACCCCGAGGAGAAATGAGTTTTTATTCGCCACAACCGTGAACCGATATCCCCTTGTATATAATGCTCGTTCGCCTGCTCCGCACGTATATCAGGTATTAGTGTCTCTGTATTAGTACGCGGCGGTAAGAGCTGCTGCTGCTGCTGCGTGGCTACGAGAAGGGATGCAGCCAGTACGGCCAAAGGCAAAACTCCGGAAAATTGAAATTAATGAATGGCCAGGTCTGCGCGAGAGGGGAGCTCGCGAGTGAAACGCTACGAGGGTCAATAGGGATTCATCCGCGAACAAAGAGGGATTGATATCCGGAGTGCGAGAGGATGGAGGGCTTGGCGAATGAAGAGAAAGAGAGAGAGAGAGAGAGAGAGAGGGAGGTAGATGAGAGAGTCTCTCTCGGTGATGGCTGCCCAGGAACCAGCGCTACAAGGCGACAAAGGGGAAGGCAAACGATAAAAGCGAGAGAAGCGAAAAGCATGATATGCAGATCTCCCTCTCGCGCCTGGTCCCTCGCTCCCTAGCTAGTCCGAGGGACTCGCGACTTTCTTAAGCATCGCGATGATAACGCTATTATGGATTTTTCCGGTATGATACTAATGACAAACGGGGATGGGGACAGAAATACCGAAAGCCAAAGTGTTTCGTTACTTCACTGCTGCTTGTTTCACCGGACGACCCTCAACGAGGGTTCCGCTGGAAAATTATCCCTCAACGAAACTTGCTATATTCCTCCGCTTCGAGTTACTTATCCGAGCGAATAATGAAGACGTTTTCCAGTATAATTCAAATGACTCTGCACAATCGAGACTTTTTTTCAGATGAAAAAAAAAGATCGAACGTTCCTTACGCCAAGATTCACGTGGATCATTATTTATTTGATTGCAGACGACCGATCCTTGCGACAAGGCCAGAGCACTCGCCGTCACGAGATCGGCACTTTATTGCAGAAGTTTGGTGCAGGAAGGAACCTTCGGGAGGGTTTACAAGGGGGCGTTGAACATTGCTGGAAGGGAACAGGAAGTCATCATAAAAACTGTCACAGGTGAAACTTTGTTTGGCATTTTCGTTGCAATGGTTTTTGGCTCTGTTAACTTTTTATGAGGTTTGTCGAGGCCCATTGGCTTTGGGTAATGTAGGAAAGTCTCCTATCAGCTTCTGGTCCAACAGACGCACTCTAACGATAAATAGATCTCTCGATCTATCGAATTTTTTTAATGAATCCTCTCTGGGGAATAAATATCGATGATTTTGTGAGGAATAATGAAAATAAACTTGCAGAAGTCGCCTCGGCCTATCAGGCCTCTCTGCTCGTCGTCGAAGGCTCCCAATTGGCTGGCCTCGTTCACGCAAACATCGCCTCTTTGGTAGCTGCATGCCTCGACAGTCCCTGTCCATTGTTGGCTTACGCGAGCGCACCGAGCGAATTGAACCTCAAGATCTATCTTACCGACGGGAATCACCATCCGGTGACAAGAGATCTCGTCAACATCGGCGCCCAGGTCGCTCGGGCCGGAGCGTTTCTTCACGGTCGGGGTTTGTTGCACAGGTAAAATGTCAAATTTAGCAAAAATCTCGTTTTCCACTGAGCCGAAAATTTCGAGTCGACGAAAAATATGAATTATCGTGGATGAACGATTTTCCAGGGACGTGGCTGCCAGGAATTGTCTCATCGAGCCAAACAGCTTTAGGATCAGACTCGCCGACGCTGCCTTGGCCAGGGATATTTTCCCTCAGGATTATCATTGCCTTGGCGACAATGAAAATCGTCCCATTCGCTGGATGGCCTTGGAAAGTCTTCAACACAATCAGTACAACACGTCGACTGATGTCGTGAGTTTTTTCCTATCATTCTTAATGCTCGATGTAAAAATTGAATGAAAAATCGAAAAAGATGTTTTGGACCTAAAATTCGCAGCTGACAAGAAAGAAATGGAATAATCGAGTTTTTTTTTTGTCATCCTTTTGGTAAACGTGAATTGACTCTGTAGCTCGATGTGAAAATCAAACAAAAATGTTTCGGAACGCAAATTGGCAGCTGACGACAAATTAATTGATTAATTGTCTTTTTTTTATCATCCTTTTGGTAAACGTGTAATAAATCTGATGCTCGATGGAAAAATCGAATGGAAAATCGAAAAAAATGATTCGGAGCTCAAATTGGCAGCTGACGAGAAATTGATTGATCAATTGTCTTCTTTTTATCATCCTCTCGGTAAACGTGAATTAAATCTGATGCTCGATGGAAAAATTGAGAAAAATGTATGGGAATTGAAATTGGTAGCTGACAATAAATGAATTGTTGGGGAAATGGAGAACTGAGTGTCGCAGGGTCGAAAAAGACGGTTCTTATAAAAAATTGTACGTGGTTCATTGTTTCCTGTTTAAAGTGGTCGTTCGGAGTGTTTCTATGGGAATTGGTGACGATGGGACAGCAGCCTTACGTGGAGGTGGACCCGTTCGAGATGATGGCGTGTCTGAGAGACGGTTATCGTTTGGCGCAGCCGAGGCCATGTCCGGACGAGCTTTTCGCGGTGATGGCTGTTTGCTGGCTCGGTTTATCGCGGGATCGTCCAACGATGCCTCAGCTTCTGGCTTATCTGCAGGAGTTCCACGATGCCCTGGGAGGTTTTATCTGAAGGATGACTGGGTGGGCCAATCGAAAAAGGGAGGGAAGAGCCCGAGGGAGGGGGTTGAAAACTTGGAGGATTTTTCTGTAACCAAGTAGATCGAAAATTTGCCATAAATTTTCGATTACGACAGACTCTTTCCACCAGACCCATTTGTTTTCCTCAAAATCCATCCAAAGTGCAAAAATCCTTGGCCCAAAATAAAAAATTCCACCGCGTGTGTTATCTCCTGAAAATTTCATCCCCTTATCACGACTTTTTACTCCGAGAAGAAAAAGACATTTGTCGTGGCGTGTACCTGGTGCAAGAAAATCTGCAGCATCTTCTTATTACATGCTCTTCTCGCGTATGGCGAAGATGGTTACGAATGGCGCGATCGCTTAGAGTGGAAATAGGTGATTTTTTATTCAGGTCGATTTGGCAAAACGGGACGCGGAGTTGGCGCAGCAGCCCGCTGTGCGATGGTCGAGCTGTGATGCGGCTTTTGGGAATGGCAGCACGTGGCTTATAAATGGCGTCTTCGAGAGTGGCGCGTCCCGGTCCAAAGGGTGAGAGAAACTGTGCAGAATATAGTAACGGCAAATATACGATAAAGAAGAGAAAAAAAAAGAGACGGAAAATGAGATAAAAAGACGAAGAAGTGAATCGTGATCGAGAGTTTGGAAAATGTGGTACACAGTCCCTGCGGTAATACCATCTTCTGCTTCTCCCATCTCTTCTTGTACTCAAGAAAATTCGAGGATATCCCACGAGGAAAGGATTGAAGCTACAGCCGCGATAAGAATATTGATAAGACGTGGATTTATACATACGCTCACTTTTTCACGTATTCTATCTACGAATACATACAAATATATACATCCTTGTCTGTATATATTTGTATGTATAGATTCGAATCGAATATGACCCTGGAATTTGCTATAAACGGCCGAGATCGTAATGCAACAATAGCTGCATGGATACTCGGTGGATTCGGGATTCGCACGACGTTCCACGAAACTTTATTCAGCAACGCTATCCAATCAAATCGTAATAAAAAAATTTTAAAGTCTGATTTATAATCAAACAACGTGCTGGAATTGAAGGTAACGTCGCTGTCCGTTCGCCCAATTTTTCTACTCGCTGCTACGTTTACAACGACGAAATTCTGGTTCGGAAGAAATCGCAGGGTTTTTTTTACTTCAAAAGGTCCGAAGGATTGTTGGTCATAAAAATATGAATTGGTATGAATCTGCAGGTTGGCCAGTTCGTTGTAAGGAACTGCTGGATGTTATTTATTGCCAGGGACACACGGTCGAGTCGGTGGAAAAGACTCGGCGCCTGCGAGACTGCGAACCAGCTTTGCATCGGCGTAGATTTCATCCGGAGATTCTGTATTCTTATTCCCTGCGATCTTTGGTTCGTTCGGGTGTTTTTTTGCTTCGGAAAGTTTGAATTTTCGTCAGACTAATTTGTTGCAAGTCGAAATAATAATTTTCTATTACATTTTTTTGAATCGTGCAATAAATGGGGAAATCATTGAGGAAATGGTCGAGAAAGCTGCAACTTTGATCAGACCGAGGTGAGGAAAAACGTTGGCAATTGATAGTTTCTCTATTTTTGTCAATAGTACAAAAAACAGATGAGAAATTCGATCTTGTTTGACTCGCGTAAATGTTTTATTGCTCGATGAGAAGATTCTCGATGGCAACTCTTTGCTGAGAGCATTCGTTGCTTCGTCTTTCTCCATCTTTCTCTCTCTCTCGCTCTCTCGTTCTGTCCTCGATTACGAAATCCTTCGGGTATTTGCAAGCAGAACGAACGCTACGAGAGTTCCACTTTGCAAATGCAAAGCTCTCGAAGACGGACTGAGAGAGACGGACTAGGAGGAACAAAAACCAAGAGAGAGATAGAGAGAGAGAGAGAAATGAGAGAGAATGACAGTGTGCAGTTGCATTGTCGTATCTGACCTTCGGCGAGCACACACGACGATTGCGCAAACGGACAGTACGCGGACCACACGTATAATAACAAATAACACGTAAACTATTCATAAATAGGATTTTAAATAGCAGTATCGTACTCTACATATAGCTATTCTCTTATAGCAACATTTACAAACGCCATTACGAAATTTCTGAAGAAAATATATTGAAAGAAAAAAAAACACACACACACACACAACACTGCCGAAGAACTAAAATTCCAAAAGCAGCCTTGAAGATTACGTATTCATTCGCGCACTGCCAAACGAGAAAAAAACGTGACTTGGCGAGAAAGTATGGAGAATCTTAAATAAATAAAAAAGTACATTATATTTAAAAGTGGAAAAAAACAACAGTTTGTTCATACAAATCGATGTTTAGATGTCGCATGTTTCATACTATGAAAACTCTCAACTATTTCGCCCTCTTAAAGAAAGAAAAAAAAAGAAATCTGTATCTATACAGACACGATCCTCGCACTGCCCCTTTCGAGTCACTTTTATACATTGATCTCGACCGTCTAACTGTAAGACGAACGGTGCTAATGCCACAATCATACTCCACCCTCAAACAGAGATGGGCTCGCTCGAAACTCTCCTTCCCACTCGCCACGAAATCAAACAATTTTTTACTGCATTTTATCAATTTCTCGGGATGAAAGATACAGACATTTCCTGGTAATCGGATTCCATGGAAAACCCCATGAAAAAGAGTCTCACGAGTGAGAAAATTTTTATTTCTTGTTTGTTTTTTTCAAAGGGAGAAATTTCGCGATTTCAAAAGTTAAAATCGTTGGTAATTAACGTTATGGATGAAAGTGAGAAATCGTGCGATTGCGGAGCATCGAGAGACGCCCGTCTCTGCAACATTTATAACGAATACTGATAAAAATAATATTTATACTAATAACGACGATAATAAGAATAATAATCAAAAAAATCTTACTCCTGAGAATAACAGTGTAATGAAACATAACTCTTTATAACACGAGCGAGCAAGGAAGCAAAATATCGAGAGGATTAAGGGAATGATTGATCCTGAACCACAAGGGGGTTGAAGGTGACTGAAGTTTTTTTCTTCTCCAGCAAACTAAATCGTTTTCTTTTCATTTCATGCACTTTTGCAAACAATTTTTTATTGTTTTCCAAACTTTTCGTCGTGAAATGTTGACCAAACGTGAATTTATCGTACGAGAAACATTTCGTGCCGATTGAGATCGCTTTCGACCCCATTGTGGACATTGCGTTTGGAAAAATAAATTGTAAGAGTCTGGGATTGAGGAAACTGCATCGGCAGAGTCCTCGGAAAGAGCCTGTGAAAAAATGCAAATATTTGTGACACAGAAGAGGGTCTGAGTGTCGATGTCATCGACGAACAAGCGACGAGAATCGGTGGATTAATTACTATATAATTATTAGTACGCTACTTAAGAAACTAAATCCTGAATGTGTTTTTATTATTGGAGGAACAGGGTAGGCTAGTGCTGCACACACTTATTTCGCTGTCTTGCTGTATAAAAAGGACGAGTGACTGGAGAGTATTCGACGACGTTTCGTTCAGCCAAAAATTTCGAGGGGCAAACACGTTATTTTATTTCGAAGATTTCTTGAAAAAAAAAAAAAAATTTCAAACTGTTTGCTTCGATCTGAGCGGAAATAAAAAATTCACATCCTCCTCCCACAACGTTCCTCTTGGCTCTCTCGAAATTTACTCACGCACGAAACTTACTTTTGCAATCTACAGTCTCCATGAAGCAAAGAAATGAAGAAAGATGCGAGGAAACGAAACAAAAAAAAACATTGTAAATACCTAATTAAGTGGCGAATTATAGTGGTGCGCCGGGTAAGTTGATTTGTGCAGATTCTATTATTTCTTATAAACGATGTATGGCATTATTTTTCAATGGAATAATAAAGAAAAAAATATACGTGTTGAATTCTGCGATTTTGAATAATTTTTTTTATTCTTCTTCCTTTTCCCTCATCGTGATTAATAAGCGAACGACATTGTGTATGCGGCGAGTTATAAATCGACAAATTTTCGTACGAAATTCAACCTCCAGGGGGTAAAGAAAAATTTCGTAAAATTGTGGGCTCCAAAAAATCCTGAAAATCGCGAAATTCATGAATCTAGAGAATAAAATCAATGACAACAGAATCAAGCCAATTTTTTAAGAGCCCAACGATTCGGGCCATGGGACTGGAGGAGCAAAAAAGAATTTGACGAAAAAAATATGAATTGTTAGATTGTCTCTGGAAAGTCTTTCTAATTTCGTGTCTTCTCGGACGTAAAATTTCACCGGATTCACGTGCAAGGTATAGAGATTGGTATATACATATATAAAAGTTGGTAATAGGTCGTTGAGGACCGTGTAATCCTCAACGTAATACAAAACCGAGAGTTGCGAGAGAGGTTAGTCCGCTATAATGGTTTTGAGAAAGAAAACGAGAGCTGGCGCGTCCGAGCAGCCCGGGCAAAGCGTTTGCGTAGTCAGTTAGTGTGCATGGCTAAAACAGAGACTACGAGGGGGGGAAAAAGAGGAAGAGGGGAAGTGAGGCCCTTTCTAAAATCGCGGGAACGATCGAGGTGGTTGTAGTCGTTGGTTTGAACACATATAAGTACACGAGTTGTAGGAGCGAGGCCCATTCCCCTCCACAGTTCCATTTTATATGTAAGAATGTAGCAAATAGTGAAAAAGAGAGTGCAGAGAGGGCGATGGAAGTGCAAGAGTGTCGGGGCAAGCGGAGGGAGGAGGGGGATGAGGAAAAAGTTACAGGCGACGGGATACGCACTATTTCCTAATCCGACCGAGTGAGAGGAGAGGAAGAGTCGAAAGAAAGAGAGAGGGAGACGGCAAGAGAAAGAGAGAAATATAGAATCGAGAGTGCTCACCGAGCGACCAACGAAAACGAAAGTGACGGAGAAAGTTGCGAGCATTGTTACGAACCGTTAAACCTCGACGTGCTCCGGTCCTGGAGTATGAAATAAAAGAGTTAGAGAGGAACAGGCGCGAGGAGAGAGAAAGGGTAAAGGAGTTGGACCCTCGTCGAGATTATTAGAGAAAACGTACGTCGCTCTATCTACGAACCTGCCGCACACATTCACAAACTTCGCTCTAATTTGAAACAAAGTCAATGGGCTCAGCGATAAACGAATGCAACGAAAACAAGCTGAGAGCCAGAAATCGTCGCTCGCATTCCTGATAATTCCTATTTTCCGGGGAGGAAATAAAAAATATTGGGCAACATGAAAATTGATGCATTTTGAGCCTCCATTCGGCCTCGTCACAAGAGAAAATCGTACGAAGTAATAAAAACCAATTGACAGACTCTCGACGTCGAAATTTTTAATTGATTCGATTCAGCCATCACGTTATTTCGGTTTCATTCGTTTGTCATTTCGTTCATCCTTTTTATTTAGATTGAGAGCGCGAGCAAAAGTGAAGAAGGGGACGAAAAAAGATGTAGAAAGCGTTGATGGGTTGGGATATATATCTGTGTGCAGATTGCATGTATATTTAGACGTGGGTGGCAGCATTTTGCAGTGCTGCAAAGTCCCTGGCTATATGGACCATCACGTCCGCGCGTTCAAGTCGTTATCACAAGTGGATCCGCGCGTTCAACGAGGAAGAGAGAGAGATCCTTATAACAACGAGGGAGAAACATGCTTCGTAAACGTTTGTTATATACGTATATATATTACTACGTATACATCGGGATATGTGTATGCAAGTTTCGTATATATATTTCGAGCCAACTTTCTCCTCCTCGTCGTTGTCCTCGTGTCCTCGTCAGTTTCCTTCTCACTTTTGTATACGCATTCATACAGCGGCATGAAGAGGAGGTGGCAGCAGGCACCGTGACTGCGATATCCTGAAAAAAAAAGAAAAAAAAACTATGAATTTTTCTATTTTTTACGGATCAAAAGCGAAATTTCGTGGTTTTGGAATGGGAAGCCGGAAAAATGATTCTGCGGCAAGATCGCAAGGGGCTTTGAGTTTATTGCAAACGTGGATTTTTCTGCAGCTTCACCTTTTAACTCGCTTGAACGATTTGGCTTGGAAAATTGAAATGTCAAACATTCCACAAATGGTGATTCGGAGGCTTTCACACAGGGACACGTGTGTGACAACAGCGAGGCCGATATGGAGAATAAAACGAGAGCCGAAAGACACACACACGGTATAATCGCGAGCTCTCGCGTGGCGGCGGAGTCGCGAATATGCGGACGCGCGAGAGAAGCGTGAGAGGCGTCGACGAAAGTGCCTCTTACGTAATTTGAATGCGGGACGTCCGTCCTCGTGGGTTAGAGCGTGTCCCTCACTGAGAAAGACGGACAGGAGGAGAGAGTGAGAGAGGGAAAACAAAAAAGTTAAAAAAGAAAAAAAAGGAATACACAGCGCGCGTGGGAAGTACACGCTAGCGATTATGCGAACGCACGAGGTGTCCTCGGAATTTCCAATTCAAACCAAAACTTTTTCTCCTTTCTTTTTCCCTTTTCTCCGCGCTCCCTCTTTCTCCTATTCTCTCCTTTCGTCCCATTGGCAAATTGTCCATTTTTTGTAACAGTTCACGAAACACGACGGAGAGATCGACGAGTGCACCGGATGTGCACGATTAATCAAGAAGCTCCGAAGAAATTATACCGTCGAGAATGCAGCGAGCAAACACGACAATTTCAACGCCCTCGAATGTTTCTCCCTGCGCGTGGCAAATGAAATGCGAATAAATGATTTTGTTTGTAAGCTCCAAGCTTAATTATTATGTCTGCTCGCAGTTCCGGCAGTGCGCTTCCTGACAACAAATGGGACTGCTGTTTCAACTTTGACCGAGAGAGCAGTAGCGAGACTTAATGGTGATTTAGGAACGTCCAGCAGACGTGCTCGCACTAATATAATGGAGCAGAGTTTCTCGACAGTGCATCAGAGCAGGTCCCTGCGCGTAACTTACACTGGGTTTGGCACAATTTACGTATAATAGAGATAGATATTAGGCGCGAGCTGTGTGAAACACATATGCGAACTGCTATTCACAAGAAACATAGGCTCTCGTACGTGTTGGTTGCGCCATTACGAGAGACCCGAGAGACATGCATGTTCGTATTGAACGAATGACATACCACAGAGAGTTTCTCTATGCGTAGAAGTAAGTGTGAGGGAGTATAATGGGTTGACTCGAAAATGAGTATTAGTGTGTATAACGAGATGATAGTATATAAACTTGCTTCTGCACCAATAAGTCTACGTGGGATCGAGCTGTTGGTGTTGAATTGGCTTTCAACACGATTATTTGATATAATTCATGAGGTGAATTTATGCAACAATTTGTCGAGGCTCACATCGAATTGTTTTTACAAAAAAAAAATCATTGGATCCTCATGCGATTCTTGCGACTTTATTTCCAGTTTCTTCGTTATTTTCGACAGTTTTTTAACAAATATTCAACGAAGGCGAGTTGGTACCTAGGGCTTTGAGAAAAACAATTTACTCAGGTTGTGACATTTGTTGGTTTATGCGATGTTGGAATTGATAGAGAAAGAAGAATAGGCTCGTGAACAATGCGCCAAGGACACGAGGCTTATAAGAGGATAGGAGTCAAGTTATATCACGTGCACATCTATATGTATACACTGAGAGCGAGAGAGGGAGAGAGAGTTTATAGATACCATGCGAGACATCATCGTAGATGGGTATGGGTAATAAGGACAAATGGTTGGGCACACATAATCTTGGAGGTTGGTTGTTTGTGAGTATAGGGAATAAGTCTAAGTACGAATGGCTGTTGATGCGAGCTTGGGATAGTACGTGCGAGAGTTGTTTTAATACAGCAATATCATGTCGCGTTCTTCATTCTCTCTCTCTCTCTCTCTGTTTCTCGTCGTAATTTGAAGTGCAACATGCGCTAGCCTCACACGAGCCTTTTCTCCCAAGCAAGTAGTAGTTACGATCCTTACGTGTCAGCCGCGACTTGTGTGACCAGAGAAAAACTATCGAGTGAGAAAAAGAGCGAGAGAGAAAAAGATTGATGTCTCCGCGCGCGAGTATGTTTGCCAGTGAAACACTTGGAAAGGTGACTTCAAGGCTTTACTAGCCTTGGTCGCTTTAGATTGCCCAATATTCATAGACTTTTTACTCATGAACACACCGTACATTTATCCACGCTCTCTTGCATCTCGATACTAAGTTAATTCTTCGGAGAGAGAGAAAACAGAGAAAGACAGAGAGAAAAAAAACTTGCAACACTCCTTTTTCTCTGTTATTACGACAGTTTGAATTTCGTAGGCTAGACGTTAGTGCAGCAATGATCACAAAAACGCTAAATAAGCGACGATAGTCTGTGACGAATGCGAAAAGGCACGAGAGAATTTGACAGAAACAAAAAACAACAACAAATTTGTAAATTGGGAAAATCTCGTTCGTAAAAATTCTATGAGGAAAATATTTCTTCGGAAATGGGAGATTTTTTCAGACATTTTGATTATTTAGATTCTCCAATTAATTGAACACGAAAAATTCAGACTGTATTAAAAAAAAAAAAATTGACTTGCATGAAAATTCCGATCTTTAGACAAATTCACTCTTCGCTGACAAGCCACGTGGTCAATTTAAACAGAGAAATATAAAAGTGTTGAAAAGCAAGTTTAACTCACTGTAGCTTGCGCACTCACGTTTGCGAATGTTTGTACCAACAATAAAGATATCACGCGAGAAACGAGAAAATAAATTCTCCTTTGGTGTATCTACCGAAGAACAATTCTTCGGTGTGATGAAAAGAATTATGCTTTTGGTCCAGCGTTGTACCAGTTTCTTTTGTCTACGAGAAGACAATGACGAAACGCATCGAATCTCAGTCGTTACGCAGCGCACACTGATCTGTAAATAACGTATTAATTTCAGTGAGTAAACGCGTCCGGAGATTCGGTAAGGATTCGAGGTTAAGAGTCACCACGACGAACACACAGAACTCGAAAAGTGAAACAGAAAGATTCGATCTCGATGTAATTTTTTAATGAGATCCTTTTAGAAACAAGATTTCGCTACATTTCTTTAGCGCTGCTGTCTCCACATAATTGTGACGTCGTTTGCTGACTTTGATGACTTTCTCTCGGCCGCTTACACCATCGCGTAATTTTCGTTTAATGCCTGAAATTAATTACGCCATCAAACGTCCAGTCAGTCACACACAGCGTACACATGGATAATTCTTGACACTTTGACGAACGTCGTTCAATCTCTACATTTTTTTGTAAACTTCGTCACATGCAAATAAATTGGATTCCAGAGAAGACTGGTTGGTTTCGGCATTTTGTGTCCCAGTGATCCATTCAATTTGCACGGAATTCTAGGGCTTCCAGAATCCAATCGTCAAGATCATTGTATCGTCCGTGGAAAATGTTATATGAGAGAGGAATGTACTTGGAGGCTGTCGAGAGTTAATCCGTGGTACTTGAAGAGCAGCAGACATTCACGTCCGATTCTACAATTATAGAGAGCTCCAGCTCTTCGTATACATGTGCATATGGATCTGCGTATACGTTTATGTGTGTGTGTGTGTGTGTGTGTGTGTGTGAGTATTATCAAAGCCCAAGGGATGAGTTACAAGGGGTCGAAGTATTAGGGAGGGTCTCGTCTCCGTACCATCCTTGAGGGTGTTACGATTATGCCGAGAATGGCTGGAATGGAAAGGACGTAACTCTCGCTGGTTCGCTTCCTTGAATCGACGTCGATTACGTCGTTTTGATTCTCAACAGCCTAAATAGTACATACATGCTCTTGACGCGAGCGCAGCACAGGAAGCCAGAGAGATAAGTGGATCCTTGCGGTCGAGGAGCAGAGCGTAAGAGCCACCGGGGAAGAGGATGAGTGAACTTTGCTCTCGACGTGCCACCGACGATTCGCTACATCCCTTATCAAGAGCGTACCCTTTCGAGCTTTCCAGCTTCCGGAACTTGGCGTCACGCATTCGAATTACTATTTCGAAGCTTTTGACGAGATTTGAAGGAGAAAAATTTTACTAGGAGTTTTGCGGATGCGCTGAGCTACGTCAACGTCAAACTTTCGTGATCGTTGAGAACATGCGATTTTAGTTTTTTTTACTTCTCCAACGAAATCGAACGAGTTTTCATAGGAATTAAAACTCTGAATTAAGTTTTTTATTGAATCAACGATCTGGAGCTTCACTTTGATCAATTTAATTGAATTGGACGCGAAAAAGGAGGCGAAAAACGCGAAAGTGTCGAACTAATGTTTCGATTAGAAGTTTCAGAATTTCTCGATGATCTCTGAGGAGATGACTGTCGGTAATTTATTCCTCGTCAAATCTGTCGCATCTTAATAAAATAGTAAATATTTCATTTGACATGAAAATGCTAAAACATTAACTGCAGCATCCACGAAACACATGTTTTCGTATCAGTCGATTACATTATTTATCGGATTATTATTTATAGAAAAGTGAGGCGCGCGTAAATGAATTCGTTGTGCGGTAATTTGGATGATTAATAAATGCAGTATCACTGTGTAATAAATGAATTATAACATAATCGTGTTCACATATATAACTATTATGGTGTAGGATTGAGAAAACGAGTAACCGGTTTTTCTTGGCCAGTATCTCGCGGCTCGTATATATTTACATCAGAATCGTTAAATAATAGTGTATAATCCTTAGAAATTATGCTCTGCTCACTGGCACACATGTTGGCTTTTCTCACCGAGTTATTTTCCATACTCTAATGGGTATATTTCTCTACGCCTGAATGTACCGTTTGCTGAAAATAAAAAAATAACTGAAGAAATGGAAAATAATTGCATTGGCAATGTGTACATAGAAACGTGTATGATCCGGCGCCTTTCTAGACTTGAGCAATCGATATGCGCACGGGCGTACATTGGTAGATGGATAAATTGTGAGATCGAGAAATTGTGGCCATTTTTTCAAGGATTTTAGTCGAAAAATCGAGAAAAATGACATTTTTTGAGGCTGGAATGGGAAAGAAAAAAAAAAGGATCAAAGGACCAGTCACAGGATTTCTTTGTGACATAACGATCAACATTAGTGTATCGAGGAATAACACAGCGACTCAGGAAAGGGAACCTGGGAGAGCACTCTCTTATGGGGGAAAGCAGAGAATCGACGCGATATGTTGCGGTATATTACAGTATGGACTGAGTAATATTACCAAGAAGTTTGTACACTCACTTTCACCGCGCGAGCTCGTTCGCCGTTCAGACTCGTGTGCGTCCGTCTTTCGTCCATACAGCCACAGGATACGACATAGACTCCCATGAGAGGAGAGAATCATGTTTTATAAATATTTTCTTCAAAGTCACGTGTGTCTTTGATGAAAAATCACTTTTTTTCTCGAGCCATTTTTTTTTTTGATTTTTCGAATTTGTGTCAAATTTTTGGCTGACACGATTACAACAAATCGTTTTGACGAATTTTGAAATTTCGACACTTTGAATTTTTTGAAAATTAACGTAATTTCGATAAATTGTGAAAAATTGTAAATTGAAAAATGCCACAACGTTTTAGATTGGTTACGCGCCACATGGAAGTTTATTCGCGCTGGATTCGCTCGAGTTTCATTGTAATTCGGTCAAAATGTCCGAGATTTATTGTGGACGATTTATTTTCATTTCTTTTTCGACGAAAAGCATCTGAATAGAATTTCTCGTCTGAGGAACAGACTATTCGCTCGAATATGCATCAATTTTTCGCAACCGTTTCGCACGCACTCAATAACGAAAGGTGCAAAATGCAAACAAAAAGGAAGACACACAAGAGAACTCCACGCAGCCCCGCGGTACTGCGAATGCAATTTTTCAATCCTTGTTTGTTTCGTGATATTTACGATCAGCGATATATCATCCGCTCGGTGATTCTTTCACCTGTAATTCAATCCTCTTGCGTATGCGCTTACACTTTGTTGCACGGATGTGTATAAATTGTACGCGAATATGAGTAATTAATAAAGCTCAACGTTGTAACAACTGGTATACATATTAATAATTGTTCGTATCATCTTCCAGTTCTCGTGGACCACATGCATAAGAAATGTCATATCAACGCGAAACATTAGCGTGGGAGAAAATTAGTAAAAATATTTTCAGAACCAAACTTTTTTTTTCTAAAAAAATATTGAAAAATCGACGAAAGATTTTTATAATTGTAAAAAAAAAAAATCGTAACTTTTTTTTTACATTTTCTCACTGTTTATGAAATTCTCCAGTTTCCTTCGGTAAGAATTGCACCGATCCCAGCGAAATCCTCGATGCATAATAGAATTTCAGTTATTTCATTGCCTTTCCATCGAGGTCTGTCTGTGAGTATATTCTTTCACGACGGAGAGTTTCTCAGCCTCGGTCACAGAGCGAGTTTTGGAGTGATCTACAGCCCTGCGAAGCGAGAAATCTTCACAGAATCGTAGGCGGCGGTGTATATATACGATTTGAAGGATCGTCGATCAGGGACGAAGGGAGTGCCCTTTAATGGCATTGTCACGACTCGGAAAGTCGGCCACAGTTTTATACTTTTCCCCCACGATTATTCCTGTGCGGATAATTCCATTATTTCACATCAACGCGAAATAACATTAAGAGTTGATAATGCCAGAGAAGTACGGGTCTTTGCGATTCGCGTTCATGGGAATTTCCATGGATTTTCAATGAAATATCCGAGTATTCAATAAAAATAATAAAAATATTAAAAAAACGTTTTGGTTGTTGGGTTCGATCGGATCTATCGGATGAATCAGAAGCAAGATTATTTGTGTGTAACTCATTTTAAATGCTAATGCAGCGATGGCAATAACTGTTGGCTACACAAAGCCTGTTTCCATGGATGCTAATCCTCAAAGCACTCGTAATTAGGCGACTGGAGGGCGAGTAAATCGGACGACGTCTTTCGGAATTCTTTGCGGGCATTGTTCGCAGCAAGCAGCTCTAGGAATTAAGGTGAATCACTGATCTCCCTGATTGCCAAAGTGCTGATACTTGGAAAGGCTTTGACGACTTTCTCGATGATTTTTTATGGGGTTTAAGGGGGTTTACGGGGGACAATCATTAGGAGGAGCGCACGGGGACTGAGGATTCTCAATTCTTCGGTAATACATAAATTTATTTGAGCGCGTGTATCGCGTCCTATATATAGAAACTACAAGACACGATACGTAAAGTAAGGCGGGCACTTTCCAATTGCATAACATCGACCCGCGCCTTCATTCGGTTATGTCAGAAGAAAGTTACCGGGTCGTCGTCGGAGTCGTCGACGTCGACGTCGTCGGCAACGTGTTGTGCTCCCGAGCAGCTCGAACACCGCGACGCTGCCTGGGAAAAGTGTATACACACGAACGCGAATCTTTCACCGGTTCTGCGACCGCGTGCGCTGCTCGCAGAGCTAGAGAGAACCCGATCTTCGACTATAATCTCCCGCGCGGATACACATCGAGCTCGAGACGGCCGCTTGTCTCTCAAAGTTATAAATAAACGAGACGAGATGTGCGCTGCGGGGAAACGTGCAAACAGCACACGGGGTTGCCCGGCATTTCATTCCTTTTTTTTCTCCTTTTACCACCCAACCCTCCCTCCCTCCCGAACTCTCGTACGCGACGACTTTCCCAACTTGGTGCACACGCTCATTGCTGCCGATTCAATAACTCACAAGCACTCACTTTTCTTTTTTTCTATCCGAATATTCATTTCCTTCACAGGAATATTAAACTTTTCTGGAAATTCACGAATGGGTCCCAGAGACCCATATTCGTGGATCAAAGATCGAAGGAAATTTTAAAAATCCCCGAACTTTCCCATTTGTCATGAATTTAGAAGAAAAAAAAACGTTTATCGTGCAACAAAATTTCACTTTCGAGAGTATTTCTCGAAAGACGTCACAATTGTTTTTCTTCTTTTTTCTATCGCGTTATCTCAATTGCTTTGGAAAGCCTCTCACCCGTGGAAATGATAAAAATCCAGGACAGAGGCACGCGTACACTATTCGTCGAGTATATTATCCGAGAAGTTTACGTTGGCAAAGATTTTGAGCTTGGTGTCCCGTTGGTGTACCTGTTTTGACGAAACACGATTAACTCCCCGGAGCGAGGCACCCCGCATGCCTAAGAATCCTTTCGGCTATCCTTTTCAAGGCAGCCGATTCGATGCCATCACGTATATAGAGGATCGTGAGAAGCGCCAAAAGAAGGTAGCCACGCGACCTCGTTGATTTACGATCTCCCTTTCGATCTACTCGTCTCTTTGCTCTGACTTTCACACAACAAAACGAGGCGCGCGATCGACTCTCATGGAATTTGAGGTGTTTTTCTCGAGCGGTTTCTATACGAGGAGCATGCAAAAGCACCGTTTTCTGGCATGTCTCGAAGGCTCTCCAGCGGCTTTTTCAGAATCAACAACGAAGCAGAATCGTTCATTGAAAAACGAGGTCAGTAGCCCGAGAACAACAATCCTGACGTGTCTACCGATCTCCATCCGTTGCACATGCACCCAGTGGCGAATTTATGGGACTTTGCAACACCAACGCGACCCTTTTCATAACCTTACGTTTCTTTTCTGCTATTGCAACAAAGGCTCTGTCCCTAAATTCGTTTGAGTTGAACTCGTTCTGCGAGGAAATCGACCGTCCGTCTGCTTCAGCAGTTTTCTTTACTTTCTGAAAAATTGTCTCATATATTTATTTATAAGTTGCTGGGCTTCGCGATACATAACCAGGAAAAGTTGTCCAGGTGTGATTGCATCGATTTATTTAATCGTTGGGACACCGGAGGCCCGAGGCTGCTCGTAGGATTTTTCAATCACAACGTTGACAGTCCAGCAAGTAGTTTGCGATAAAATAATGTAACGCCAAATTGTTCGAGTTCTCGTTCCAGAGGAGTGTTAATAAAATCCAATTAGGAACTAATTTGTTTTCTTGGCAGACAAACAACTTTGGGGGACCAACTTCGAGGATTTGGACGTTTTTTTTTTTAATTTCCTGGAACCGATAAGATCGTGGGAAGATTTTTTATACGAAAAACAATGAAGAAATCGCTTTTGATGTCCACCGACCATTTGCCCCTTTTGCCCAGCAGAATCGTGCGAATTATTTGTTGAAAGGAAATAAAATGATGAAGTAATGGTTTTTAATTTTGATGGAGTTTTTCCCTCTTCATTGTCACGCAATGAAGAAAACGCTCGCAGCTAATCTGAAGCATCGTTATCATACGCTTTGTTGTACGTGTGGCCTCGACTCGTAATATCTCTTGCTCGTCTTTCAACAATATGCCAGTAATATTGTGCGTGCCTAGCAAACAAACGCATACGTATAGGTCTCTAGCTCTTTCTTTCTGCCCCCCTCTGTCTCTCTTTCTTTCTCTCCCAACTCGATAATTTACGTCACTTTGTCTACTACGAAATTGGGTCTTCGTAGCGCTCGCTCGAACAGCCCCGCTCAGCTCGTTCGGATAGACAGCAGTGCCCTTCGAATGAAAAAAAAATAACGATGTAGAAAAACGTCGCTTTTTTATGTTTTGCCGAGTGTCTAGCCGAGCAAAGTCTAAAAAGTTGGTCACATGGACTACTTCGACGAACGTGTGTTATCACATCATGCACGTAATCGCTTTTGCTCGTTCGATTATTCGCTTTTTCACGGTTTTTCTTGCTCGAACGATTGCGTCCATGTATATACAACGAACAATATACTTGGCGAATAATTACTCGACGAAGAATGAGAAAGAAGGTTTTATTGGAGCGACTGAGACTCTCGGGAACACCGGAAATCGTTTTTTCTTCAAAAAACGTCGACAGTGACAAAAAATTCAATTCTTTTCGGCCTTCGGTTTCTCCGATTGTTTTGTTTTTTTCGAAAATAATGAATTTTCGATGTTTTGAGGCTAAAAAAAGTGACAGCCTGAAAAGAACTGAGCGGAGAGCACGGAGTTGTCTACATTGTTAGAAAATAGGTCATTCGTCGTCACACATTGCTTTAGGTCGATTGTCTAGGTCTCGAGAAACGTGAGTCGAGATTAATATGCACGTTTCGTTTCCCCGGTGACCGATCATTTCGAAAGAGATGAGAAAAATATATGTGTAGGTTATGTGTCGAGAGAGGATCACCCTGACGCACTTTCTTCGCGACCTTCTGCTACTTTGACTATAAATAGAAAATCGCTGAAGAGTTTTCGTTATAGTTTGTGTTGCGGATGACGAAAGTGATGATGATTTTAAGGCGCATTACGAGAACGAATAAGTTACAACGAACAACTGGATTACAAAACACGAAAAATTGAAAATCATCGTTTTCGTGTCATCGATGAAGGAAAATAATTTTTTTTAAACACGAAAAAAAGTTTCTTTTTCGAAACATTTTGACACGTCAATACACAGCAAGAATTTCGTAAACGCCTGAATTTTTTTTCCCAACATTTCTATTCCTTTGTTTTTCCGAAATATTTTTTTAATTTTCAAAATTACGTCATTTCGGGACGAAGGTGAAATGTTTACATAGCATGAGATGTGAATGTTTTGCTGTCGATTGGCATATTGAGAAATCTCGTTTGAACGAAGAAATGTTAGGCAACGCGATTTTGATGATTCCCAAGGAAGTTGATCGAGAGTTGGCTGGATGGAATTTGTAACAGCCTGCTCGTTGGTGGCTCCAATGACAACATTTCGCAATCGATCTAATCACAAATGGCATTAAGCTGTTGAGACTGTTTCAAAGATTGGAAGACAGTGTGAAAACAAATTCCCATATATTACTACGATAATCGATACTACGGTGTAGTGAGCCCGTAAAATCGACGATTATAGTAGCAGCAAGTTTAGTTCTTTATCATTGAGGAAATGAGATTGATTTCAAGGTCCCCAAAATGAAAGAACGAGCAGAGATAAGAGAAGATCCGTTGGGTAGTCGAGATTTCCAGGCAGCAGTTCGAGAGAGAAAGAGTTTAGATAAATGAATGTGTAAAAAAGAAGGATGTGTGGATGTGAGGAAAAGACGGAGAAGAAGTTGGAGACACGTGTGTGTGTGACTGGATTGCGAGAAAAATATGAAGGAAGGCGATGCTCGTCTGTGCCGAGCGAAAGGGCGAGCTTCCCTCGATGGTCTAGTGAACGAATACGCCCTATTCACGATCTATGATAACGTCGAACGCGGCTGGGAGATTAAGAGCGTCGAAGAAAATGAGTTTGGCGATGGGAGGTCGGTGGAGGTGGCGGAAAAGGGAAGACGCGAGCGCTTTCTTCGTTCTCTGGCCTTCTTTCTCCCTCGAGTGTATATCGCTATAAATAAAATTCTTTTCATGTGTTAGTTCGTCTCTTTCTTAACATACACGTGCGGCGTTCGCTTCTCTGTCTTTTGCTTTCTTATTGTGTGTGCGTGCACACATACGAGCCTGTGGCATTCACGCACGCATTATCGGGAGCGGGAAAAAGCCCGCGTATGCGCTACAGACCTCGTGCTCTCTGGCATCGCGTGTACACACAGTCGAAGGGACTCGCGCGCGCTGTTTATATAGAACCGATGAACAACTTATTGCGACATACCGAGCGCATGGAGAGCACGCTGAGCCTCTATCGTTGCGACATTGCAGCCGGGAAATATGGGTAAATATATATCTGTATTTTCTATGGAGTACACACGTTTATGGCATGTGGGAGGAAAAGCCATCAGAAGCCCTGACTCTACGTACGAATTTACTTTACAGCAGAGACTATTATCTCGGACGTATCAATGCGCAGCTTTTGTATTCACTCCATTTTTATGGATCTATTTATCAAATTTCAGAAAATTATCAATAGATCGATATACGGAAAAAAACAATCATGGAAAAAAATCGTTTTTCCGTACAAAAATCGTTTACATTCTCTAGGAGGAAAAATGAATTTTCCGCGCCAGTTTTTAACAATATTTAAAAAATATGGAACCTCGCCTGTTCCCTCGTTGTTTTTTTTTCTACACACCAAAAATAATCTGCAAAAAATCGTTTATATTCCCAAAAGGAGGAAAATTGAATCTCGCGATACTTCTTAATAATATATTTTATTTTTTATGGAACCTCGTAATGTCCACCATTTGTGTTGTCCAAAAAGATCGATTGTCGATCTTTAGAGAGCACTTTTTTCCCTTCCATCCGATCAAAGATTCTGAAAGAGTTTTTTCTTCTATGGACGAAGAAACATACTTTGGCAATGGTGGCTTGAGAATAAAAAGTCAACGAGAGAGGTTTTCGTGAGTGGAATAGAAAATATCGTCATCTCGCGCAACGACATTTGGACAAATTTCGAAATTTCGAGCATTGCCATAACCTTGCTCCTGTTTGCGTGATTTAAAGCAGTTCCTCCTGTTTTTCAACATATCGTGCACAGCTGTGATAAGTTACTCGGCTCATTCCCACACGATGGCTCTTATGGCCATGGGACAGCGTTTGGAAAATCGTTCACACTGGGAAAAATAATTCACGAGATTTCGTGCGAACGTGGATATAAAAAAAAATGATCGAGCGAGATCGAAGGTGCATGGAGATTTTTGCTGAAAATCCTTCGTTTTTTTTCTCCTTTTTGCATTCATCAACAAACAAATAAATTTCATTGCGTGGTCGCGGCTCTGAAATTTATCCTTCGCCGCGTGTGAGAAGTGAAAGGGCCTTTCTTTCTCCCTCCGCTCGCTCGACGTTGCTTTTTCTTCAATGAGTTTGTACGTGCAAGATACGGCGTCGTTAAATTTACAATAAATTATATAATTGTATAGAAATATTTATAAAAGATTAAGGTCGTGGTTTAGTGTCCAGAATCTCGATTTTCAAACCAATTTTGTCGACAGAAAAAATCCTAAACTTCCCGAGTCTCCTTTCCTGAATGTATTTTCATTGGATTTTGAAAAACAGTCACAAATTTTTGGATATCGTAAGAAAAAAAATTTCACGTTTCCCAGACTCTCAACTAATCGTTATCGAAGGAATGAATGTTCGGAAATTTCGTAATCATTCAGAAGAAAATCACGATCACACTCCTAATCAGAAACCCTGTGCTATCGCCCGATCGTTTAATCAGGTCGGCGTGAAAATCAGGCTTTTTTATCGAAAATTTAATCAATGACATATTTTTTTAAAGAAACGATGTGTGATTCCTTTTCCGAAGAAAATTATGAAAAATGAAAAAAACAAAATCTGATTTGTTGATTTGTGTCTTTCCGGTCCTTCCGTTCCCGAAAAATCATGTCTAGGCTCCTGCGCGAGTTAATAATTTCCCATGTGTGTGTGTGTATGTGCGAGTACAATTCACAAATACTCCGGGTAAGGCCCGTGAAGTGAGAAGCCGACGGGCAGAAACGTAGAGATCGAGATAGTCGCGCGTCAACGAGAAAGTTCAGTGTAACAAAGAGAACGATTGTTGAGAGCGTCTCGAAAGGGACCTCCGCGTCTATAAGCCTGGCAAATACATAGGTAACAAAACTGGAGAACAGAGTTGTTCTTTGCCACATTACGTATAGAAAGTATACAGGCCACACGCATTAACACACCCACGCATTTAACAAGAATTATTCTGTCATTGTATTAACGTGAATCCGTTTTTATATGCGCGTGGCGAAAGAAATAAAGATCATGTTTCTTGTGTGTATTAAAAATGCTCTTCAGGGTTGTGGCTGTGAGCAATTTCTTCGGGTAGAAAGTAAAAGTCATAATTAAACCTGATGACACGAGTAAAAAGTTGAGAATTGATTTTTTTATTTTTATTCGTGAATTTCGTTTACGAAAGCGATAAATTTTTAGGAATGACTGTGCTCGTGTTTCTCGATCGTTGATTATTCATTCGGTTGACAAACATTGAGGATCGAGGGACGGAGAGTGATTTTTATTTCCGGAAGAAAATCGGTATCGATCGTTTTCAAATGCTGTAGATACGATTTTTGAGAAAAACAAATATTTAAGTGAATTTCGAGGCAACGGGCTTCGTGGTAGTCAATGGCATCGTTCAGGGTTCTAGATGGACAATGATTTCTGGATATACTGTCAAATTAAATGTGCAACAACCCTCGGAGATGTGGGATGGCGATTTGCCAGTAAAAAAAGTCGATCAAAGGAGATCGAGACGGAAGTAATTTATCGTCATTACCGCCATTGGCAAAAGGCCATTCGAGCAAAGTTCTGAATTTCCTACTACGTGAGAAACGATTTTTTGTTTGTTCGATGAAATGGAGAAGTTGCGCAATATCACGAGGTGTTTTTCTTTGTTTCATGAGGCAAAAGTGGGTTCGATAGTGTGAGGATCATCCAAAAACGTGATATGTACTTTGGCTGGAAGAGCGAGTGTGAAAATGATAGAGTTGGAAACTCGATAAAGATCCGTGTGGCTGTTGGGAGCTGCGGCGCGGAATCTGAGAGAGATCAATGTCCAATTTCGATAAGAAAAATGAGAATAGGTTGACTCAAAGGGAGTAATTTGATCCTGCGACGAATTAGAATCGCGAGCGGCGTCGAGAGTCTTGGGACAAGGAGAAAAAAGCGATTTTAGGTTTGCGAGAGTTGTAAACTATTTTCTTTCTCTTCTCCTTCTCCTTTCGTTTCAACTTGTTGGCAGTCTGGTGTTATATCCCATTGGAATACTAAAAGGGGCAACATCAACGGAGCATGAGGTCTGCAGCAAGAGCAAAGCGAGCAAAAGCCAACGTACACAGGCGGTGCCTGCAAGGTACATAATAAGAGTGGCCACCATTATTTCGACACGACTCTCTCGGTCGGGTCGGCACGGAGCTTACATAATGCACCGCGCGCTCTGCTCTCGCGCGGAGCCCGCGAGAGAGAGAGAGAGAGCCGGCGAAATGAAATTGAAAGTAAAGTAACCAAACGTTCTTAGCCAACCGAGCGAACCAACCAACCAACGAATCATCGACTTTCGAGGTACATAGCATCGACAATATGGATAGAAAGAGAGCGAGAGAGAGAGAGAGAGGGAGAGAGGATCTGGCGAGCATCGATAGGAATCGACACACCCACACACGAGCCTATAAATACGCACACAGACATTAAGGTATCGATCGGGTAAGGTATCCTTAAGTACGAGAGACGAGATGAGGAAGAATTGCTTATCATCTGTTTCCTGACGTATCCCAACAACGTGGAAGCTCCTGATGAATAAGATAATCGCTTTATCCCCTTGACAGATGATGTAAATATACGTAATTCGATTTAAAGTTATCGCGCGCGCATGTATCTCTCGTTTGGCAGTTAAATTCTTTTCTTTTCTTGGGCTGAAGTAATCTCATTAGCAGGCTGACTAATGCGACCCAGTTAAGTATAATCAGAGACAGATTTGAAGAGAAATTCTTACAAATAGTGCCGCCTTAATTAACTGTAGCGAGCGCGAGTGTTGAAACAAATGTGGTTACAAGTTTCCGTCCCATCTCCACGGAATCGAGTCGATGGATTTATTTATTCTGCAAATCTTCTGGAAAAATCGGTCCCTCGAAATATATGTAGAAAAAAAAGCAAAATATTTCTCACACACACAAATTCATTGACGCTGAAGTAAATGACCAATAAATTTGAGGTAACGATCGTACGAATTTTCCACAAAATTCAACTCTGATTTTTCAACGAATTATCGATTTTTGCGAGCCAGCGATTATGCGATTGAAGGAATTCTTATTATTCATCCATGTTAAGGACCTTAATTACATTGTGAACGTTCTTCGCGAACCCCCAGAGAGATGAACCCGCGCCGACGTTCTATTTTCCCACTTAAGTCAGTTACTTGGCCAACGCACACTGTTGGCCAAGAGCCACATCAATTCACCTTAGCAGCCTCTTCCTAACTCTCCGGACCTTGCTCCCATTTCTTCGCTGCTCCCCGCGCGCCCGAGAAGCAACAGAAAAAGAAAGAGAGAGGGAGAGAGAGTGAGATTTTACAAATAGAACGTGCTATACCCGTCAATCGCGTCAGTGTGGAGTTGTTTCTCAGTCGCAGTGTGAAAGGCCCACAACGCTTGTCTCGCGCGGGGGCTCTCGTTCCACTGGCAAAGATTCTGGGGTTTAGAATATTTTTACCCCCTCATAAGACAAGAAAACAAGAAAATGAGCAGAAGGAAAGATGCAAGCACACGCGCAAATGAATTAATCATGAATATTCAATCGTTGGAAAGCTGCACGAATGTCTCTCGCGTCGAATAAAACACAGCGAGGAAACGTATTCGCCAAAGTATAGAAGAAACTTTTGTAGGGAGACCAAAGTTTGTACAACTCGACGATACGAGTAGAAAGTTTTACGAGACACCGGAAATTCTCGTTATATTATTCCTACGGATATTAATATTCTCATGATATTCTTGTCGCGCCCAAGCTTTACGAGGTCAGTTTCCGCGGGTCGATGTACACTTTTATAATGCGCATATAGATCGTTGACAATTTTAAAACTCTCGCCGCAGAGATATTGGTTGAGCAGCACACTCTGCCTTTCGTTCTCGCGGCTTTTTGAATATTTCGATCGAGCCTTTCCAGGCGCGCACAGCATCGTGCATTATGCAACGAAGATTTTGGGCAACGTGAAAGAATGTTGAAAAGATTATTGTAAGGTCTTGGATTCATGAGGAGTGAGTGGCTGTAAAACAAAAAATAAATAACGAAGGGAACGACCTTTCTTATTGTTATTCTCCATGGGGTCGAGCCATGGAATGTTGAAATGTGTAAGAACAAAAATGTCTCGTTAAAATGTTTCCATTTCGACAGACAAACGTGCAGCGAGCTAGTATAGAAAAAATAGGATATTTTTCACACGTAGTCGTAAAAGTCCTACACACGTGTATGGTTTGCATGTGGCGAACACTCGACGCATAGACTCAAAGTTGAAAAATCGTTAAAAGTTTCTACCGGAAACGAATATAAGAAAGAAAACGCTGTCAATATTCCGTTGGCAATCGTTGCTGAAATTTCAAGCCTCGCGAGAAAAAGGCTCGATGTCATGCTCGGATTTCACGTCATGGGAGTCCAAAGGATTCACAATAATTTATTGTCTTCATCGACCGCGCGACCGACGATGATTTTCGAGTCCGAAAGGGAGAAATCGAAAGCAAGGGAGAAAAAACCTGAACCTTAGACGCTGCCTCGTCGTAAATGACAACCTTGTAAAGTTGCTAAAGAAAGAAAAAAAGAAAAGCTCGTTCCAAAATGCTCTTGAAGTACGACCCAGTTTTATTTTTCCCCAAAATTCCTCGGGCCGTTGAAGCAGCAGGGCGAGAAGGAGAAGCTTGTATTTCAGCGTTGCGGAGGAGGAAAAAAATACGAACGTAATTTACGATCCAGCCGTCGAGTTTCCGTATCACACCTGGTCTAGATATCGTGGATATTTAAAACTCGTTAATATATTTGACGTAATTAAACGTGCTACCGCGCGAGACCAAGGGCAAACGTCAATCTCTCGTTTCCCATAGCAGGTTGCGGCGAGAAGGTGCCAACCTTCGATGAATATAATAAAAGGAGAGAATGATGCGCGAGAACTTGTTCGTTTGCCTACGCGTTTGCCGCGTCATTTGTTGAACAAACATGAGAAAAATGTGTGCGTGATTAATTCGGCCTTCCACGCGGCTGGATATGCGCGGAGAGTATAAAACAGAGAAAGACCGAGTTCTCTTATCGAAATTTCCCAATATCTTATTTGAGCAACTCTAATGAATTCGAAAAGTTTCAAGGATTACTGGGTCGCGCAACCTTTTTCCAACCACTCGACAAGACTTTTCTTCCACGAGATATAATTCAGCGCTTTGAAATCTTTGAGTATTTCAATCACTTCCGCAATAATGTGAGCAAAATTTAGGTCGATTCTGTACGAAAGAAAAGAAGATCCTTGGCCTGGACCAAAATTCCTGTCCTTGAGGAATAAAATGCAGGAAATGACAAAAATAATTCCGATTATATTCTGAGAAATGAATCGTTATGGATTGCAATTCATGTGGCTGACCCAGAGGCTTTAGGTCTCAAGAAAATTCACTCTGTACAGCGCAATATGAATTATCGATATCCGCCATTGATTAAAGTTGATATTTAGAATGAGAGTTCGAGCCATAGAGCAAAATCTTCAAATTATTAACGGGAATACATTAATATGTGTATATATATTTATTATGGATGGTTGGGCAACGAGAGAGCGAGAACTTATAAGAGATAGCAAAAGAGCCATGAGCGTTATAAAAGCGCGCGTTCGAAGGCCAATTTCTAATCCCCTCTTGGGCTCACACTCGGCTCAAGGATAAGAGAAACGGGCGCGGTCCTTGCCAGGCTGTATAGCTGCTGGTAAATGACGACAAAAAATGGCTAGAAAAAAAGATGAAGTATTATAGTCGTATAGTGTGTATTCTATGGAGACACATACAGGAGAGAGAGAGAGGGGGGGAGGGAGAGGGAGGGAAAGAGGGAAAGAGTCTTGTTGAACTGCCGCTTTGGCTTTGTTGAATGCCAGCACTCTCTTGGCATCGAGAAAAGAGCAAAAGAGAAAGACGAAGAGAGCAAAAAAAGCTAGCGAGCCATTTCCTTTTCCGCCCTTCATCGGTGAAGCCCTTTGGCAGAGAGACCGTTTTGCGTTTCTCTCGCGAGGTCCACGACGGCGAGAGAAAGAGGAAGAAAGAAAAAAATGGCCGATAGTCTGACCCTTAGCGAGTACCGCTTCTCTCTCTCTTTTTCTCCGAGCGCTCGCAGCCAAAGCGACGCAATTCCTCCGCACCAGAGTGAAAAGGGAAACGCAAATGGAAGAGAAAAAAAAACGAGCACGCTGAAGAATAGACTCAGGAAAGAAAGGATTGAGCGTAAAAACTCATAATCTCCTGTCATTGTAGCCAGAGACCGGCTGACCGAGAAAAAGGGACGGAGGATGCGAAAGAAAGAGCAAAGTACACCCCTTCCGGAATAATATTCAACAAACGTTCGTAAACGCTTGTAAAGTCATAATGTCGGTACTTTGACTAGTTGAAAAAATGTATGTTCATACACTCGACATTGTATTCGTAAAAGCGAGACTTCCCGTGACCTCGGTTAACAACGTTTCGAAAACTTTGCGGAGGATGCAAAAAAAGGGTTCAGAAGGCCAATTGCTTTCCAGTTTCCACCAGACCTTTCGTTCGGCTCTATTTTTTTCCCCGCCTTTTTTTCTTCTCTCCAGGGCTTCCAACTACAACAAAACTCGTACATACCTCAGGATGGTAAAGCGATTATAAGCGACCGGCTAATATTTCAGACGCTTTTACGGCCTCCAATAAAAAGTTTCGATGCAACAGTTTAGAAATCTCGCAATTTCGGTACAGATTACCGATACCCATTCGCGTCAGCGTTATTACATCGTTCCCAAAAGTTGGAAAACTCAACCAGGGCTTTGAAAACATTTTAAGGACCCTCGCACAACGTTTTCACTCTTTCCCAGCAGCCAAATTCATTTCCGAGAGTCCTCGAAAGTGTTGGCCTCCAAGGAACACTATGAAAAATGTCTGCACTCCTATTTTCACTTCGGCTCTTCAAATTCGTCGATCACGGTAATTATGGAACTTTTAAATATTCCTGAAACTTTGTTTATCAATAAAGAGCAAACTGCGAGAAATTTTGGACGATTCAAATTCGCAACAGTGACGAGTCGATCGTTTCAACTCTTGTGGTCCATTAATTTTTTTTTTTTTAATCCAGTCTATATTTTACGAAACCTCATTGGGCCCTGCCTCTGGGCCCAAAAAGCGCTGCCCTCCTCCAAAGGATCACGATGACACGCCTCAATCTTTCTCTCATCGTTTGTTTGTTTTTTTTTTGTTTTTTTTTTCTAGCGACTACGAAACATTCGCCATCCATGGCAACCGCGAACAAGACGTCTTTTTACGGCCAAATCATTTAGATCTTTGATATAGCGAAGAAGGTAGCAGCTGGTTAAGTTGGCCGAGGCTATACGCGCCAGTTTTACGGTTCACTCTTTTCTGTGTCTCTCGAATGGGAGTTTTCCTCCTATCTTCGCCCGCTCAGCTCGTTTATTTCTTCTGCTTTGCTATCGCGTACGCTCCTGACGTTCGTCTTCAAGGTTGACGTTTATTCGTTTAACTGTGTGAGCTGCTGAAACGATCTCATCGTCGAGCGAAAACATTTCATCGGGTTTGAATGTATTACGCACGGACGAAAGCTTCGAGATCCTTTTCTCGAGCGCGTGAAATTGCGTTTTCGCGGAATTAACGATCTTCACGATATTCCTAAACCATTCTCGCGTTTGTATCCGCTAATTAATGCCCGTGGAGGATCCCATTAAGGACGTTGAGAATTTGTGATTAAAAGGAAAAAAAAAACAGACAAATGATTAGACAAAAATCTTTCACACTCGAATTTGCTTTTGGATGCCTGAAAATTGAGTCTCGGGGGATCGAGAAAAAGTTTTTTTCACGATGTATTAGGAAAATAAATAAAAAAGTAAGTTGCAGGCTTTTTTCGGAAATAAATTGTTACTCGTTATTTTGGATGATTGAGCACGTGAAAAATCGTGACGTATCGAGTGTATATGAAATTATAGGTTAAGTGTTTTGAAGCTGCTGCATTGCAAGTTTTCTCGGAGGCCATAATGTTTTCTCTCATCGTATCGTTTCACTTTCGGGACTCGATTATGATTCGTTACGAGAGGGCAATTACATGCATTAACTATCATTTCGCAGAGGAGTCGATTGCGATGCAGAAGACGAAGAGGTCCTGACTGCATGTGCGCGCGATAATGATGCGCCGAGCGCGTCAACGAAAACTCCTCAAAGATAATCTCTCCGGCTCTTTCTCTTTCGCTTCGTATAGCGAAGGATGAAAAAATGTTGAACAGACTCTCTCTCTATACCAGCGTATCCCGTTGCTGCTGTTAGCGTCGATTTATTACGTAACACAAAATTAAAATTCTCTTCGGTCCGACGGGAACGAAGGCCTGACTCAATCTTGAAAGTGTTATGCCGGAGAGTGGCCTCTGCGAGTTTATTCGTTTGTACGTGCCATTCTTTTTCACTAATCGTGACATTAGGCTCGATTCCCAAATGCTGGGAGATCCATGAACCAAAAGAGAAAATACGCTTCGACCGTTCAATTCGCGCAAACTCACCGTTAGATCCCGATAAATTATACACCGTTATGCATAATTTTATTCATTCCCAATCTGGTCGAGAAATCTTTTTCTTTTTCATGATAAAATCACAAGGAATCGAACGACGACAAATATTTCTCAAATCTCTGTATAAAATGTATGGACAAAAAAGGTTTTATTTGTTCGATAAACAATTTCAACGATTCATTAAAATTTCGATTGTCATGGAATGCGTCGATGTTTCGTTGAATATTGTCGATTGAATATTTATGGTGTATTTCATTTTCCCGGCCACGATTTCAAACGAAAAATTGATTTTCAATTAATGGCTAAAAATGAAGATTTTTTGTAGCGATTTCATGGCAAAATCATACAAAATCAAACGAAGAAAAAGTTTACTCCAAAAAATGTATGTAAATAAAAGGTTTTATTCGTTCGATAAACAATTTCACCGATTAAGTGATTTATATAAATTTCGATTGTCATGGAACGCGTCGATGTTTTGTTGAATTTTGTCAATTTAAAGTTTTTCGGTCTATTTATTTATTTCGAATGGATTTTCGAAATTTTTCTTTCGGTATTTTGTTTTTTCTCGAAGGGCATACGAACGCCTGAATGTACGTCGAAAAAAATGGACGGTTCATTAAAACTCGGATTAAAAAGGCTGCGAGAGGCTCCAGGACCGTATAAGAGCGAGATATTGCTCCGGCGAACAAACTCTCTGTGGCTTTTTCTCGACGACTCCTCATGGCGCATAGGTGTGTGCGTGCGTATAACAACTCGGAGTGCGTTGAATTTCTGTCGACCCAATTTCGCAATGCCCGCGTTCGAGAGCTCTCGCGCACACGCATGTATATCCGCGGAAACTGTCGCCACTCGCTGTGTGTTCTCTCTCGATTCTCGTACCAACTTTTGCCAATGTGGACACGTATGCCAATGTTTATGAGCTTATGCTTTGCTGTGAAGCGATCGATGGACGACGACGTTGGATTCGATCATGTGGAATGACATTCGAGTTTCGGTCTATCTCGATATATACAGAGAACAGCAATTTCTCGATCGACTATACGATTAATTAACGTGAATGTTGATAAACACAACTGTCCGATCATTCACGGAGTTTGGTCCCCGTAATCGTAAGCTACTTGGCAATTCTTTGCACATTGAATCGTCACGACCAAAGCATAAAAAAAAGAACCAACTAAAAAAGTAAAGACTCGCGTGTCCTTCGAAGCATTTGGTTTAGATGAAAAACTCTTACCTGACGTGGAATGCAATGTCTGTTGGACCTTAACGCCCTCGTAACAGTTTAAAGTTTCGTTGGAAAGCACGGTCTTCGAAACACGCGGTTTCTCGCTTTCAAAATCCTCGGGAAGACGAGAAACTTGGAGCAGTCTTTTTATTTGCTGGGCTGAGGAACAAAAAAAAATTGTCAAGGTTCATGGATTTCTGTTTGTGGGAAAAAAGGCTGGTCTCATTTTCGTTTATTTATCAACGTCTCTACGAACGAGGAATCGCCGATTAACTACTTTTGGCGATATTAGAAAAAAATGAGATTTTTGGACAAAATTCATGGTCCGGGAGTTTTTTTTCGACATTAATGAACCGGGGAAGATGAATCAAGGAAATCAATTAACATTGTTGAGAAATGGGGTTTTTATTACTATTTTTGGTTCAATACCGTGAATTCCAATGACCTGAAAATCTTTTTGATCATCGAAATGTGGGCCTCGAATGATTTCGAGGTAAATTACGATCGTATCGCGCTGCTCGATATCGAAAGACCACCAGAAAGTTGGACCCTTGTTTTCACAACTTAGTAGACACAGTTTACTCTCGTAGATCGAAATGTATATGTCTATAGATTTGTCAATACGCCGTCGGTATAGACTCTGTAAAAACTTATTAATTTCCCACGTATTTGAGGAGATATAGATCGGAACAATATGGTGAAATTATTTCAAGGAAATTTCGAAGCGATATCGAAACGGGTTGCGTCGGCCTGTCGAAGATTCAGGGACTACGAAATATTTGAAAATTATTTTTTGTACGCAGTCTTGGTCCAAAGTGCGAGGCACAAAGTAAAAAAATTTGAAAAAAAAAATTGAATTTTTAAAATTACGTACTGGCTACAAAAATGATCTTAGAGATGAAAATGAGGAAGCAAAATGAAGGCAATCTCTTCCGCTCTCGATATGCGTCAGCCAAATCGTCTTGCGATCATTTGTCCCCGAGATATTTCAATTCTGCTGCTAAATATCAATATTTTCATCATTTTTCTCGTTCCCCTCGTTCGCTTCTTGATTTTTTCTGCATAATCGAGCGTTCAAGGGGAACAAAACATTGAGTAAAAAGTCAAGGCCTGCTCTGCGTAAGACAAGACGCGAAAGAAGTGCAGCAATAACGGCAGCGACATAGTAAGAGAGCAAAAGGCCCTTGCTCGAATTGCCATCACTCCCACGTAACTCTTTTCGTTAGATTGACCGCGAGGCTCGTAGGCAGGCAGCGTGCCGAGTCAGCTAGTCTATTCCGTCTGTTTCCTTCGGTCCGTAATTTTCCCTTTTTTTCTATCTTCGTCTTTCTCTCGAGCCGAGTGTCTGATTCTTTCGTCAATTTCATTCGATTTCACTCAATTATGATAAAACTAGGTGGCTCAGAAAAAGGCGAGACTTTTTGTAAGAAATAGTCACAGCAGCGTCCTTGCTGGACTCTGGAGTAGAAAATTGAACAGATATTCGAAAAAAAAAAACAGCAAAAACTTGGACGATAATTCAAACGATAATTCTCATCAAATATGAAGGTGACGTAATGGAGAAATGGCAGTGTCTCTCAATCTTAGAAACGTGCAGAGATAAAATGATGCAGGAAAAATAGTCGCGCGATCTATTTGCAGAAACTCTGCTGTGAAGAAGAAAAGTGTGAACGTCATTGGGAGAGTGTCGATCTGGCGACAACAAAAGTGGGACAATTCGTGGTGTAACGATTTTCTTATCTCGTGCGAGCACCAGTAAACGAAGCAGCTTCTAAGAGTGCATGCATCAAGAAATATATATTACAGACTTCGATTTTACGGTTCTGTATCTAAACAATAGGTTGTTCGTGAAAAAGAGAACCCGACAAGACAATTTATTTCCATTTTCGTTGGATCATCAACGAATAATTATCTAATTACGATCGTGACTAATTACGTATTAATGATAAAAATGAGTGATTATTACGAGTAGCTAACAGGTGTCACCGAAATTTTCTGTACGAACTAACGTTCTACTTGTGCTCTTACGCACACGCTCTCTTTTTCAATTCGTAAACGTAGCTAAATAACAAGCAAACACCGCACGCACACCCACGTAGGGATACGCACACACGTGGAGAGAAAAGAGTAAAGAGTGGCAAACAGAGGCGGGTATGAAAGGCAGAACGAGGCGATATTGTAGCTAAGCCACGTGTGAAGCTCGAGTATATAGTAAAAGTAGGCCACGGTGCTTTCACACACGCGATAAGGCCTTATCAGAGCATGCGTATGAGCCGTTTATGCATGCGCTTAGCGCATTGAAGGAGCAGCAGTGAGCATTTTATTCGTCTCTCTTTTTCTTTCATCGCTATCTCTAGTTTCTCTTCATTTTTTATTTTTCTCTCTTTCGTACGTCTCTCGGTTATTCTTCTCTCGTGCACAAGATAAAACGCTCTTCCCACGCACAAGCGTCGAAATCTATGAGTGTGCAGTAAGAAAGCATTGATGTAAACAGAAAATACACACGCGTGATCGCGAATCTTTTTCTCTTTCGATCCTCTTACTTTTTTTCATTTCTCTCCTTCTCTCTCTCTCTCTTTCTCTCTCTTCTTCCCTAGTCCGCTTTCTATCGTAAAACTACCGGGGAATTTGTAAAGCCTCGCGAAAGCGTGAATGAAAAAGAGTCGGCGGATTTGTAAAACCACTCGATTTTGTTTCCCCCTTTTTTCTTCCATCTCCGTCGCTCTTGCTCTCCTTCTTTATTCTTCTTCTCCATTGAACCTCCTCGCAGAACGTATATACGCGGGAGAGAGTGAATATCGTGGCAGCAGCTTTTGCTCTACAGCCACCGCGAACTCTCTCCTCCTTTTGCCCCTCTTCGGAAGGATCACACGCGAGACCACGAGAGCAAGCAAAGCCCTTTCCCTCTCGAACCCGGCGTTTTACCCTGCGTGCTCTTTCTCCGCGATCTCGTGTATACTCTTGCTTAGCTTGTGTATTACTCTATTGTGTGTACACCAACACTGGTGCGGTGGTTCTTCAGGAGGTACTTTCGCGTTTCTAAAGCGTTTGCCAGAGACTTGTGCGTGTACTTCCTCTTTTCTCACCCTTCCTTATCCCTAACTCTGTGTTTTTTCTCTTTGACGGCTTGCTCTCTCCTCCGCTTCCTCTCTCTTTTTTTCGCTACTTCACAAATACCACTCGATATGCAAGCTCTCAATTTTTTCGCCTTTATTCATCTCATCCCTTTCGCACACATGTCCACTCGTCCTTGGAGCGTTAGTTCGACGAATAATAACGTCAAGGGGCTGAACCAAAGTGTTTCTCACGAAACAACAGTTTGCCTGCTCGATGCATTGACAACTTTCGCACCTTTGCATGTCAAGCCCGTTGGCGAGAGCCTATAGTTTCAACATTTACGAGCCAACCATTGTTTTCGAATCTTTGGAGCACAATTCCCGAAGGACTAAGCATCGATTGCTCCAAATTTTCCCCATAGAATTTTGCCTGGCGCGCGACTGAAGAGAGAAATCGAGAAGGAGAAAATTGACGAAGAGAAAATGGTACAAATGCGATATCGATGCTTAATATTCGTCCCTGGAACTCCGGCGACGACGAGTTATTACACGACGCGGGCAAACAACAATGCTCGCGAACCTTGAAATCGCAATGGTGCGAGACACATCCAGTCTATGAAACGAACCAGCATAACGTTATGATATTACATAACAATTGCAGGCGCGGGATATTTTTCTTCTCGTCTCTCTCCCCCCCCTCTCTCCGACCATTCCTGCTCTTTCTTTGCGCGACTCGTTATCATTATATGCGATACATATGTCTGCCGCGGGAGTGTATGATTACACGCACACAGGCCCAGGAATCACTAGTCGTACACAATACACGTGAACGTTGCAATTCTCATATCGTATTTCCATGTGTGTGATTCCGGCAGAGAGAGCGAGAGAGAGAGGAGGAAAAAGGGGGTGCCGCTCGATAAATCAGGTAAGACAGCATCGATAAAGCGATGATGGAGTGATATAAATAGCAGACGTACAGCTCGGCATGTAAATTAAAAGAATGTAGCATGTCTTAATTATGTAAAAATAATTAATTACGAAAATAAATGCAGCAGCCGGCGGAGGCCCTTGTCTAATTTGCTTCTGGAATAATTTTCCATTCCAATGAAGTTTACAGTCTTTTTTTTCGTTCAAACGCCAAACACACGGTGCAAAACGATTTTATAATTTTTTTTTTCTTTTATTGTCAACACTCGATACGTGGATAGTCGCAGCTTCGAGCTGATGTATTTGTGGTGAAGAACTCGGCCAGTAAAATAAGATCGAGGCACAGGTGAAAAGAAATCCCGTCGCGACCGTGAGCGAGTCGAATGAGCGTACACGCAATGAACATTTTTTTTTCTACACATTTACCTGCTCGATCTATAGATATATATATATCAGGATCGCGACTAGGCGCGTGTTCCTAGCGAATATACACGTAGCACTTCTCGTTGCATTAACGAGCGAGCAGCAAAGCAGCGAAGCAACCTTGAGAGTGGTCAGCATAATGTAGGTATGTTGGTAAAAAGTCTCTTCCATATCAAGGAGGAGAGAGAGACGCGAGAGTTTCTTGTATTCCGTGATCTGTTTGAGCAATCAAAGGAATGAGCAATTTGAATATTTTATCCGCCGTTCGTTACGGAGATATTTTTCTTGAGTGATAAGCAATCGATGATTCGACTCGCCGTCATTCATGGACCTATATAAATATCGCGGCGAAGGATATAATTATGCGGCTCAATCAAGCTCCCAATTGAGCGAAAAGTAATTAGTCAATTAAAAGTGAAATTGATGAAATTGACAGTGATCGTTGTCCGGAGAAACTGCTTTTTGCAATCGAAACAGTCGAGAAACAATTTCTCACGTTTTTGTTTTGTTTGTTTATTTAGATAAATTGAGAGCGACCCAAAAATCGCTCTCACAATTGTGTGAATCAGCTCGGCAAGTTTAAATGTGCGAAGCTGCTATCGCGCACGGAGGATGTAAAGACTCCGAAGGCCCTTATATGCCCGAGTAGGCGAGACTTCACCCTGTGCCTTTCTTTATCCCCTCTCACTTCCTTTCTCTCTTTCTTTATCTCTTTTCCTCATAGCACTCTTATTTCCCCGCTTCGCTGCGGTTCGTTCTCTTTATTCTACGTCGGTGTGAGAGAGTTCTCCGAGCATTTGCGGCCCTCGTTGCAAACCGGATTCGCAATAAAAGCAGAGGCTGCCGCCTCCCCTCATTCACCTGCCGAGCACAACGTTCAGGACTTTACGTCGAGTGAAGAAAACACACTCACACACACACACACATAAACACAAACATGTATGAGAATGCAGAGTGTAAAGATATTATTCCCTCGGATGGAAAAAGGCGTAAGAAACATTTGTTCGCATAGATTCGAGTCCCATTTGGAATCGGGGAACCGATTTATGGACGACGCGAAACAGAAGTATCGCGATGGAAAGAGAAAACGGACGTTGTGTGCGGTGAACGCGAGATTCCCGGTGTGGTTTGCCGAGAAGAAAGACCGATGAAAGGGAGAAAAGACGAAAACGAATTTCGCAATATTTGCCAGAATTACGTGAGCTGGCTCCGTCTATACTTTATGAACTTTCGCGTATATGAATTAGAAATATTGATTTTATTCAATCTGAATAAATATTCAACTAATTATACAAATATAAACTGCTATCATACAAACTGCTATCGTCACCGACGACGAGTGCGTCGAGTTGTCATTTTTTTGTCTTTTCTTTACCTTCGGAAAGGTAAAAATTTTAAGAACGATGATAACAACAAAGTTTATCGACATTTACATCTGACTGTCGCCAAAAGGCTCTGGAACGTTCCCTCGGAATAATTACGGTGTTCCTAAGCAATTTGAATTCGAAATTTCAGTCTCAATTATTTCTCCGCACAACTCACGAGATATGACGCACTTTTGAGTAATCAAAAACATATACTGCTGTTCGAATCTATTGGTTTATTTTCATTTGTTTAAGCAGGTGCCACACGCAAGCTCGTTTTTTTGTTTTTCTATGAAAATACGAAAAGACTCGGATAAAAATAGTCGAAATTTCGATGGTTGACTGTTGCTTGGAACCAGCTGTATGCACTACATTTAGAAAATTGTGAAAGATTGAAATCCATGAATACGTCGTATTTATATGGAGAATTATGAAAAATCTCGATTTTCAGGATTTTTAACAATTATCGCATCGTTTGCGGTGACGGGATAGAAAATTGTAACTTTTCGGAGCGTACCCCATGGTTTTCTCTTCTGATTGGCTTTTGAATGAATTAACGCGCGTTAATTCGGAGGCTCAATCAAGCGATTGCGTTTGAAAAAAGCGAACGTCGAGAAGGCGAGAGAAAGGACGAGAAGCAGATAAAGAGGAAGAAAGGGAGAGAAGCATGATGAATCAGAGAAATAATTTGGCCAATTAATCCAGAGGGGCTAATTAAAAATACCGAGTGCCGAGATCCGCTGTGATAGCGGAAAGAAATGAAGGCGCGCGAACATGACAGAGCTCGCACGCGGTACCGGCGAATATTTGGCACACGCATCTTTCCCTTTCCTCCCTTTCCTCGGCCCGTGATACAAACTCGCGTGGGAATCAGCTGACCGGGCTCACGAGCTTTTATACCCGCGACCTCGCACAAATGCAAACTAATGGCGCTCGCTTCCGTTCGCTACGACTTTTTTTTCTCTCTTTTTTTTCACGTGATTGCATACAGGAAGTTTCGAGCCTTCCGTTCTAATTACGTTAATTCAATTTTATCACGAGCCTTTTTTCATTTTGCGCCGATAGAAAAAACAATTTTTACTAAGATTTTTGACTTTGCTCAATTTTTTTTTTATTTTTCGAGACTCTCCGGACGAATAATTTTAAAGACTGTCCAAATTTCGATGCACTAGAAAGATTGATAGTTTCTCGGAGAACGTCAATGAAAATATTTTTCGTCCCGTTTTTTTCGGTCGCCCGAATCCTCCAAGAATTGGCATTCACCAAAAAAAGGAGCTCTGGACCAAGTGGTAGCGTCCCGTGGAGCGCAGACATGTTCCCAACGTCCGGGCTGATGCTTTTCCTCTCGCGGGACGAGGCTCTCGCGAGAGGGACGTCAGGACGGGGTTGATACTCGCGCGTTGATACTCAGGATCTATGCGAGCGAGTAGTGCGTATCAAACGAGCGTAGCCAGGACCGGACAAGCCAAGTGAACGAGAGAGAAAGATGCTGTAGAGAAAATATATATACGCGCGATGACGGTGGTCACCGTGCGGAGCAAAATACTATAAAAATAGAATGCTGACTGTGGCCCTGCCCTGGAGAGTGGAGAGTGGCACGAAATACTCCGAATAGCGAAAGAGAGAGAAAGCGATGGAGAGGAAAAAGAGGCAGCTATATATTCGTGACCGCACACAGCAGCTTGCCGAGGAGAACGAAGGGAAAGAGATAGGAAGCAGGAGAGAGAGCGGAAATATCAGTAGAATGGAGAAAATAATGGTAGCAGCGATGTCATTCAATAAAATGCAAAATGGAAGTGGACAACACAGATCACTATACTCCGACGATAAAAATCCTTTCAAAACATTCTTCACAGTCATTATTTCTGCATCATTATGAAAAATATATTGATCGTGGTTACGATAATCATTTAAATACACAATACTTTACAATGCAATGTCCGGTGGATTCGTTCGGGTTCAGAAATAGCCTGGAAGGAGAAAAATAGTCTCGCTGACGAACCAATTTGTCTGACCCAACAAAATGTGTCGAGCCAAATAGAATTTTTATAAATTCAACAACTCAATCATCGTAATGAGCTTTTTCCATTACAATTAGCAAATCAAGCCAATAAAAAAAAAATCCATCAATTTGAATCTTTAATGCATTTCTTTTGAGCTGAATTCAAAAAGGACGATGAACGACCTTGAATTTTCGACAATTTGTATTGTGCATAGTTCTCGTAAGAAAATGAAAGGAAATTTTGAATAAGAGGATCAAATATTTTTGTTCAAATTTCACAAAATTCAAGGTCATCCCTCGATTTTATTTAATCACAACAATTTTTTAATTTTCACTCTCGCTCTGCTGAGAAATGAAATTGTATGATGTATGAGCTTTGATAATTGATCGAACGCAGAGAAGCCCGAAGCGAACGGTGTAGAGTGCGTTGTGAGAATAGAGGGAGAGCACATTTTATTACTGGGGCAATACGTCGAGCGCCTGCGAGAGGCGACGTAGAAAGAGAGTCAAGCGCGAAGGGGCAGGGGCAGGGGGAGGGGGCGATTGAATGCAAACGAGGACAGCACGGTATAGAATGAGGGATAGGAACGAGCTGAGAAGAGAAGAGGACTCAATGAAAAGAAGAATCGTAATAGAAAAAAAAAACATCGAAATATAAACCGATACCAAATTGTCTCACGTTCCCCATTTTTGTCTTATTTTTTTTTATACCTTATCGAATTACGTAAAAACCGACTTTTCCGGATTGTTGTGAAAAAGTGAAAAGTCAAAAGTACGAAAAACTTTCAAGAGCTCGTAAAATCGATGCTCCTGATATGAATAGATGCGATGAATGACTCGAGAGGCGAATTATCGGCAATTAATTGTTTTTTGAATAAATTCATGAAATTCGATGAAGGAGTGGAAGAAAAAAATTTGTAGAGAATGATAATCGTTGTTTTTCTTCCATACATTTGGTGTGGTGCAAAGTGCGTGCGGTCTGGTTCCCTTGTCTATAGTTTCTCGAGAGTGACGTATAGCTCCGATGGAACCACGTGGGCTATGCTCGCGGATAAACTCGTGCTGGAGACACGTGTGTATGGACGGATTCTATACGCTGTTTTATCACACATACCCACGTCTATATCGCTGTGTGTGTGTATGTGAGTTCCCCATACCGCGTCGAGAATTCCATCTCTATTTATTTTCCTCCTCGTTTTCCCTCGCTCTCACTCTCTCTTTCTCTCGGTCCCCTTCTTCGCCTCGTGTGTCTAGCAACTAGCAAAAGAGCTATTTGTAAAATGATAGTAAAGGCGCGAAAGAGTCCGAGAGAGAAAAGGAGTGAGAGGAAAAGAGCGAGGTTCCCTCTCGAGTGTCGGGGAAAGGGAGAGTCTCGAGTTCTCGAGGTGGTCAAAAGGTGGGAGGTCCGGCACAACAGCGAGTATATGTCGCGAGCGTTTAAACCGCGCGGCTAGAAAGAGCATACAGCGAAAAGTGGATGTAGAGGGAGGGGG
>JBAJMU010000005.1:2444799-2473948 GCA_037952995.1 Hyposoter didymator | reverse complement strand
GGGGTGAGAAGAAATGGAAGGGGTTAGGCCGGAGCTGGGAGCGAAGAGAGCGAGAGCAAGGGAGAGAGAAAAGTGCACAAAACGAGTAGGGCAATGACGATGAAATAATGGGGAAGAGGGGGCTAGAAAAGTTGCACGTGGTATTGGTGGATGTGGAGTCGGTAGGTGAGCATAGAAGTGAGCGTGCTCTTCGACCATGTCTGTATATGTGTGCTGCTTAATTTTGTACGTAAAAGCGTGAACGAGTGAGAGAAAAAATATTTGAAACGAACGATTCGAGCAAACAACTATGGCGAGGCTTTGAAACTTCTACCACGCCGAGACTGTACACCCGGTTAACTAATACATTGCAGTTTTTAACGAAACTATAACCGAGAACACTGAAAAGCGACAAGCCTCTCTGAAGTACCTAAACTCTGCCAGGATAACTACTATGCAGTATGTATAGTTGTACAAACATTATTTCATTCTTTTTCTCGTTTATACTGCAAGGAAATTTCAAGCGTTACTTCCGCCGACGATAGCGACCCATTGGAGCCGTTACACTAACGGATGTAACGCCAGGAACCATGCTCGATATATCACCTAAAATAAAATGCTTTTTCATCATTTTATAGAAATAATGAAGAATTTTCAGCCAGATTCAAGTTTAGCAATTGTCGATAAAAAAAACTAAAAATTGAGTATCTCGAGGGGATTAGTTACGAAATTATATTTGAGTAAACGAGGGACAGAAATAATCTTTGGAAAGCCTCTATTACGCGACGAACGGTCATAGAGCAATGAGTTCCAGATGAAGGAGCCACGAGGCAGTTTAACAACCCTTTAGTGCTTAAAGGGTTCGTACTCCTCGTGAAAAGAGGCTGGAGCGAAGGTGTGCAGGCCTCTGAGACACCTGGTTCCTCGTCTTTTCCCTTCTCTCCTCCTTTGTCTTTCAATATACTCTCGGACCTCCATTTACCTCTTTCTCACTCTCGCCCTTTCTCTATTTGCATTTCTTTCCCTTCGCCTCTCTACGGCCCTCACAATTTTTTCCCCCTTTACTGCGAATAATCCTCGTTGGTTTTTTCATTCGCCATCCTCCGGATGGAGTTTCAGTCAATTGCCTGTAGAATTTTCAACCAACTTTTCTTCTTTCTGTTTCTACGTCATCGGAAAACAAACAGAGTGTGCGATTTTGGTCGCGAGCATTAAAATTGTTGACCGATAGCCAAAAATCCTGTAATTCCTCGACCAACAGCCCCCCTTTTTACGACCTCGTGTCACACTTCTCGAAAAATATGCCGCACGAAAATCATTATATTTTTGTACCTTATAGTAGAAAGTGTAAATATAGAGCGTCCGGAAAGAAAATGAGAAAAAAAAAACATGGAAAAATCTTCACATCGCTCGTAAGGTTTGAAAATTTCGCTTGCAAAGATCGTTTTGCATTGGCGACGTGAATGACGGGCAAGCTGAATGGACAGTTAAAAAATATTGAAAATGAATGAGCCATTTTAATGCTGCAGAAATATTTAATAAGACACGAGGTGCTCTCTCTTCTCGCCTGGATGCTCGAGTGTGGGCGCGATTCAAACTCGACGATTTCGCGCACACTAGCGATTCGACACGTGAACGTTTATTCTGCTTTTCATCGACGCTACATTTTCTATGTACTTGGAAAGCCGTACACGTGTATCATAAAGTGTGCTCTACATGGAAGATACTTGAACGAAGAGAGCCCGAGAGGGAGAGAGAGAGAGAGAGAGAACAGCCGAGAGCAGGTGGGGGGAGAAATACATACAAGAGTAGAAAGTGAACTGAAATTCATTCGTTTTATCGTGATTCTTGACTAAGAGGCAACAGTTCCTAAGGAGAACTTGTGATATTGTGTTGTAATCCTTGAATAAGAAAATTTCGCACAGAGGCGAAAAGAGAAGGAAAGAGCAAGAGGAGAGCAAAAAATTGGGCTGGAGAATTCGATGTGTGTTGATCGATTATGAGAGAGAGAAAGGCGGAGAGGAAATTGAAGGAATAATTGAAGAAAAAAAATCACAATATTTGTATGTTATTTGCAACATTGGACGAGTTATTTGCTCGGGTTCCCGTGGGTTGCCCATTCCATGGATATAGAAATGTATTTACATATCTCTGCAAACATAAATATATACAGATACGTGTGCATGTGTTTTGCAGTGGCCTGGTGAGCGTTCGGAGCAGTATTTCGCCTCTCGGTGTTTGCCGTTGGTGGCGGGCGAGCTCGTGAACGTTGTGTAAGAGCTGAAAGTAAAAGTTGAAACCGCGCGCGCGACGAAACGAACCAGCAACGAACGAGAGAGGCGCGAGCGAGCTAGCGGCGAGACGACCTGGTCGCGAGACCGCGCGCGAGTGCGTTTAAGTTCTACCGATCGCAATTCGAGGAGGATGTTAATTTTCGAATTCCAAATAATAACCAATTAATATCCGAAGAAGCGCAAAAGTTGGATGATTAGCATGAGGAAAAAAAATTCACGAGATTGAAGACAAACTCTTCCTCATGAGCAGATGTTATGGAAGGAAAAGATCTGAAGCATCGACCTGATTTCTGCAGCAACCATTTTTTTCGTTTTTTTAAGTTCAACTCAATGATGAAGAAAGTCTCGGGTCTCTGGGACCCAAAAATGCATCTGTGAGAGACTTGGAACTCTAAAGATATCGCGAAAGATCGGATGAATGATTGAGGAAGAAACCGAGAAGAAAGAACGCGAGAGAGAGAGGGAAAGACAACGAAAAGTGAAGGGGTTGCGAGAGCAGCGCACGGGTTTATGTAGAGATATATATGTTGATTCTGGTTGTTGCTGGATCGTTGTGGTTGTCCTTGAAAAATCGTATCTCTACAGCAGTGATGAGAGAGAAAGTGAGGAAGAATCGTGAGAGAGGGACCAGCAACATCGAGTATCTACGAGACTTCTTTTTCCTTCTTGTTACTTTTATGTGCGAGAGTCAAAACGCGTATGAGTCTAAAGTGTAAGAGAGAGAGAGAGAGAGAGAGAGAAAGAAAGAGCAAGAGAAAAGAGCGAAAAGCAGAAGAAGGAGGAAGAGAGAAGAGAACGGACGACGAAAAGCATTGAGAGAGGGCGAGTTGAGGCTGCTACGTTGATAGTTATATACGCTCTTACAGAATTGCGTAACCCGAACCTCGCTCAACTCTCGAACGTCTCTCTTTCGAGAGTCCCGCTCTCCGTATAAGCGACATCGCGAACGAGAGAGAGCGAGAGAAAAAAGCAACAACAAAAAAACATCGAAAGACGCAATTTTTCGCAGACGAGAAGGAAACGAAGAAAAAAAAGGAGGAAAAGATTTTGTCATTCGTCTCGTGAGTCGACGGCGGAAAAATGAAGAAAAGGAGCAGCATCGCTAGCGTGGCCGATGCGAGCGGGCACGAGCAGGGCGGCTCAAAGAAAAACAGCGAATCGTTCTCGCTCTAAACGACAGCAGCGTGTAAATTCAAATCGCCGTTGAACTTGACGGGAAAAAGTTGCGCCGAAGATTCGATAGAAGTAATTTTCAGATTCCCCGATAGCGAAGAAGTCTACGTGGGAAAATAAAGCTGCATTGAAACAAAAGGCGATTGATGAGAAATCAGATAACACGAAGCAGTCGAGGCTTCGGAAACGAAGTATCCGTGAAGAAGTAAAGAAACTGAATAGAGAAGCATAGAGAAGCGAGAAATAAAGAGGAAGAAAAAGAGGGCGAAGAAAGGAAAACAAGAAGCACTAAAAAGAGAGGACGAAGGGGAATAATAGCAGAGAGGACGAAGAAGAAGAAGAAGAAGAAGAAGAAGAAGTTCCGGAAGTCGGAAGGTCTCCGGCGTGAGAGGTCTCGTGTCGCCGGAAGAGTGGGAAGAGAGTTGTCGGTGTGAGAGTAGCCGAGAGTGTTGGTGTCAGGCAGTCACAACCTCGCCGGGGTAATAGGAGCTCCTCTCGTTCGCCAGTCGGTCTCTCACCGTCCGCCACGCCGTCGTCGTCGTCGAGTTAGCCGCGAGTGCTCGCGACGACTTTTACTTCGTATACACACACACACACACACATACACATACATACACACACACACACAAAAAAATCACTCACACATACACATACACTAAGACACAGGCGGGTACACACGCAAAGACATAGACACCGGCGTAGCTAGAAGTGACAGAGAAAAAGAGGGAGAGAAAGACGGTGCCGTGAGCGCCAAGAGAGCCGCGCGCGAAACCGCGAGCGCGCCCGCGAGTTTCGTAAAAGGGATTACAAAACCGTGTAGAAAGAGAGAGAGAGAGAGAGATAGAGAGAGAGAGAGAGAGAGAGAGAGAGAGCAGCCCAGATAGAGCGCGAGTGAAAAAGAGAGAAGGAGGGAGATAGAGGGCCACGGGCGAAACTCACACACTCGTATATGAAAACGCGTCGCGAGTGTCAGTGTGGCTGTTTGTTTCTTCGTCTATATTAGTGTGTGCTTAGGAGAACGGAGAAAGGGAGGAGGGATAGATAGAGCAAGAGGGAAATATAGAGGAACACGCGACAAGGAAGAGAAGGAGGAGGAAGGAAAAGAGTGAGAGAAGCCGCGAGAAGTGAAGAAAAAAAAAAGAGAAACGAGCGAGAAGGGAGAATCGGAGAAGGCGAGCGCGCGAGAGCCAACACACTACTCGGCGAAAGTGAAGTTGCGCGCTCACGCTCGAGACCCTCGTGGTCTTTCCGAACGTGCTCGTCGTCGTCATCGCTCATATCTACCTCCTCGTGAAAACCCAAATCAAACATTAGATTCAACCATTAACCATTCTCTTTCGGATACTCATACCCGAATATCGTGCACCATCAATTTTTGTTTTTTTTGTTTTGTTTCTTTTTTGTTTTCTTTATTTACAATAATTGTGCGAATTAATATTGTGACTACAAACACCACGCTGGATCACTCGTGATTTTTTGCAATTGTGAGACAAATTGGACTTTTTACCAACAAACTAAATAATCCCTAATTATCTGGATCGACGCGACCATTTGGATTAAGTGCTCGGCCAAGTGATTACTCCAGCGAATTCATTGTTTTTAAACTTTTGTTTCTTCGGTCGTATTTTATTTTGAAAACTAAAAAGTGTCACAGTGATTACACACGATGAGCAAATAAATTTGAAAAATTACGTCACGGAATCCGAGCAGTGTTTACCTACGCGGAATTCAGAGGAACACTTTATCGCGGTGCACTTGAATCTTTTGGCGGATAAGAGGGAAAAAAAAAATTGGCCACATTTGAAATACACGTGCTTGACTCGCGTTCATTCATTCGGCTGTGTGATAAAACGGATCCCGCGCTAAAACGTACCAACTCGCGCAGCCCATTCAGGAGATTTCGTTGAACGCGGATTTACGCCACAGAATTCAAGATTTTCGAGGCGTTAGCGCGAGCGATTTTGGCGCCTCAAAGAAAACAAGCAAATTGACCAATTTCTGTGGGTCCCGGGATCAGATTTGCTGAGAATCACAGAAACGAAGCAGTGAGGAAATAATTGGCTCGCGAGATGGAAACGTGCTTGCGCGAGCGATCGTAAATCGCTTCTGACAAGCTCGACGAACTCGCCAATTGCCAAGATCCTCGTCAATATCGATTATCCAATATTGCCACAATAATCGAACATCTTCTTCCGTCTGCGATTCGCCTTTCATTTATCTCGCTCCGCTTTTTGCTACTCGCGCGAACGCAACTGCACTCGCAACGATAGTGCTCGATGGAAAGTGCAACGAGATAATTATGTACACAAGCGTTGTGTAGAAGAAAATCAATTGCAACAAGCTCGCAGCGTTGTGGGATCGTCCAAATTCACGCTGCCAAATTCTTCGAGTTTTAGGCTCTTTTTTATTCCTTCGTGAACCTCCTGCAAATTTGGACACAATTGAGCATGTAAACACAACATTTACGAAGCCTGCATCGATGCAAAGAATAATTTTAAAACGCTTAAATATCAATAACAACAGAATCGTCACAGAAGCTCGATCGTGAACTATTTCGTACGTACGTACGATGCATGTACAGCAAGATATACGTGTATAATGCAGAGAAACACGACATAGCTCGACGGTGGCGATGTCGATGAATTAAAAGTCCGCTTAAAAAGGTTAGCCGGATAAAAAAGGCTCGCGCGAAAGGATAAAGAGAAAGGAATATAGGAGAGACTCGCTCGGGAGAGTCCTTGAGAGTGATATTGTGTGTGGCACACAAGTTGGTAAAAGTGGCGTTGTACGCTTTGCAAAGACGAACAAACACACGGGCACATATTAATTTACGTTTATGTGTATATATCTCGGTTTGGTTGGATACGCGAAACAACTGGTGCTTTTGCCACGACGACTAATACGAACTGTACGAGAAAAAGGTAGATTGCCAGCCGGCTGACCCTGGGCAGCCCGGACCGGTGTCTCACCAGGCCCCTCTGAGGCACAGAGAGAACTTGGCGTATGGAAATATCGCGAGAGCAAATTTCGAATCAACCAGAATAATCGGAATGTAAAAAAAAAAAAAAAAAAAAACATCGAAAAAAATTGAATTTCGTGATTGAGGAAACGCGGCGGTGTGTGTTTTCGGTGAAAAACACGTGTCGCGTGTAAGCTTCGATTTGTCGAATTGGCGGTCGTGTGTCGTCGTGAAATTGAGCCGAAAAACAGAGCAGGAAAGAGGAGGAGAGCGGCGCTGGAAAAGAAGTGTGCGAAAGGAAGAAAAGTGTTGTTTCAATGTACGTCACGTGTAGTCGTGTTGGGCCGTGCCGAGCTATCGTTTGTTATCGTGCACGTACCGAAGCACAGTTCTTTATTGCGTTATCATCGTTTTCGTCCTCGTCCTCGTCTTCTTGGCGAGACATTAATAGTGTCGTTGTGATGCTGCGGGATTCATCGAGAGAATCCTAATCGATGCTTGAGTTATAACCTTTCATTTGTGCACGTAGGAAAAGCAATTACTTGTTTGTTGTTTCGCATATGAGCGCGATCCTCAATCTTGGATAATTTATATCGAAGATTCATCCAAAACGGCTTCGACAGAGTGGACAATCATAAAAAACAAGGTTCGTAAATCTCGCCTCGATATTAATCCATTTTTTACAATCAATTTCACGTCCCAATTCGTTTTGCCAAAACCTTCACAATAAATCATTTTTCATTATTTCGTTAATATTAATTGCATATTCATACACGTACCGCGTATGCACCCTCCTCCAACATTATTAGCATATGTTTGTGTTGTGAACATATAACGTACGTACGCTTGTATGCTTGTGCGGATAGGGAGAGGCGAATGAGCAGGGAATCGCACGTCGAGGAGCATAAAAACTAAAGGGAGAGCTTAAAGAAAATATATGAAATAAATTTTTTTTTTTCTAAATGAATGTGAGAGTCTCACACACTCGTTATACTTATAAGTGTCGACGACCCTGTAATCTCGGCGACACGGTGAGTGATTTACGAATGACGTTTATCACGAATCTCACGCGGTTGTCTTTTCCTTTCTCTCTTTATCTCATTGGCCTCTTCCTTCTGCCTCGCCGTCTCGCACACTCGCACCTTCTTTCTATGTCATGAAAAATATTTCTCAGACGAGTGTGTCACTCAGCTATACTAATGTGTATGTAGACAAATGCTACGTACTATAAACGATCATGTTGGCCTCGACCCGACTCCCTAGTCAAATGTAAAAAAGAGGTCGACTTCACGATCCGAGCAGAAACAATGAAAAGATCAATCTGATAAACGCGCGGAAAATGAGGAGCAATCGCAAGGTGGATCTTTCTCTCGCTGCCATGGCGAAAGGATCAAAAGATCGATGAACGATCGATTCTATAGAGAACCAAAAATTCACAAAACATGCTGGAAAATCCTCGATTTGTCGTCGCAGCCGAAATGAAAACAAAAAAAAACACCAAAATTCATGTCATTCAGTATTTTCGATAAAGTCAACGATTGCGAGAAAGAGGGAAAGAGAGGGTCGGATACTTTTATCTTGACTCATTGGAATTTGAGATGTGCGTGTGTGTTGCTTGTTTATAAAGAAAATTCCGAGCAGAATCATTCGATTCTGGAATAAAACGAATTTTCTAAAAGTTTCATAGTTCTTAGGAATGCTCAATGAAAAATTTCTTCAAAAGCAAAAATGAACAAGGGATGCAGAGGAATTTTCTTTGAATAGAATTGACTGTTTTTTGGCGAATTTGCATAAAATGATCGATTTATCGATTATCGAATTGTATGGGAGAAAATTGGGTGACGGATGGATAGAGAGGACGCAGCAAGGAGCTGCGGCATGGGTCGAGATAAAAGTACATGCGTCGGAATAAATATATAGGAGCGTATAATGTAATAGATCGATGAGGGAGTCGACGAGATCGAGACGCGTGGAGACCCCCGTCGATCGTAAAGGAAAAGTGATCTCTCGTCAAGGTCGGGAGCTCGCGCGCGAGCTCTCGCTGAAAGGCGTCCGCGAGAACGACTCCGTCACATTTCGCATTCATCTCGTCGCGTCGTGTTATTATCCCCGCGAGAAGGAGAGAGAGACGGTCTCTGATGGAAAGCCGAGGGACGGGAGGGATCGCGTTGCAGGGGGGGCGAGTCAGAAACGTCGGGAGATGAGGCGCGGTGGAAGAGAAGGATGCGAGGAGTGGGAGGGCAGAGGGAGAGAGGAAAGAGTGTTTCCTCTCTATAACCGATATATCTAGCGATGAAATTCCACTACAATAACACACTCTCACGTATAACTGAGTGCTCTCACTCGTACACACGCGATATTGGCGCACAAATGTGTACGTGTGTGTATTATTTTTTACCGCGCGAGACTTGGGCTCGTAAAAAAGAATGTCTCGACGCGTGGGATTAGCCCAATGTTATTACTACGCGTGTGTACTACACTCTCGTAACACGTAGCAAGATTAAGTCACTACGTCAATACATATATGAGTGGCATACACATTTATATAGAGATAGGGAGCAAATGTGTTCTTGAATCGCCGGACACGTGTCGGGTGAGAAGTGTCCCAGTAGAAAAAAATATGTAGAGTCGAGAGAATAAAAAGATTTTCTGAAAGCCTCTCCGTCTCTGTCTCTCTGTCTTGCTTCTTTATCGAAAATTTAGGTGAACAAAATACCGAATAGAAGCTCGTGACGATGTTGATCGTATGTTTGATCAAGATTAACGCTGTGTGTTGAAAACACACACATTTTATCAACCCCTAGCGAAGATAATTGATTAACTCTTTTTATATCAATCCTTACGGCGTGGATTTTTTTTTTTCACTTTTTTTCTTCCTCTATTTCCGCGTTGGTAATGACCTTGAATTTAAGAATAAAACGAGTGAAGGATGTTATGTTTGTCTACGGCTCCGAGACGCGTGGATGATTCGGTACAAGCGGTTCTATGTGGAATGGGACGTGGGTCGAAAGACTTTTTATCTACATTGAGAAAAGCATCGAAATTAGTTGGGAATTTTTCACGAAATTTGTGATTTTTTTATTTTTCGAAAAAAATTCTGCCATTTTTATAAATTCTGCACAAAATTCCTTTCCTTGACCTAATCCTGGCGCGAATCTCTATGTCGGAACACACTCCTCGATCCTCAATGGTGTTCGTTCCAATAACTAATTACCAAGAATCGTTTTGCCACGTTCAATCGATCGCTAGCTCGTGACTTTCTGTACGTTTGTCACCACGTGTGAGAGAGAAATCGAAGGGTGATGGAGGACGATTAATTAAAGCGGAGGAAGGGATCAAGTCTAATTAGCACCACTCGACTTCATCGCGCCATTATCTTTGATCTCATTCAACAAATATCTGTATGCAAGTACAACTTCTTGTCTCAATTGAAACTATTGCTGTTATTTCCACGATCTCGAAGTTTGCATCGTTGAAATGCAACAAATTTATGTTTTTTCTTTAGCAGAGCTCATGACTCTTTTGTGATTTTTTAATGAGGACAAGGAACCGATATTTTTTTAAGATCTAAACACAAAATCGATACGAAAATTGTAAATTTTTTTTTTTTTTTTAAATCGAACAAACAACGAAAAAAGTATTTTTCCTTGGATCCCAACGCTGCGAACGTTGCGCACCTGAGGAAGAAAGTCAATAAACTCGAAATTATTCGAGAACTTAGTTCATTAAATCTTTCTTCATGCTGTACATTATTTTTTTCGCCAAGATTCCCACATTTTATTCGTTCCTGTGTGAAAAGAGCTCCGGAGGAATTTAAGTCGAAGGAAAAAGCGTGAATAAAAAAGGGACGAGAAAATAAAAAGAAAGAGTCGAGAAAGAATGAGCGAAAGGGCGAACGTTGCGAGGACGACGAGGAGCGGACGAGAGTGATGTGGGAAAAGAGGAAGCTAATCAGAAACGGAGCTACGCTTCGCCGGATCTTAGGGACCAAGAAAATGAGAGAGAAAATACTGCGCCAGGCTTTTAGCACTTTAATTGCGAGTACGCTCTTCTTCTTCCTCTTCTTTATCGGCCTCTCACTCGTCGATGCTCGCGCGCTCTCTCGCTAGAACGATCTCGTGTGTCTTGGCTATTACACCGCGCGCATTACTTACATACGAGGTTCACCGATAGCTCTGCAACTTACAACCTATGCGCTCCGCTCTTATTTCCTTTCGAGTCGCTTACGAGCAACTTTAATAACGAGAGAAAAAGTGAGCGAAAGACTGGGGCGAAAAAATAGCTAACCCGAGAGTGAGAAAGTTCTTCGCTGCAACGTACACTTTTCAAATTATGCAGACGACTCAACAGGTCTCGCGATTATTTCGTTGCAAGTTTCAAAACTAACGAGACTTCAGTATGAAAATTACCAACTTTTAGAATGGAAGAAAAACGATCAAAAATTACGGATGAAAATTATTGCGAACTTAACGAGAGCACGCAGTCGTTTTATGGACTTTTGCTTCTTTTCGTTACGAGCTTTTGAATCGATTCTTTAGCGCTCCCACTTTTCCCAGCCGGAACATAAAAATCGTCGATTCATCAATTGTTCGATTTTCGAAAAACGTTTTTTTTCGGATTCTTCATTATTTCCCGCGGAGACTCGCCTTTCGAGGGCGGAAAAAATAGTCAATGGAGAATTCGGAGGATGCGACGAAAATATTCATACGTCATAAAATTCCGTCCCCGTAACCCTTTCAAGTTCATCGCTCGTTCCAGAATAAGCCGGACGAAGGAGAAACGTTCGCGTGCCAAGATTCGTCGGTTCGTAAATATATTTCAAGTGTCGGGCACGCGACGTCGAGTTTCCCCGTTCGGCTGGGACCATTTTGGTGTGGCACGCGTTGATCCGATGTCCTCAAGGGTCCAGGTATTTGCGCATAAATGTATATGCATACCCGAATAGTATAAATCGTCCAGACCCAGGTAAATTACCTGTTGCACTCTGAGTGAACATTATTCAAATGTATACACTGCGAGCAAGAGTTTCTAAAAGATTGCAAGCCTCTCGCCAAGCTTTGCCTCGTCCAAATGGGGTAATTAAATTTCCAAGTCCAAGGAGAGCCTTCCCCACTTTTCTCAACCCTTTTCCATGCCACGCCGTCTGTATACCTGACCTCTCGAACCCTGGAGAGCGAGGCAACGAACCAGACATCTCGTCGAGCGCAATGAAAACTTGTCGTATGGATGCGGTTCCTGCAAAACTCGATATTCTCGATGTATGTTTATCGATTTTGTGGTGGAAAAGCAAATGAAAGGCACGCCAACTTGGAGGATTGAACGGTTGCCGATTTCCTGGCGAATCGAGGAACGTGCAAAACGAAACAGACGCCAAATTTCTATACAAATATACAGAAGCGCTCAATCATCCGTAGGATCCTTTTAAATCTGGAAAGAATCGATTGGAGATTGAGAAAAAATATTGTGCGTTGGAGCTGAAATTGCTCAATTGTACAAATTTATATTTATCCCGCTTCCGCACTTTTTCGAGACTCTCCTGGCGAGATTGTAAGATCTGCAAGTCCTCGATGTAATCGCGCATGCATTCGTATGCTTACGGACTCGTTTTTATGTGTGTGGAATGAAGGCAGTGTTCAAGACTGGCCGACAGATATAGCGAAGGAAAGAACGAGGTTAATACAACGCGAAGCGGGCAAAGAACGTGGCCAGAGAAACGAGAGGAGTGCAACAAGCAGCATCAAGCCAACAGCAGCCCTTTCTACCTTCCCTTTCACTTTCATCTATCGCTTGTACCATATATAACTCGCCCCAGACTCCATGCTGTACAGGATAAAGTCTACGTACTTACCTTTTCGCCTCATTTCGACGCCTGTTTTCCTCTCCCTCTCTCTCTTTTTCTCATTCCCTCTCGCTGCTGCACTTCGGCGTTTGGAAACAATTTCCAGCACCCATACAAGCTTTTCTACTTTACATTAACGCGTTCGAGTTCACTTTATTTTCGCTCAATTTTTCACAAGTTTGAGCTCGACGGATCCAAGAAACCAAAGCATTTTTTTCGGGAGATTGACGTGATTTATTGGTGGCTCATTGGAGCTTAATGAGTGTCATTTTTTTTCGCTGATTCGCTGCATGATTTTGAGTTTTAAAACCAAGAAACGTGCCAGTATTTTTGCAACTTTTGATAACGCGTTCCTAGGAAAATTTCTATACATAATCGAGAATGAGATGGCGAGTGAGTGCAGATTCGTGCATCGCAAACTCCAAACACGCAATTTCTCCCTCTTTCATTCGTCAGAGAGACTATGTAACTCGTAGCAGGCGAATATAATACTTGGCTCTAGCGTTTGCTGAGCGGTTAACTCTTGCTCGGTGTGGCTCTATAGGATCACGACCCAAATACCGAATTTCGTCGTGTGCGCTTGGTGCGATGCGTATTTCTGCGTGTATGCGAGAGCATAGATGCTCTCGCGGAGAAAAGAATAATAATTGAAGCGAGACTCTGCCTAAGAAAGTGCACGACGTCGAAGAAGAATATTTTTCATCTAAAAGTTAAAAAATGCAACGATGAATTTTATTTTTCACCGAATAATTCCAATAAACTCAAAAAATGAATGACGTTTGAAACAGCTGCATTTTCGAGTAATCGTAGCTGAGGATTCGTGGCTTAGGAGACTTCCTAATGACTAATTACTTCCTGATTACTCTCTTTGTCGAAAAACGGCGAGTTGCAGCCAAAAGAAAATAGAAAAATGAAATAGCGGACATGAGGAAACTCTGTGAGTGTGAGAAAAGCCGGAGAAATATGAAAAAAAAAACAATGAAAAAACATTAAACAGATTGCACGGTGCATTAACCAACGTGACTCACGACCTTTAAGAATTGTTGTGAAGTAATACTTTTTTATTTTCCATCAACTCCTTCCCAGATTTGCCTCTTACTGTTAATTCCTTCGACTATAATTTCTGCACCTAAACTATTTCCATTCGATTCTTCAAATCGTTTATTTTGATTTAAAAAATTCGAAGTATCAATTATTCCAACGAGACTCGTAAATCGACTGTTCGAGACTAATGGAGTTTCTTGATAAACATTGAAAAAAAAAAGAAAATGGTGAAAAATGTCGTGTAAGGAAAATGAGAAAAATTGCAGTTTGAATAGCACGAGACAGACTAGGAACTGTGTCGATGACGGTGATAATGCCGTAGTTGTGGCTGCAATACGGCCCGCACCGCCTATATGTCTCTCAAGGTCTGTTGGACAGCGAGGAGAGAAAATAAAATGCGAGTGTGGCGCGACGACGACGAGGAGAGTAGAGTAGAGCAAAGCAGAAAGAAAGAGAGCCAAGGAGAGAGAGAAAAAGAGAGAGAGAGGGAGAGACACACGGAGTACTGGGCACAGAAACATATACGTATACATATTATTCATGCAGACCCACACATATTTATGAAGAATTGATGCTCGTATGGAGTAATAGCAAAATAGAGTAGTGAGAGCGAAACTGCTATCTGTTGCACGTACGTAGACGTGGGTGAGGGAAAACGGGGGATCGTCATGGGGGGTTCCCCCTTATAAAACCTTCTCCCTCTCCCAGTTTTTGTACAGCTGTAACCGAGAGCATGCAATGGCATATGCAACTCGTCCGACACACGCCAGTGCACCGCACACTCTCTCTCTCTCTCTCTTTCTCTCTCTTTCCTTTTCTCTCGTTCGCGATGTATACACATCACGTCCCCACCTAAAATGTGAGATCACTCCCGATTACGTAAGTGTCCAGAGCCCGCGAGATCGTTCTCTCTCGCTCGATCCATACAGACTCTCGAAACATGGACACGAGGTAACGAGAAAACGGAAAAGATACTCTATAGTCTCTTCGATATCCTCGATTTCAATGATATCATTCTTAATGACCAGTTCGTTAAAATTCCTGATAATTACTAGGTCAACCTGAAAAAACGTCATTTATTAAGTAAAAATTTCATTTACCGATCGTTCGTGATAATGGATCGAGAATTCCTTCAAAGTTGCTGTGCGTTCCATTCATTCGGTATCGTGAAAAGTTTGATTGACAATTCAATCACGTTTGCTTTTTAAAATACATGCAGAAATATTATAAACATATCGCGGTCGCAGGAGAAAAAAGAAGAACGCACCGTCACACGATCGCGTATCAGAGCGTGCAACCAAGTCACACGAGACACTCATCCGTGTGGTCTCGTTTACTTACACCACATTAGATGTAGAGATGGAAATTATTTACGTGGAAAAGCTATCGATGGTCACTGTTCGTGGCCCATCCCAAGGCCAAAAGCCACGATTTTATTTCACAAAGATAATAAAGCGAATAGTGTTAGTAATTATTTTCCAACTCAGTTTGGATCTCGTTTTTGCTTTGTCATTGAAGAATCGTGTCGAATATAAACGATCGACGAAATCTGAGCCAATTTCTTTTTGTCTTGACACCGTTAGATGTTTTTTTTTTCCATTTTGTTTATTTTGGTTCGATGCTCACAGCGAGGTTGAATATTCAGTGGAATTAACATCGGAGATTGTCGATGTCGAAAGAGCCCGCAATAGTTGGAGCATTAAACGCCTCCAGGTGTTCGCACATCCTCGCGTCGTCATTACTTCGTGGGTTATTAGAAGAAATAAAAGAAACGCGATAAGGTAGAATAGGAACAACGATTTTCTAACTCGATAATGGCTCCCGCCTCAAAGAAAGCCGAATATCATTATTTTCCTCGTTTTTTTTTCTTTCCTTCATTCCAGAACGTTCTAAGGCGATGATCGATTCGTGGGAACTTTCTCTGGTCGATCGACACGAATAACTTGTTGATAAACCATCAATGGAGTAATTAACCAGCTCTGTGATAAGGCGAGCATCTCATTTGCTCAATTCTGCAAAGAAGATGCTCGCGAGATTCTCTTTTCACCAAAAAAACGTGGCACGCTCGTAAGATCTCCTTAATTAGGGCGTGAAATTTTTTTTTTTGTTAAACGAAAAATCGCAGGATCTCGATGCTCTTGGATCGAGAGTAGCAAAAAAATGTGAAGGAAGTAGACGTAATAAGCAGGTTAATTGTTTTCCTGCAAAAGCGATCGAACGAGAATGATTTTCTTGGGAACATAAAGGAAAAACCGGACTGGTACAGATGACGAAGTTACAAGGACATTTTGTCGCAGGAAAAGCAAGTGGCAGGAGGAGGAAACTTCCAAGGAATGACTGAAAAAAACGAGAGAGGAAGCGAGAGTGAGAGAGAGAGAGAGAGAAAAGAAGAGACACGTGGGAACGAGACGAGGAGGATGACGGCGATGCAAAGTGAAAGGATTACAATGGGCAAAAAAACGCGCCTCGCTTTGTCGGACTTTTTCTATATCTTTACGTACATTTTTCTTGTTCCTCTGCGTCGTTTTTTTTCTCTGCTCTCCTCTCGCTCTCTCGGTTGCATTATTATGTATCGTGCAGCACGATCACCGCAACTTACGTAACGAGTGACCAGCAGGATCAGCAGCAGCCTATAGAGATATTTCCTTTTTTTAATATATATTTTTTCTCGATATACACGTGCATGCAATAGTCGTGCGAACTACGATTGGAGATGGCACCGAGACAGAGAGAGAGAGAGAGAGAAGCAATTTTTTTCAAACGAGGAGAAAAAAAAGTGATGAGGAGGGAAGAGAGGAAGCGAACATTAAAGCGAGAGTATAGCTCCTCGGGCAAGAGCGGCGAAGGCCGTATAAATACCACGTGTGTGCCAACGTAATAACAAGTATTAGTCGTAGATTAAGTGGTCTCCTAGTAATTGTTTTTTTTTTCTTCTCATTCTCGAGGATTTTCGAGGTGGATGATTATGAGGAACGCGAAAAATCGAGAGTCCCGCGCGAGGAGTGAGTTATTTGTGTCGTGCAAATATTTTTGGACGAAATTTCGTGATAGGTCGTGAAAATGGAGGAGGAGGCGGAAGGAGGGAGGGAAACGAGGGGGTAATGAAAAAGATTACGAGGCCGCAGAGAAGCCAGAGGAAATGAATGTGCAGAGCAGCAAAAAGCACGCGGAGTGAGAGAGTGGAAGAAAAACACAATAGGTTTCGATGGAAAAGTCATCGTTTCCGGTTTAGTCATCGATCGCAGAATGTGCGAGACAGACGAGGCGATGGTGTCGACGAGAGGGCAGGCAGGGAGGAGTGAGAGCCTGGAAAACGTTCTCCTATTGTCTCGTAGGTTTCGAGATGCGTAATCGCGATTTTACTCGCAGTCGGGGATTTCAAGGTGGCCTGCATAATTAAACGCTCCTTCCTTGTTGTACAACGCTCCAAAGAATAAAAAATAGTCGAGGGGATAGCTAACGAAACATGTGTCTATGTATTTCTATTGAAAAAAATAAAAAAAACGAGTGTACGTTTGTAGAAAGAGAGAAGGAGAAGGAGAGAGGAAAAGCTTGTCTCGCCCCCACACGTTCCGCGATCACACAAGCGATTGGATGACGCGCGTGGCGTTTTCCGTTGTGCATGTCTTCCAAAGCGTGCGTATATATGGATGTGACTCGAGACGAAAGTATGGGACAGGCTTACCAAGTTTCGATATGAAGCGAACGATGTGCCCTCCAAAGATATGGAAGGCGATGAAAAAAACCTCTGCGACAAAATTCACCCGAAAAATTCATGCGAGATAAAATAACAGCGAGCTGGGAAGAGAGTTTAAAAAGCAAATAAAATACAGCATTTTATGGCACGCTAGAAAAATTCCCGGAATAATAGTTTGCGATGTCATCGTGGTGCGAGATCTCGATAAAAATTATAGAGCGTTTGAATTTCCTCAAATAAGTAAAACTTTCGAAAAACAATCAGTTGGAAAAATATTCAATTTTCTCCGAGAAACATCGTCGCGGAAATGCGCGAATTGAGCGATCGACCAATTTCAATTTGTTTTCATTGAGCAAAACTTTAAAATATTATATTCCCTGGTCGCGTTTCTAACTCTGCAAAAGGCTTCACCTTTCTCGAATCGAATAAACGCACACGCACGTATCGTATCAAGAGACGCGGCAGCGGCTCGACGCCAAGTTTAAAAGAAAAGCGTAGTAAATATAAACACAAACGCGCGTACACCGCTAAATATAGTAAAAGCGTGAAACTTTATTATATATTCGTTTTTCGTTTGTCAAGTGTGCGAAAGATAATGTATGCGGTGGTTGCGGAGAAGCATCGCGAGAGAGTTAGCGAGAGTCGTGAGAGACAGGATGACCCGTTACGAAACGCGATAGCAACCAGGTAATAATATATACACACATAGAGCTCTATTTATGTTGTTATATATGCATTAATGCATATAGACGTTAATGCACACACATGAATGTAGAATAGCGTGATGAGCATGCGGCGAGGTCTGCAGCAACGTCGTTGTCGCGTCCTCGGCACACCCACTTGACTCCGAGTGAATAAAAAGGAAGGGAAAGATGAAAAAAAAAAAAAGAACGACGAGACAGAAACAAGAGGCAGGAAAGTGTGAGTTTCTTTCATAGCGATCTCTTTTGAAAAATAGTGCTTTGATGTGCTCTGTGTGAGGATAAAATGAAGGAGTGGGAACGGCGATACATATCGTGCTTTCGAAAGAATTCAATAATATTTCAATGCTGGATACACGAGTGACGTAGCCTGTCATGATCCTTTCTATGCGCAGAGATCATTAAAGTCGTTGGAAAAGATCTCGAGAGACACAATGGATCTATGTAGTGCCGATGAAGAATTGAGGGATCTAGCGCAAATCTAGAGAGAGAGATCCATCGCTCTCTCTCTCTCGTAATTGTCTCCGCATGGATGCGCAGGCGCGCAAGATCAGCTTTGCCCTTCAGAGATCTCTTGGCTCTCTCTCTCTCTCTCTCTCCCCTCGACTTGCCCGGAATGATGGAACGTCCATTATAAAACCGCGCGACGATTGTTCTTATATAATGAATGGATCATGTAACTGGCCATTTTGCGGGCAACTCTATATAACGATTCACCGGGATCGAGCAGCGGCAGGATCGCAGCTTGAGCGAAAGAATGAGAGAGAGAGAGAGAGATGTCTATATAGATAAATAGGCCCAACCGAGCCCCACCGAGTGGGGAGACTCTCACACAGTGGGTAATGGACTGCACTTGCACTTCGACGTATATAGAGAACGACGAGGCGAAAGCTCGGTGCTGAAAAGGCGTAAAAGTCGAGGTTAAACATCGATCGGACCTCTTTCTTCTGCGCTGGCTCACTCACGTACGCTAAACTTGTGTTAACCATCCGCGTCCATAATATCATCCTGCACTTGCACATACTCGAATATTTCAAATTGCACACTTACTTATACGCGAATTACTTGCACATTCTCGCGCTCTTTCCACGTACATTTCCACTCTCTGGCACTTACAACGACTCAGGCTTCTGAGCTGCTTGCTCTGCTCGGCAAGGTAAGAATCATTGAATATACCGATCCACGTGTGTGCTATCTACGTACGCGCCTCTTATAGAATCGAGTTTACGTGTTTGCTCGTCGCGGTGAAGTGCGCTTCTCCTCATATTCTCCGAGCAGACTGCAATACACTTACCGATTTTTTTTCTTTTTTTTTTCTACGTTTTGTACACTCGTCGGTTACTTCGTAATCGTCAGGCTCTACGCGTGTGTTCTTACACACGCCTGTTGATCGTCCACTTAAAGTGAGCTGAGAGTGTGTTCGATCGCTGCTGCGGCTTGAAAAGGCTTTTTACTTCTGGCCTTGAACGAAATGTATCCGGCAGAGAACAGCCACGGTTCGCTCCGTTTCGACAGAGATCACTTTGCTCTACACCCACCTACACAGAGACACGCTCACATATATTTCGATAATCTCGAGAGCATTGTACAATTTAGAGTCGAACCTGGAAGTGCTTAATGACACTAGCATCATATGTTTGTCGACTACTAATTTTTCTTCGCAGTTCGAATTACAATTCCTGCGTTTCAGCCTTTTCGTTTAGCCCAGGAGCCCAATTAAATACTCGATTCCAATCACTGCTCTCTGTGGCAGCAATGTCAAATCCATTACAGCAAGATATTGGACGGTACGTGTACGGAGACTCGCGTTGCTTGTGAGAGACTCAAATCTTCGGTTCATGGGACGATCGAGCTCTCCTGATGCTTTTCGCAGCGTCTAGTTGAAGGGGAATTTTGAAGTTTCGATTAGTTGGAAGTTGGAAACTCGTCGGGACTTCAAACTCGCCGAAACTTCAGATGATTGGCATCAAGAAACTGTTTCCGCTTAGGCTGAGATTTTTGTTGAGTGATTTTCATTACGGAGCGAAGATTAATCGTTGAAACGCGATTTTGAAATAACGCATGAGGTTCCAAGGCGTTTGAATCCTTGAAATCACATTGAGAATTTCTAACACCTGTAATTATACGAAGGTGGGAAATTTTCAAGGGAAAAACTTGGGTCCATTGTCTCGTTTGACGTTTCGACGCCGCGCGCAGTTTGATTAAAGGAAAAGAAAATTACAGGCCTTTGATTATGAATCAGGCTTGGAATTATCGCCAAGCTACAACGACTTGTTAATTTAACACACACTTTGAGCTTTTGCTCGGGCTCAGTTCGGGGGCTGTGAGAATGGCACGACCGACCTGCGCCCGAGTTACATTTGCACCGATGCATGTTACTCGAGCTGCTCCAGCAAAAAAACGAGAGATGAATTCTGTTTATTAACGAACCGCCTGAGAGTGAGAGGGAGAGCGGTATCTTTCGCTGAAATCATACAAACCGCCAGGATTCTGTGACCCAGTGACACGCGAGAGAAAAAGTAATAATGCAACTTTGATATTTAACACTGGTGACAAACGTCAACGATTACGACACGTCACCTAATTTTTTTTTTTAGCTTTTTTTCTCGCTTTTTTTACTACGTTACGTTGACACACTGGGTCAGATTGACCCGGAGCCCCCTTTGCACTCGTTAACGATTGGGGAGGTTTCTTCAAGAGCTCATAGACGATCTGTTTTTTGAAATGTCACCTGAATTGCAGGGAAGAAATTCACAGCCGCGTACGTCATTCTCCTCATTTTTTTGCGAACGGCCGTCAAAAAAGTGCATTGCATTTTTTCTTGCGTTTTTTCAAGGCCCCCACTATCACGGAAGCATTTCATACGCAGAAACATTGTTTTATATATATAGGAACTTCCTTAAACGACTCTACAACTTCTCTTTGATTGTCGTTTCCTTATTTCTTTTTTGTGAATCACTAAACCATCAATCATCTCGAGCGAAATAGACATGAAAGAAAAAAGNTAGACGATCCGTTCTTTGAAATGTCACCTGAATTGCAGGGAAGAAATTCACAGCCGCATACGTCATTCTCCTCATTTTTTTGCGAACGGCCGTCAAAAAAGTGCATTGCATTTTTTCTTGTGTTTTTTCAAGGCCCCCACTATCACGGAAGCATTTCATACGCAGAAACATTGTTTTATATATATAGGAACTTCCTTAAACGACTCTACAACTTCTCTTTGATTGTCGTTTCCTTATTTCTTTTTTGTGAATCACTAAACCATCAATCATCTCGAGCGAAATAGACATGAAAGAAAAAAGCAGTTACGTAACTTCTGGCAATGAATAGGAGAAAAATAATGGGGGATCCGAAGACTCGGCGTACAGCCGCATGAAAAACTTCATTTCTTGCGCGTATTTTTCTTCTACTTTTGTCGTTGGAATTATTTCATAACCTCAGTTTTATAAACTGCACAATTTTTATCAATTTTCTCGACATCTGAATGACCCAGTTTTTCTATTGTTCGATTCATGGGGCAACGTCAGTCACCACCGTGTGTCTCGTCTTGTCAAGATATTAGAAAACGTCGGTTTCCGTAAACGCAGTTTTGTAGTTTATCGAAAAGAATAAATGACATTTTCAATACGCACTCGCACTCGTTTGTTCGCGCAGAAGCGGTTGGAGAAAGAAATCGATTCCAACGACAACATCGCGCTGCATCATGAAAAATCATCGGTAAATTGATTTTTAAAATAAACGTCAAAAATAAAGTGCTTTGGAATGTCCGGGGTTAGAGGGAATTTTTGTTGATTAAGAAAATCTTGATTATTCGCGTTAATAAAATTTTCCCGAAGTATTGAACGATTTTTTCAAGTTTGAAGGAAAAATACTGTTTCGTCAACGAATGAGAAAATTTTTCTGATCTGAACATTATCCAGTCCTGTGGAGCTGCTGCAGAAAAATGACGTGGTCACGGGTTCACCATGTCGTGGACGTGCGTGCGGTGTACGTAAATTTGGTGGCACGTATAATAAGCTATTCGACCCAGTGAGTAGGAACGAAAATTTAGGAATTCATGGACTTTCTCTTCTTATCGAAATCTGGAGAACGAAGCGAGTCGCGAGTGAGCGACTACACACAGTGGTACGATCTCGCGAACCTCGATCGTTGTAGATTCACAACTCTCGTATCCCGTTTATCTGACCACCGCGACGCTCTGTCTTCTCGTCACATTATTCATGAGAATAAAAAAAAAATCCTGACGGATGGACTCGAGGCTGTTTAGACTTGAAGGAGCAAATCGAATGTTATTTCGTCCTTCTTAGAACGCAAAACTTCACGATAATCTTTGTTTCGAAATGTGACAAATTCGTGAAGAAACTGAACGTGCAAAAAATTGAAAAAAAAAAAAATTCTGCGACCCTCACGCGTGTCGGAACTTTTTCCATTTTGCTTCTTGAGATCGACGCACGAAATTACCCAAAAATAATTTAATCGCTTAAATTGATCGGAAAAATTTAGCGAATTTGAAAAAAAAAAGAAAAAACCTCGTATTTGGAGTACAGGCTCAAAATAATTCGCGCATTTTTAGTGGGAGACCGAAACAGCAGGCGGCTGTGCTGCATATTCAAAGTCTCGTGAGAGAAGTTGGAATCAACAGGTGGTTACGTGTATACGTACGAGCAGCTAGCACACAAGCAAAGTTCCTGCTGTTTCGCGTCGTATATAACCGTGAGATAAGATGGAGGGAGTGAGACAAAAGAGACGAAGGAAAAGAGAAGCACAATGATCATGACTCACTGTTGTGTTCCTCGGACTGTTATATATTGGCCACTACATCATGTAGAATATATAGTGAAGGATGTGGCAATAGAAAGCAAAAGAAGAGACCCTGAGCTGTGGACTATGGCAAAAAGCGTTACGAATTTTTATTTGTGCGCAGGCCGAGCAATAGAATAAACGGATTTTTATTCTTCAATTTCGTACACGGAAAGAATTGCAATGGAAAATTTACCGTTACGAAATAGCGTGAAGGATCGACCTTCAATTTCCATCAATTTTCATTCTGCAAAATCTAATTTTTCATCGAGGAAAAGTAACTTTTTTGGAGTCAATAAAAAACTTATTTCATTTTCACGAAAACTCACTTTCCGCACCGTGAAAAGTGCCCCAAATTTCGATTTCCAGGCTTTCCGTGTATTTGTTTCTACCATCTAACTCGGATATCCAAATTTCATGGCAACGGTGCGTTTACATTTTTATGACCAGATTTGTAATTCAGGAATGACAGCTTTTTAGATTGCGTGTTCCAAAAATAACATGACAAACCTGATAATCGTGTATGAATAAAAATTTCATGCGATTTGAATTATTATTCAACTTTATATCGCCGTAAGATTCGGGCCCCTTGACCGGGTTCTTGCCGAGAGCCGGAAAACGCCTCGAAACGAGATTTGCCACAGTTTTTGGACTGCATGCGTTTTTTTATGATTAGGCAATGATGCGTAAACAAAAGTCTTTGCTCCAAATGTTCGTTATCGTTTAGCGCAGTGTTTTTATCAACGGAGCAAAGTTCCGAAAGATTGGGAACGCCAGGCAGTTAGTGATGGCCATCTTTCGTCGCCAAGCGACACTTTGAAGTGGCGCGATGTGCATTTATCGACGGTGTAGGAGCAGCAGGAAGACCGCGCGGCGGCAGCAGGTAGGAAAACGCGTTTTGAGGATTGGGCCCGTGGCAGAGAGCGGCACCTGTTGAGAGAGCGACAGAGCTCGATGGCAAAGTTGGGTCCGGCGGAGTGGAGCGAATTTGAAACGGTGGGATAATGATGAATTAAAATCTCGCGCGTTTGTCTCTGTACGCAGTCTTCCTGACGACGGAGGCGTCTTAGCAGGCGGTAGGCCTCTGCCTTCGCCCCCCTGCATCCTTTCATAGTGATCGTTCGAATCCCCACTACGGAGAGAAATATTGCGGGGGATCCAGGCGATCGTCAAGGCCCAAATAGAAGAAGAAAGACCGCGAAGGAACACGTGTGTGGCTTGTTGCTGGACGTCGTAATCCCCGCGCGCCCAACGGCGCCGATTGACCCTGAACTTCAAGCTCTCGCTCGGCCTGTATAAGAGCTTAAGAAAGATCAAGAGAGAGAGAGAGAGAGAGAGAAAGAGAGCCATTGAGATAGATTGAGACTGAGCAGCAGACGAGAGGGAGAGGAAACCCGCGCGTTGTACTGGCTGTACACACTCGTATCGACAATTTCCTTATTCAGCGATTTTCTCGGTGCATAACGATCATTACGTATGCGCACGGGTATGTCACGACGTTAGCTGCCATAACTCTTACCCAAGGACATGCTTTTTTAACGCTCTTGGGCTCTCTCGATTATATCAACTGTCGTATGTCTATACACGTGTGTGTAAACTCGCCATCCATGTCTGCCATACGCGGGCGTGTTGAGAAAATGAAAATGAGTTTCTCGCGGTGAGTTTTTTGGCAGCAAGAATGTTATTGCGAGGTTTCGATTTTTTTTTGGGCTTTTATGGAACTGGCGCGAGAAAAACTCTCGGGAAATCGTTTCCGTTTCCAGGCGACTGAGAAATGGAGCAGAAGCCACGATCGAAGGCTACGTATGAACATCACGAGTAATTTTCATACTGTCCCGAGTCTTTTCTGTTATTTCGAGGATCGCGAGCTGCATGGGCGAGAGTGGGTGAAAGTCGTGGGCGGCTGGACAAGTTTTCCGGGTGCAATTATCATCTCCACCGAGCAATGTGACGCTCGCGCTCCGGCCACATTGTCCTTGATTGCTTTATTACGCTCGTTCCGAACACTCGGCCATGTGGACGAAGGGAGAGAGAGAGAGAGAGAGAGAGAGAGAGAGAGAGAGAGAGAGAGAGAGAGAGAGATTCATCCTCCTTAATGTATACGCCATTCGCAGCGTTACACGCGCGCTAATCACGTTTCTTTTGTACAAAGAACGTTCTTGAGGAGGTTTTTTATTTTGTCTTAACAATATTATCGCCTGCTTCTCACATCCAGCAAATATATTCTCATATTTATTTATCAATATTTCTAGTTCGCCTCTGTCGTTAGTTTTTTTATTGCTTACTCGGGCTCACGTAATAAATACACGGGGATTACGAGTGTGCCACGGAAACGATAACATTTTCTCGTTCCTCGGTGTAGATATTTCTTCGTCGATTAATTTCTATGAAATCAAACATTTCCGATCGAAGACAAAACCGTCATTTTGTTCATTTTTGATTGAGTCTCCAGATTTTTTCGGAATCGTCGTCCAGGCTTCATCATGTAACTTTTTCTAATTTCAAGAGTTTTTGGCCCGAGAGCAATCGCGAATCTCGTGGTGGAAATCACTTTGAATCTTGACTGAATAATTTGCATTAATAAAATTTGTTTATTCGTTGATAAACGACGAGGCGATGAGCTTTTCATCGCTTCGATATCGATCAACGATTAAAATATTTAGAACATGATCGATGAGCGACGTCGATGTTTTTATTCATTTTTTTGCCTCGTTGTATGTTTCACTTTTCTCTTTTTTTTTCTTTCTCTGTTTCTGTGGCTGGAAACTCGGTCGCGAGGCTGAGAGTCTGTAGGTTTATCGAATGCGAGCTCGTGTGGATACGTAAGTGTTATGTTTGGGACGAAAAAGAGCGATCGGCAGCAAATGATTGCATTATAATCGTGTGCAGCACGAGCGCAGGAGTCGGACAAACGCGCGAGAGGATCGGCGCGGTTGAAGAGTTACAATAGTGTGACGCTATTCTCTCGTACGCTTCGTGACTCTTACTCAAGGTCTCCCCCTTTCCAATTCCGCGATGATCGAAGGTCGCGAAATAAACGAGCGTTGTTGCTCAACGACGTACACGCCCGCGCGCGTTTACGTATTAACGCTCGATTCTCCCGAGTTTTACAAAACTCTCCAGCAACTATACCGAACACTAAGGAGAGGAGGCTGCTCTTTCATTTCCGCAAAACCTCTAAGAGGTTTTCCACTATCGTCCAAGCAGGACACGGCATACGCGCTTTTCGTATCGATCACACGTTGGCGTTTTCATTTGCAAGAAGTTTGTCAGGGATATTAATTTCTTCACGTATTCGCCGCGGGTGATGCGAAAGCAGTAAACGGGGAATTTGAAGTTGTTAACGATTTATTAGTGGGCGGTGGGTGGCGTTTAATTAACGAAAGGATGAAATTCATCAGCGACAAGGTGATCAAGAGCCCAAACAATATTTTCCAGCACTTTTTTTTATTTGCGCGAATTCGTCAATAAAATTTTGCGTTTTCATTACTAAATCGTATTTTATCGGTGGGAAGAAATGTCAATTGCATGTTTTTGGCTTTTTGGTTTCAGACGATGTACACGGACGGTCTACTGACCCTCCATTATGGGAAACATCCGGCGACCCTGGCCGCGGAGGTCGGTTCGTGGTACCACGGTGATCGTCACGTCGACGTAATCCTCGCTTGCGACGATGGTGCGATCGCGAGGGCTCACCGTGTCGTATTGGCAACTGCTAGTCCACTTTTGGCTAGTCTACTTCGTAATCCGGCCTTGGATCACGTCGTTCACTTGTCCGGCGTCATGAGGACTCAACTCAATCATTTGCTCGAATTTCTTTACAACGGCCAAGCTCTCATACCTGTAAGATCGATTTTTTCGACTTTTTCTCACTAAAAAAATGCTCCTGTAATTTTGCATCTAAAAACTCAAGAATCAACGAATAGTACCGATAAATTTTGGGCTTTTTCTTCATGGGGAACTTGTTTCTTGATCAACCGATCGAATCGGAATGTGAGGAACGATCGTAGAACGTCTAAAAATGTTTGCTCACGTGTCTTTGCAGTCGGGAGAGTTGACACCGTTGCGAGAGCTCTTCGATCTCTTACAAATAAAATCTGAGCTCTTGGACCCGACGCAGGCACAGACTTCGAGCGATTCGGACGCTTTGAGGATAGCAACGCCACAAGCTTCGGACAGCCAAGAAAGTTCGAGTTACGAGTCGCAGTACGACAGCAGGTGAGTCATTTTTTAGTTACCGAGGAAATCATTTCTGTGCGGAGAATCGTTTCAAAGGGAAAATGATAATTAAAGTCTCGATTATTTTGATGAAAATGATGAAAATTTGATTTCTCGTTGCCATAGACAATCTAACAATCCGGCAGATTGTTGTTCCGTCCTAATAAAGAGTGAAGGATGCGACGAAGAACCGGAAGTGGACGTAGAAGGGGTGGAAGGCGAAGCAATGCTCGCGGACAATCGTGAGAGCAGTATCGAACCGCCAAGACGAAGGGATAGTTCCGATCCGGTAAACCTCAGTTTGAATTCTGGGATCTCGACGACCAGTGACAGTTCTCACGATACGACTCACAGGTGAGTGACTCGCGCGATGAAAAGGCAAAAAACCGGTTGAGCCGAATGGTGAAAAATAAATAAATAAAATGTAAATGTACGTTCCGCACGAGAAAATTGACGATTCACGGAGGATATTATTGCGTACAGGCCAGAAAAGACGCTGCTTGAGAGGCGGGAGTCGATGGAAGAGGCCGAGGAGAGGAGACGACAATTAGCAGCGCGACTATCTCTCGGTCTCGAGCCTGGCAAACGGAAACCCGAGGAGATACCAATCCCACCGGCCGAGGCGTACGTCGTAACGCCCCACAGGAAACGGAGACCAGGATTTCACAATGCACCGGCACAGAATCCTGCTTTCGTGCCCTTCAACCCCGGATTCGAGACACCAAGACGGTTGCAGGCGCCACATCCGTTGAGCGTCTCGGCGCCTCCTTATCTCGTAAGTATCGATTATCGATACCGATCGAAATCGTTAGAAATTGATGTAACAAAAGAAAAGCCTCAATTTTCGCGATTAGAAAGTTTGATTGACCAAGTTTCGTGAAAATTTCAGCACGACAGGTCCGTGACGCCTCCAGGTGGATCACACAGGCCACCCAGTGCGGATCCAACGTCAGCAGCAGGCTTGGAGCCCCCTTGGGGGGCCTGGACACTGCCACCATCGCGAGCACCACCACCAGCTTCGACCGATGACCCACCCAAGTCGAATCCCGTGCGGGAGTACCGCTGCTCCTATTGCGGCAAGCAATTCGGCATGTCGTGGAATCTGAAGACTCATTTGCGCGTCCATACGGGAGAAAAGCCATTCGCGTGTCGTTTGTGCGTCGCGATGTTCAAGCAGAAAGCCCATTTGCTTAAGCATCTCTGTTCGGTACATCGAAGTGTTATCGCGGCCCCGGACAACACATTTACCTGTTGCTTCTGCTCGCTGAGTTTCGACAGTTTGCAGGAGCTCATAAGACATTTATCGGGGCCGCACAACAATTTGCTACTGAGTAAAAACCTGCACGACTAGCGACGGGGCTGAAGGTCGGTCGGCAAATTTCTCCAGGCGCCACAGGCTCCTGCCTCGCTAAAGAAAACTTTGCTTCGCGATAATTTCATGAAAAAAGTGAATAATCCCGAAAAAAAACGTTGCAGCCCGGTGACGAAGCTTCCGCTGCTTCTGTACGACGTCGAGCTCGAAACTGCCGAGAAAAACTTTCTTCTCGGTTCGTACGGAGCGTAGGAAACGTTGGAGACTGCCGGGACGACCTTTGACCCCGTAACGTGCACGAGTATCAACGACAGCTCCGAGTGCACGTGTTAAAAAATGAGAAAACTCTAAGTTTTCGCGCGGATCGATCCGAATATATTTGGAACCAAAAACTCCAGTGCCTCAATATTGCACGAAAGACTTGACGTCGTCGTGCAGTCTTGAAAAACAGTGCGAAAGACGCGAGTCGATCTAACGAGTACGGAAAATATGTGGAGCTCTAGAAATTTACATGTTCGAATGNAAAAAAAAAAAAAAAAAAAAAAAACAAAAGAAAAAAATATTCAGAGGACACGAGGAACGAGAAATTTGATTAATTATTAAATTATTCATCCGAGCCATTCGACTCTTATGGCATTTCCGCCAGTTCTCTGACTACCTTGCAAATTTTTCTTTTTTTTTTTTTACTTTTTTTAGCTCCCGTACGACTCGATTACCTTGTAAATAATTTTAATAATAGTAAAGACATATGCAAACATATATATATTTTATAGATACGAAAAGGACATTATTATTATTTATTTAAACAGTTGCAAAGGGACCAACCTGACTTTCCACCGATTTCTGTCTTAGATAGTTTTTAGATAGTGCCCTGCCCGCGATCGCTACCAATCGATTCACCCTTCATCGCCTTTTTATTTGGTTTCATGCGGACAACGACGCGCTGTTGTCAAAAATACGAATCGCTCGTTTTTCTCACTCGCTTCTTCTCGTTCGGTCGCCCGAACGAATCGGAGCTCGATTTTTTTCCTTCTCGTTGTCCGGCTGATTCGATTCAGCGAACAAAAATCAATTTTCGATTCAATTTCGTTATTGACGAGATTTTTCGTCGGTTAAAAAAAAAAAAAAAA
>JBAJMU010000005.1:2414643-2444792 GCA_037952995.1 Hyposoter didymator | reverse complement strand
AAAAAAAAAAGGTTTGAGCAGTTTTGATGTCGAGAGAAAAAATTGAAAACTTTTTTGAAAAATAAAGAATTTATCGGTTTTATTGCAATAAGAAAATCTTTTGCGCGTGCATTGGGTCCGAATTGGTCGATTGGGCAGTGATTTCATGTGTTCATAGGCTTAAGTGCGTATGGGAGGTAAGGCTCGCTCAGGAGAGCGTCGAATAGTTACGTAGGCAGGTTAATTAATTGATTTATTAATTCATTCATGGAATTAGGACGAATAACATTTTTTTAGTCGCCGTCGATTCGCAACCCGATTCGAAAGTCTTTGGTAGCTTTGATAAGGTCGACGACTAGCTTTGGCGCAGGACGTCATAATTAGATAAGTCTCGAGGTGCCTTTTTGAGAGTTCGGCCTACCACGATATTTTATCCGAATCTGTAGAATCTTTCCAGTTTCTATTCGCGACTTTTTTTCGTCTTTTCGCACAAAGTTGTAAGAAAAAAAAAAAATCGTCATATTCGAGCAGTTGACATTTTTCAATTTCACAAGGAAAATTGGCCTTTCGGGCAAAGGGCCGCGCGATGTCGCTTCACGTACAAATTTCTTCCTGTCCGCACGTTCATTGAATCCTCGCCGAATCCGGCAAGAAGAAGAATTTTATTTAAGCAAATTTTAAGCAAAACGCGTTGACGCTCGAAATACAAAATTTCGTAATATCGAAAGATTGCCGAGGGACTAAAAAAAAATTGTGTCTGTATATATTTTTTCACGGTAGCGATAACGATGATGTGTAATAAACAAAAAAAAATGAAAAAAAGACAAAACGCTCGTTTTGTTTTGTTTTTTTTTTTTTTTTTCATTTGGATAATTCAACCGAGAATGTTAATTTAAGAGTTTGGAGAAAGTTTGATGATGAAACAGTACAAGAATGAGAAAACTCGTCGTGCCGCATTGTACCCCAAGCAGAATGCATAATCAATAGAGCACATTTATTAATACAGTATATTTCTTATTATTTGTTTTTGTTTTCTCCGCAGCAGTACACCAAAGATATGTTCGTAGGGCCGTGTTCAAGTGGATAAACTAAATAAGTTTGTCTTCTCGTTTTTTTGTCAGAGACGAGAATTTCAAAGGAAAACGAAGTACGATGTGAAAATGTATACCGTTACGTCCGGAGAGACAAAAGAGATTTATTGTTTTGAGATACAAAGATGAAAAATTACGATAAAAAAAAAGAAAAAGAAAAAAAATGACACGCAGGAGAAAAAAATGTTTATCGAAACGTCGAGACCTGAATCCTTGTAACGAATTTTTGACGATGCCTACGACAGATCGCTGTACACGCGTAATTAATGATGAAACAATTAGACGACAATAAACTCTGTTAAATCCGCCCCCTCCCATTTTCTTCATCAACTCCCCTCCCCCTCTTTTTACCCACCTGTTATGCACTCTTGTTCTTATATTAGATTCCGAATCCGCCTGTGTGTTTCGTGGCTCAGATTTTATTCCATTATTCTTTATTTTCTTCAAATTCTCCATTTTTCGTTTTCATCCACCGAAATTTTATTGCCGTTTATTCCGAAATGAAATTTGCACGATTGTCCGCGTTGACATGATCCACCGAATTTCGTGAGATAAATGAAAATTTCGTTAAAAATGACGTATTGATCATTTTGTCAATTTTAATAAATTGTTTAATCCATGAAATTTATGAAAATTGGATTTTCAAGTGCAGAAGATTATTTTTGGAATGAAATCTCGAGAGCCAGGAAAAACAACCAGCACAACAGTGAACGCAATGTGATACTAAATGATAAATAATATAATTATTGTTTAGCGCGCGCGAATTCTCGTGGCGGGCACAAAAACTTGCAATTAGCGAACCGTGGTGATTTTTTTAAGCCCTAGCTTTCTTTCGGACTTAAGCGCACTAGGATAATTATTAATGTTTCAATAATAATAAATAATAGATGATAATATAATAGACACATATATCTATTTTGGCTGCGTCTGATAATTATTTAAGCGCAAAGTTTCGTTGTAAATATTACGCACCGAATGTCGCCCAGATTTTCTCCCTCTTCCCGATTCTAATTTATCATCCAGTCCGCCATTCTTTTTCTTTTCTTCTAATTAAACGATCAGGAGATTCAACATTTGACGATAATTCATTCTTTACTCAATGGTCAAGATCTGTACATAGCGCCGATGCAGCACAAAGATTCTCAATGAAATTACGGACACATGACAAAATGTTTAATGCTCGTGAAAACAAAAATCTGGTTGGAAAAACTTTTTTTCCCACACGATTCTCTCTTCCATTTTTTCCCATTTGTAACATTCGTTCCCTCTTTGTTTTTCTTGTTCGAAAATCTGGGCAACGATGTAGTTTTTTTTAAGCATTTTCTTTCGAGCAGTAGGAGCGACTCCGCGTGCTTTCTTAGTGTTCACAGTTTTAAAGAGAAATAAATTAATTGAGAAACGAGTACGGAGGCTGCTAAGCAACCAATTATTTTCCTGCAATGTCGATCCTTTCCTTTTGATACACAAAAATCGTTGCGCATGTTCGAAAAAGATGATATTTTTTCCTCGATCTTAGAAATGGAATCAAAATTTAAAAAAAATTGTTAAAATTTTGGAAGTTTCAGGCCATAAACTTTGAGACGATTCGTAAGAGTTTATGGATTTTTTTTTTTATCCTGGAGGAGGAACCTTTGAAACATAATACTTTCATGATATTTTCGAAGTTGAATCTCAACACGAAAATCACGAGTTAAAAGTCCCATAATCCTCACAGTTTAATGGTTCCGGGGCTGCTGGATCGTTGTAGGAATTTCTACGATCAACAGGTTTTCTCCTCGAGGCTCTCCTCGAAATTTATCAAGAAAAAGATGGGTCGTGGATACGAAACGAATTTATATCCCAGACCATCGTTACAGTGTCTTGAGGATGGAGAGAGGAGTTTACAGATTCATTGTTTATAAGCCTCGGGATCATGGGCCGGAGCCTGCGGAGGATTCGGTCGCCCTGAGGTCCGGTTCTTCGACACCGTGAAGGGAGGGAAAAACTGCTCCTCTCATAGTCTCGTATACGATTACAAATCTAACGGTTTGAAGTTATACTTTTGTGATTCGAAAAAAAAAAAAAAACACATCGATGGAGGGGAAAAAAACATCGTTCTCGAAGAGAACCCGTTAACGGTTTGTGAGGTGGTCTTGGGCTCAGCTCCAGCAAGGCGTACGCGCGTATGCAAAGCACATGATTCTCTGGTTCGACTTGGATCGAACCAGAGAATCTCGAAGAATCGAAGCCGGAGACTCGGCTGTCGCACGATAAATAATTAATGATGTTCTGGGTATACAGTCCCATTTGATTTCGATGTGTTTTCAGGCTGGAGGAATTTTCTAAGGAAGAATAGCTCGAGAGTGGAATGAAAAAAAAAATTGATAAATAAATTAAAGCACGTAATTGTTGGGTGTGAATTACAAGAAAAAAGTTAATCTCGAAAACACAATAAATAAATAAAAACGACGCCATTTCGGTCTCGATTTCCTGTGGCAAAGAAAATCGAAATCGAAACAACGTGACGATGTTTTTATCGGCGTTTCCGAGAGGAAAGCTTCGACATCGAAACTCTTCTCGATGCAGTAGCCAGTTTTATTTTTCATGTCAAGATCCGAGTGGTTGTTTCCTTCTAAAAAGTGTTAAGAGGTCTGGTCAACGAGCCGAGGGAATGGCAACAAGACGCAAGAATGGAATGACGCAGAAGGCTAAAAAGCAGAGACAGAGAGGAAGCTGGGATCGGTATAGGAGCAGGAAAGCAAGATTTCAAGAAAGGAAGAACTTCCATGAAGAATTTTCTTGCTACTTGGCTCGTTTCGTGAGGGAATGCTCGTCGCCAGTCGGAAATAAACAAAGTGCGAGTTAAAAGCTTTGTCTTGAATGAACCACAATAATGAGTTGCGAGAGTATAGCGAACGAAGAGCGTTAGAGGTTTCTATTAATAGAGAGAATATTAAGCATGATTATTGTCGTGGAAGTTGGTTGTGGTTTGAGGGGAAGCTCAAGGGGTCGTCAGACGGTTAGCCAACGGCGTTGGGTTAAGGGCACAGAGTTTTTCCATGTACCTGACGATCGTACAGTCGCAATGGATTGCGCTGTGTCATCCGATTCACAGCGGCTAACGCCGTTTGCATTCGCAAACGCAGGCGCGACGTGTGCAACGACTCTTGACAGTAGTTTCGTCTTCGTTTATTCTCGATGTTCCTCGAATACTTTGGATGTTACGAGAGACGAGTATATATGATAATACTCGTTGTGGGATTCTGTAAGCCAAGCGTGGCTGGACCACCGCAGCAGACAACGAGTTTGTTGACCAATGGCGATCGTCCTGGCCTGCGGGATTCTCTCGTCTCTTCTTTCTTCTTCCATCCTCTTTCTTTTCCTGTTCTTCTCCTTCTTCTTCTTCTTCTGCTCCTTCTCGCGGTGTTGTTTTTCTCCTTTTAGCAACGAATCGTTCAGCCTGACACGATGTGTCGTCGGGGTACCGTAACTTAAGAGCATCACACAGACACAAACACACTTAGACGCTGAGATATATAAATGAGTGTGTATATAAAAATGGCGTTGGATGTCGATGAACGCGCTGCCCCCGGGTTTACCAGGTAGAGGTGGAGTAAACTTTGGACACAGAGAGGGGGAAAGATATCTCCGGTCATCGCACCTGCCCTATAATGTATATAAGGAACGAGGCTCCTCGATCCTTACGCCAGAACGTCCAGAAATGCTGAAGAATATCCTTTTCGTACTGTCAGCTCTGGCTTTCGCCAGGGCACAGATCCCCAGTTTGGGATGGTGCCCGGAATACGTCCCGATGGCCAACTTCGACATGGGCAGGGTGAGTTCTCTTCGTTGCTCAATTTTCATCTTTTTTTACAATTTCTCGTTCTCGTTGGTCGTAAAAAAAAAGATATCGACAAATTTTTTGTTCTACGCCCTTCGAGCAATGAATTGACGATGGAAATAATTTTCCAAGCTGCTCAAAGTCGATCGTTTTTTCCTATGAATTTAATTTTTCTGTTTATTAATCGTGCTCGCAGTTCCTCGGGGTTTGGTACGAAGCTGAAAGATATTTCCAAATCTTGGATCCAATTTCGAGATGTGTGAAGGCCAACTACACCAGAGGAGCGGACGGCAAGTACCGCGTTAGCAACGAAGTGACCAACCGATTGTGAGTACCGATTAAACAATTTGTTTTTTATTGTCTTTTTGCGATAAAAGGGAAAATTGTGTATATCGGAATTTATTGATGAAAATTTCAATTAAAAAAAAAACGCGTTGCGTGGATTTTTCAATAATTCGATTTTTCTCTGATAATGATTATTGCTAATGAGCTTGAATTACCACCATCCAGAACCGGGATCAAGAGAGTGCTGGATGGCGAGATCAAGACACCCACGACCAAGGCCGAAGAGGGCAAACTCCAGGTCGAATACAAAGCTTTACCATTAACCCCGGCAACTCAGTACGCCGTTCTCGAGACTGATTACGATAACTACGCCGTGTTGTGGAGTTGCACTGGCATTGGACCAGTAAACGCCCAGAATGCTTGGGTCATGACCCGAGCCCGAAGACCAGAGCCCCCGGTTATGCAATCGGTAAGAATTCTTACAAAACTGAAATTTTATTAAAATCATTAATTAATGTTGCCGATTAATTAATATTTCCGGCGTCCACGACATCGTCGATCGCATCGTTGAAACTTTTCCGTCTTTCGCGTTACAGGCTTATGGAGTCCTGGACAAATACAAGATCTCAAGGACCTTTTTCATCAAGACGAACCAGGAAGATTGTTCGGGGTTCGATGAGATTCCGACCCCGCCCGAAGTTCCGCAGACTTCAGGAACGGAAGCTCCGATAATCGAGGAATCGGACGCAATAAAGAAAGGCGTCAACATGCGCTCGGCGATCGTACCGGAAGAAGCTGCAGCCGATGAGAAAATCGAGGAACCATCAGCGCCGGTAACCGAACCAGAAAAACTAGAGGATTCGAAATTGGAAGCCCCAAAACCGATCGAGTTGGCAGCAGAGGAAGAGAAAGAGGAGAACGCCATCGAAGCCACCAAATCAGTGGAAATTCCGCCGTCGTCGGTACCGGAAGTGATCCTGAAAGCCGCGGACCGGGCGAAGGAAATCGTGAAAAAGACGGTCGACGACGACGCGAAATCGTCTTTCCAACCGATCGAGACCCTGACGAGCGTCTTCGAAAAACCAGCAGCCCAAATTCAAGAAGCTCTCGAAAAGCCGATCGACCGATTCAAGGAAACTATACAAAAGCCTTACGAAGCGATCAAAGAAACTTTGCAGAAGCCGATCGACAGAATCAAGGAAGCAGTCGTCGCTGCAGGCTCGACCCTCCAAGAACAAAACTCTGAGACTCCCGCAGTGCCAATTGCTTATGAAAAGAAAGGACCGAGCGAGAATGAATCCTAAAGACAATCGTTGGTCGACCCGGAAAGCAAAGAGCAGAAACAGAATTATTACGACTTTGGCATAATCCCAACTGGTCAAGCAAGGACTCGAGGTGAATTCTCGGACTCGTAGCGGTTTTTCGTATCACCCACGATCTCGTACATAGACGCGAGGCAGGAGGGAGACACGATCGACCAGTCTCGTCCGACGAATATCGTTTTTAATAATTATCTCTCTACCTTTACGACTTGTTTTTTTTTTTAACGTTAGTGATAGAGAGAAAGGCTGGAAGGAAACAATGTATTGAAAAGAAAAAGAAAAAGTAATTATAAGTAAGAAAAAAATGAGGATGTTATGAATGTACAAACGAAAACCGAAAAAAAATTGTGAATAAATTGTTACCTAAAAATATAAATCCCTGTCGCTGCTTTTTTTCTACCCACTCAATGCTATCGATTTTTCAAAAAGTCTCGTTCCAAGCAATTGCTCATTTATTCATCGAATCCTCAATTGCAATGGAAAAAATATTGAAGTGCAGCAGATGCGTCGATTCAATAAGAAAAATCCGATCTCTGTGGATCCTTTTTTTGTTTTTTTTATTACAAACAACATTGTGGAATTATTTGTTGGGCGTTTTTCGCAAATTTTCATAGGAAAAACGTCGAAAAATTGGTTCGAGTTTGTTGTTGTAAAGATTCGTGAATAAAATCTCAGTCCCTTGCACTCCGGGTGCGTCGATTAGTTTAGAGAAACGATGAACTCGATTTATGTTAAAATAAGAACGACACACAGAAAGACTGTAAAAGAAGACGTAAATCATGAATATTAAGATCCCGAAAGACAACGCTGCGGAGCCTGAGGCAATGAGTTCGATTGGACAAGCAATAATTCCATAGCGAGCCAGGATTGGCGAATTCGATCGTCGCACTTGGGTTTCTTGAACTCTGTTTACCGTTAGTGACCCACTAACTGACAAACACACACCTCTCTCTCTCTCTCTCGCTCCCTTCTTTTCTCTCTGCGGTGCCTCTTTCTTTTTCCCGCTCGGAGCATTCGTCTCGGTCTGTCTTTTTCATTCCTGCAGCGAAAAGACACGAACAAGTTCACCACCTTGCCCAGGTCCATACGAAGAATCGAGTTGGTTGGTCGGATTCCCAAGGCCAGTCATCGACACGCATCACCAACGGAAAGTTCACGTGTAAAAGGGACTTCGTAACAGCGACGTCGCTTATAACATACGTAAACACAACATTTTGCTTCATAACGCTCTGGCTCTCATTAAATAGTTCAATAACGAGGATTTGGTCCAGGATCATAACATGTCGATTGCGATAATGACAGGTGAGCAGGAATCATACACGAACGAGGCTTTATCACAAAATAATCAATCGAATCAAATTTCCATGCAATGACGAAAAATTAATCGTTAAAAAAAATCGTTTTTTTTGTTGCCTCCGATGCAGTGGGAGTGAAAATAACAAAAATGTGTCATGTGAATTGTTGATTGGGAAATTTTGATTGAAATCGAAAAATTGCTTATCATGACCCCATAAAAATGTCCTATGGTGAGTTGGCCACAAGTAATAAATTTGTGATGTTTGTTTAAGGGGGAAAAATGTTACGGATTCTCGTTCTGTCGTTGTTGGCTTTGGGAGGAGCATTTGGACTCGTGCCAGATTTCGGGCCATGTCCGAACGTCAAGACTGTCGAGAATTTCGATTTCCAAAGGGTTAGTCATCGCGATCTTGATCGTACATGCGTCGCGGTTCGCTAGAGTTACTAACACTTCGATGTGCACGAAAAGTCGTCTTTGAAATGATTTTATCGTGTCGATAGAATAGACCGAAGGAAAAGCGATAATTTCATTACTCATCTCGCGTTGTCTTAAATCCACACGTAACACTTTCCTTTTTCTATCAACAGTTTTTGGGGAAATGGTACGAGGCCGAGAGATATTTCTCGATTTTGTCGTTTGGGAGCAAATGTTCGACCTCGAATTACACAATGAACGAGGAAGGTACGATCCGGGTAACGGAAGCTCACATTTCGACTCTGTGAGTTTTGTCACGGAAATGATTATTGTTTTTCATAATTATGATTGTTATTCATTTTGATAGTTTTTTGTAGATTGATGATGAATAATGATTATTGTCATGTGTTGTTTTGGATCTCGAACAAAGATCAAAGGTCGAGTCAAGTGCGATTGGTCTCGCTCAGCCAACTGGAAAAATTGACGAAGCAAAGTATTACGTGAAGTTTGAGACGGTAGGAATTCCTTACGCCATGCCGTACTGGGTGTTGGGAACTGATTACGACGATTACGCGGTCGTGCACAGTTGCACGAACGTTGGACTCTTCAGGTGAGTCTACAAATGGAAATTTCGTGGTAATCGATTTATCGAAAACAACATTGCAATGACGATCCAGAGACATGGGTCACCAAATTTCAATTGTTTCCTGTCTGGCTTAGTTTCAAGAGTGTCTGGATTTTGACCAGACTGCGACAACCACCTATCGCAGTCCTCGAGAACGCTTATCAGATTCTGGATAAAAATCAAATAAGTCGAGCATACTTGTTTCGAACTGACCAGAAGAATTGTCCAGAAAATCACTAAGGAATGGAAAAGTTTGAGGAGACAGCGACCCTTTGGCATCGACGATTATTTGGCTAATTATTGGAGCATCGATAATTGCACCTGACGAGCTCAAACTGCACGCTACAATTTTTGGTCCCTTACTTCCACACTGTCGGTCTGTCGGACCGAGGTCTTTATCGCTCCATAACATTCGAACAACTTTGTTCATTGAAGTTTAATTGTAGTGAAATCGAAACGCCAGATTCTGGCCAAACCGGAGGAACACTCGTGGAAATTTGGAAATTATTTATTCGAAAGTTTTAGAGCGTTAAAGAAAAAAGTGTTTTGAAAAATTGGGAAAAATCAATTTTTCCGCCTGTCCAGCGGACCCAGTAGTGTCTAACTAGGGTCGATGATGTCAAAATTGTTGTACCGAACACTATTTTTATCGGGACTTGTAATGCTCAACATATTTCAAACGGAGCTATTAATTAATATTCGTTTTCCGAGTGAAATTCGTCAATTATTATTAATAAAATTCGAAGCACCTAAACGTCAAAACTTTCGTAGTATAATTACTCGCGTGTCAGACTATAAATTACAAACGTGTACTCGAGAGGTCACTAGAAGTTTGGTACTTGCAATTCGTGACAGGCTCGTGTCTAAAGTGTCAATTAGTCTATTACTGGTTTAGCCACTCATCGCAGAAGTTTCGAAGCGAGAGATAAGATGGTGAGGGACTGAACGAATCTTCTGGACGAAATATTGTCAATGAATGATCAATTGTATGTAATTTTATTTTATATTGTAGAATTATTCTTAACATAAAAACTGATTGAAAAAAAAGACTTTTGATTTGTTTGAAACATCGTGGTCGATCCCATTTTTTCTACGAACACGCAGCCGTCGACGTTCCGGATAATTCGTCACGATTTTTTACACTCGAAAAGTTTTTGGAGGGGAAACAATTGGCAGTTGTTGATAAAAACGCGTGTGAAAAAACTAGTGATCGATTATGACAATAGCAGGAAGTCGAAATGATTTCATGGGGTCGCTATGAACAAGCATGCGAAAAGTCATGATCCGAAAAACGTGAAAATGGACTAAATTCCCGATCGAAAAAAATTGTCCAGAGCCATGAGCAATACACGATAATAAAATGTACACAATTGCCAGGTGCTTTCTATCGTTTGAGCTCATTTACCCTTCACCTCGTATCGAAGCCGAAGAATAAGCGACACATGTTCCAGCGGAAAGACCAGCTGTATGAGCGACGGAAATTCTTCGTGCGTACGTGACTGCGCGGAGCACAAATTTTACGAATGCGTTGACAATATGTTTCAAGTCGAACATTTTTTCCGTATATCGTTCATCTTAGTTATTGCTCGATCATCAATATTTTTTTTATGAAAATATGGTTTTGTTGCGATCACAGAAGTTGTCGACTTTACTTTGCGTCATCGGGGAAGGAATCGGTGGTGATGAGCGGCGTACTACGCATGAATATTCTATTCGTTTGTCTGTTATCATTAGCTGAACGTTTTTGATGGAATTAAAATTCATCACATTTTTCCTTATTGAAATGGGAACTCGCAGCCTATATAAACGGGGGGAACCTCCAATTTTTTAATAGTTCATTCTAATCTGAATCCAGGTAAAGTACAATTCGATTCTTGCTAGCTCGCGACTCATTTTAAAGTCTTTTAGCTTCGAGCTGATTGATTATGTGATGGAATGATTAATCAAGTTTGATTTTCAACTTGCAGACCAACGAACGCGAATACTCATTTGTTTGATCGAAACTTTGACGAGGATCGGTTATAAAATTCTCTATAACAATGATCTCCTCAATTTTGGCTCTTGGCCTTCTGGGCGTATCGGTTCCTGCTGCAATTTCGCAGCCATTAGCTTCGGTTTGCCCGGCGATGGAAACTGTTCCGAATTTTGATATCGCAGAGGTAAATATTCTTGAAAACTCTAGCATAAAAGTGTGGATAGAAAAAAAAATTGACACTTGAACGACGTGTTTGATCGAATATTTCGGGGATTCGGAATATTAATTATACAATTTGTTACTTTTTTATTCCAGTTTGAGGGAACTTGGTTCGAGCAGGCGAAATATTATGATCCAGTGCACAAAGATGTGACATGCGTTAGATCTCTATACTTTGCTAACGAAGACGGAACCGTAGTCATTGAAAATGATGGAATTGATGCCCGGTAAGTAAAATTACTTTCTATTTTATTTCCGAAATGAAAAATGTACGTAATTTGAAAAATGCAGGTTCGAGTCTATTCGATTATTTAATTTACAGAACGAATTCAGCGACAGGCGCAAGGGCCATTGCCACCATTCCTGACCAGGCTGATGCCTCCAAATTCAAAGTCACTTTCCCAGCCATGGAGACTATTCCAGAGTCTGACTTCTGGATCGTCGGAACTGACTATGAAAATTACAGCGTCATTTTCGCATGCAAACAAGTGACTCCACAATCAACGTGAGTTTCTAATCCTAAAGTCGATTCTTCAAACCATCACTGTCCTATGGCCTTGCCAATTACGACAAAATGCAGAACTTGCTTCACACGTTTTTTCCATTCCCTCCGAAATCTTCGCAAACAATTCAGCTTCTTAAAAATCAATAATTTGCAATATTTTTCTTTCTTTCCTTTTTCCAGCCGAATAAGATCATGGATCTTGACCAGGGAACCGAACCCTCAACCACAAGTTATCGAAGTGGCGATGAATGTTGCCGCTGCTCACGGCATCGACACTTCTCTCTATGTACCCACTGAACAAGCCGAATGTGACAATTAAATGTCATCATGTTTAAGAAACTAAAAAATTGTTCTGTGTATGGAAAATCGATCTTTTGTTAAACTGAAAGTTTATCGCATATAAAATATTTCTTACGTTTATCTCATTACTTCTGCATTGATTATTATCGCTCCTTCTCGATCCCGACCAGTTGAACTGAAATTAAAAAATATTTGCTGTGCCCATCACGGCGCTGTAATTGCATGGAGCCTTCAGCACCAACGACAAGAATTAGTTGACAAAAAAAAAGCACGAAGAAAACATTTCAAAAAATTACTATAAATTATGAAAAATTAATAGTTCTATGGTACCACATCGTGCCTCCGACAGATTCGAGCAAATACATCGTAATCGTAAATTTAAAATTGCCGAAAAAACGTAAAAATTTGGCGAAAAATATTTTTCCGCTAATTTCAATCGAATATAAATGAAAAATTATGGCTTCGCTGAAATCCTTCGGAGGGGCGACATATCGTGCCAGGGAACTATGACGCCATGGTAATTTTTGAATTATTTTCTCTCCGTGGAAAGAAGCAACTCCAAACCGACAGAGTACGAACAAAAAGTCGTTCTGATGTTTTTCGTTCTGATGTTTAAAAATGAAATAAAATGTTTTGCTCATCATCAACATTCGTTTTTTTTTTATCGTGCATGTTCCTGAGGAATCACGAGGCTTCCCAGTTGATCATCGATTTTCTGCGACCGCGAATTATTTTACGTACTCGAAATTTCGTTCTCGAACGAGAAACTTTCACTCTTTGTTTTTCCTCTCCCATTCTTCCGGGTTGATTAAATAATTATTCGACATATTGTCGTACGACAAAAAATACAAATATCAGGGAACGTGGGAATAAAAAACATTCGGAATGTTATGAATGGGAATTTTGCTGTCAACGAGTTGTCATCGAGAACGAGACCTTATCGTGATTAATTGTTCGATCTTTTTTTTGACAGTCATCATAATTTCTTAGTCCGCGAGAGCTTTGGGGAAAAAGTTGATAGTTTCTCAATGTGACTCGAAAAACGAGTAAATCGTGACGAGAGACGTCAATTTAGGGAAATTTATTGCGTTGCTAAAGGCGCGTGCGAAAAGTCACATCATTTTGAAATGAACGCGTGCGCATAATCGAGAAAATAGACTGGAAGATTCTCGAAAGATGAAATTTTTTCCTTGCCCTAGTCGAATGGCTCGTGACAATAATAAAATTCACGTGATTGAGAGGTGATCTCCATCATTGAACGTCATTTACCATAACATTTCGTCACTAGTTACGAACGGATCGACGTCACATGTTTGAGCAAAGACGCAATAAAAGTCGCGAATTTCCTTGAGGCGTACGTGGCTGCGCGAAGGTAAAACGTTACAGATTCGTAAGATGTAATAAAAAAAAACAGGAAAAAATTGTCGATTTTTCATTCATGAGAAGCCTCAGTCGAGTGTCAATATTTTTCTCGTAAGAATTCGTTTGTGTGTTTCGATGGCAAGAGTGTTTGCTGGGCTCTGAGTCAAGGGGGAAAGAATCAATGGTAATAATTCTTACGCCCACGCTTCAATGTCGTATTAGCTTGCATATGGATATGATTGACCGAATTTATTTACTAAAAAAAAGCTATCGTATTTTTTTTATGGAAAGCACGTAGTCCGGAGCTATATAAGCTGGCAGAACTTCCGACTTTTCACTAGTTCATTCTGATCTTTATTTAGGTAAAGTATAATTCGATCTCTTTTATCTCGCGAATTATTAAAACTTTCACTTCGAGCTGATTGATTATGTGATTAAATGATTAATCAAGTTTGACTTTCAACTTGCAGACCATCGAACGCGAATACTCATTTGTTTAATCGAAACTTTGACGAGGATTGGTTGTAAAATTCTCTATGACGATGATCTCCTCAATTTTAGCTCTTGGCCTTCTGGGCGTATCGGTTCCTGCTGCAATTTCGCAGCCATTAGGTTCGCTTTGCCCGGCGATGAAAACTGCTCCGAATTTTGATATCAAACAGGTAAATATGAAATATAAAATTCTTACGATAGAAGAAAATATTTGACCCTTGAACGACGTGCCTTATCGAATATTTCGGGGAATCAGAAAATTAATTATTATTTGTCACCCCCGTTTTGCAGTTTGCTGGACTTTGGTACGAGCAGGCGAAATATCATGATCCAAGGCAGAAAAATAACAAATGCGTTACCTCCGAATACCTTGCTAACGAGGACGGAACCGTGACAATTTGGAAGCGTGGATTTGATGCGGCGTGAGTGAAACAACAGTTTATTTTATGTCCGGAATCAATAATTTACGAAATTGGAAAAAAGCAGGTACGAGTCTACTCGATTTTTAATTTCCAGGATAAAATCAGGGAAAGGCGTAAGCGCCGTTGCCACCATTCCTGACAAAGCTGATGCGTCCAAATTCAAAATAACATTCCCAGCATTTAAGCATGTTCCGGAGTCTGACTACTGGATCGCAGGAACTGACTATGAAAATTACAGCGTCATTTTCGCCTGCAAACAACTGACTCCACAATCAAAGTGAGTTTCTAAGACCCAAAGTCGATTCTTCGAGCCATCACTGTCCTATGGCCTTGCCAATTAGGACAATGCTGAACTCGCTTCACACGTTTTTTTTTCCATTCCCTGCCAAATCTCCGGAAACTATTCAACTTCATAAAAATCAATAATTTGCAATCTTTGTATTTTTTTTATTTTTCCAGCCAAGTAAGAGCATGGATCTTGACCAGAGAGCGAAACCCTTCGCCGGAAGTAATGAATGCAGCAATGGAAGATGCCACTTCCCACGGCATCGACACTTCGCTTTATATTCCGACCGATCAAACGGACTGCAATAATTAAATATCCCGGTTTTTCCAGCAGATTAAAGTGATTCGATGCACTCGCCATGACTTTTGGAAGTGAAACCAAAAAACTCGAGAGTCCCCATTCACAAAATGTAAATTTAATCGGAAAGCGAACAAAATTGTATTTATTCAGTCAGTAAAGCTGTTTCGAGCGTTGAGCAAAGTGTTCCGAATATTATTTCGCGAAATTACGATACCGACACGAAAGGCGAGCATCCCCGACCCTAATCCACGAAGCAACCAATGGAAAGAGATCGAGAAACTTGGAAAACGAGGTCAACTTTTGTAGGTTGAAGGTGTTTGAAGGAAAAGTTTTGTCTCGACAAAAAATTGAAGATTTATTAGATATCTATCGATTGGAACAAATGATGTCACCGAATTCTTCCCTGGCGGCGATCTTTTAGTTCCTAATCTCTGCACCGTTATCAGCAAAACGATCAGAAACATCGCAGCTGGGTTGGATTCACCGGTTAGACTTCGACCCAAGATCTAACAGGCGGAAACGTATTTAAGAACGACCTGCTACCATCAGAAATTCATCAGTTCTGCTTGCACTGTAATTCGTAACCAACGAAGCAACAGCGTGTCAAAAAAATCGATTCGATTCAATTTTTTCAAGAATTTGCAACAATGTTTCACGCAATCTTGTCCCTTTGCCTTTTCGGGGGTGCTTTGGCACAAATGCCTTCGTTCGGTCGCTGCCCGGACGTCAACACGACACCAGACTTCAAGCTCGCTTCGGTAATTCCACCTGTTAATTTTATTTTTTGAGCATTCGGTGACGTTGCCAAGAAAAGACGATTTTGCCAAGAAAATTGAGGAAAAAATGCATTTAAAAAAATAATTTTTATTATTTTTCTAAAATTATTGATTCTGATTTTTTAATTGCGATCGATTCAGTACGTGGGCAGATGGTACGAGGCGCAAAGGTACTTCTCAGAGTGGGAGGTCGCTGGTAAATGTATGATGGCCGATTACTCGTTGGGCGAGAATAACACGATGAACATGGAAAACAACAAGATTTCAACTTTGTAAGAAAATGCTACGAAAGTTATTAATCGATTTCGATGGAATTTAATGAGGAGGAGAATTTTTTATCAAAGCGATGATCGATTTTACAGAACGGGGGAGTTATGGTCCCTCAAGACAACTGCAAGGGTTCCCGATCTCGCTAATCCATCAAAAATGAAGGTCAGAGTCAGTAACGAACCTTTCGGTCTTGAGGCTGATTACTGGGTCTTGGGGTCCGACTACGAAAGCTACGCCGTCGTCTACAATTGCTACGGAACGAAATTCATGCAGTGAGTTCAACTTCTTTAACTGATAATGACAAAAATTCACAAAAACGTTCCACTGGAATGTAAAATGTTGGAATTCTCCAATGAACTAGCAGCCGGTTGGGTCGTGACGTTTTAATTCGATGAAATCGATTTTTGTTGATTATTTATTGAATTTTTTGTTGCAGCGTGACTCATGCTTGGATTTTGACCAGAGAAAGAGACGCTCCTCAGACGGTGGTCGACCAGGCGATAGCAGTTGCCGAAAAAAGTGGTCTCCGTAGATCTCTGTTTATTAAAACTAATCAAGCAAACTGTTAATTAAGCCAAACTCTCGTGATTGAAAAATTTCCTTGTACGATAAATCGCAGCATCAGATTTTCACCCACTAAAAATACCTTATGGTGATTTATGTGGAATAAAAAGTTTCAACGCAGCAATCAAATACGTTCGTCAATATTTATTCGATTTTTCCAAAACCAACGCTGTATGGCGACAATCCGATTTTTCCTGAATCGTTGCTTCGTCCAATGAAAAATGGAAATATTCCGCATTAAAATCTCGTCGATATTGGAAGTAAAATTGGCATATCAGGATGAGCCCGATCCTCTTTTTTTTGTTGGTATTTTCTACGATATGTTGTACGGAAATAATGTCTGCATCGAAAAAAATATGTTTATAAAAAAGCTTCTGTGGTTAAATCAATTTTTATTCGACGTCTAACGAAATATTGCGCGGTCGATTATGTACTGAAAATTCGTAAGATTCGATATTTTATTTGTGACAAAAATTGTTAGGCTGCACGTATTTTCTAAGCCAATGAAAAATCAGAATATCCTGCATTGAGATTTCGTCAGTTGGAAACGAAATTGGCAGAGCTCGTGAATGTGGGTCATTCGTCCCCTGTCGTGACTTCAGACGCTCGGTATTCCGAGGAAAATGTGTTTGGCATAAAGAGAACATTTGCTTCTTGTCGCTCGAACTTTTTTACGTATGAATTAAAAATTATGAATTTTATGTCAATGAGAAAGTGCATGTTCTATCCATTCTATGATTTTCTATTAATTCTGCAATGGTGCAAGAATTTAAAAAACGGCGCGATTGGAACGTCGATTTGACACGCTAGAGGGCGAAACACGTCACTTGGAAAGCAACATTGGCAACAGGGTGTCTCGCCATTTTTCGTTGTATTCTTGAACTTTGATCAAAAAAATTATTTTTAAGCAGATTACGATTTGTGAAAGTAAATGTAGAAATTTCTTTCCAATAAACATGCGACCGTTCGTTTATCTGGTTCGAACTACTTTCAGAATCGGTTGTCGAAAAATCTTGCGATTTCCTATGATAATGGTTTGGCTATCTGGTCTTCGAGCCTTTCGGGCTTATCTGGTCACGCCAAATTTTGCATCACCCCACCTGATGTATTATTTATTTATTTGACAATAATTGAAATTAATGAATTAAAGTAACTGATTAATAAATTAACCGATTATTTGATAATTTGATTAATTAACTGGTTTTAATGAATTTCCAAGATTCGTTGATTGGACCAAACGCGCAGTTACGTTTTAATTTAAACTAAAGGCAACGAATTAACTAAAAATTGAAAATATTTCGAAAGTCGACGAACGACGTTATTTTGAGTCGACTTTTCGAAGAGATTACATTTAGATGTAACGTCGAACCGTAATTGGACGTTTATTGATTAGACACTGTGACATCATAGCATCGAATCACGCGTTTACGATCTTTGTCTACTTTAATCTGTACCATTATCGAAAAGATCGAAAACTTACTAATTGGCAAGACTTTTTGAACTTTGATACGCGCGATTGGGCTCTAAGAAGTATATAAGAACTATGAACGCGATGAAAAAATCATCAGTTCTAAATTACTGAAATCTGTGGCCAATCGAGCAACGTCAATTGATCGCGAAAATGCTTTACGCAATTCTGTCCCTTTGCCTCGTTGGCAGTGCGTTGGCACAGGTGCCTTCCTTCGGCAATTGCCCGGCAGTTGAAACGGTTTCAGACTTCAAATTGGAACAGGTTATAATTATTTACTTGGATTTTCTGAGGGAAAAATCGCAGTCACTGGAATTTGATTATTAAGTCATTGTGATTTTTTTGGGTCTTAGGGGGGGATTCTATGAATTTGGGGCATCGATCGGAGCCAGCAACTTCAACGAGTAACCATCATTCTAATTTCTTTGTTTTTGGTCTTGATTTTCTACTCAGTACTTGGGAAAATGGTTCGAGGCTCAAAGGTACCCTTCGGTCAACGAGATCGGAGGCAAATGTGTGACGGCCGACTACCAGCTGAACGACGATGGCACGGTCACCATGGACGTCAGCGAGATTTTGTTCCTGTAAGAAAATACAATATCCAGTCGATTTTTGTGTCTATTATATTTCGTCGACGAAAAGGCTCGAGAGTGTGAAAGGATGTTTTTTTTTTCTTTGCAGCACCAAAGATGTATATTCTCTCAGGACAACCTTAAGTGTTCCTGACCCCGCGAAGCCCGCTGAGATGAAATTGAATGTGAATGACGATCCGATTGTGCCCGAGAGCGATCACTTCGTGTTGGGAACCGATTACAAAAACTACGCCGTTGTCTACAGTTGCCGCGACGTCAAATACTTCAAGTAAGTCAAATTCGTATTTCCGCGAAAAAGCTGCGGGGGGAATATACAATGGAAAATTTATCCAGATACATGGAGCGCGAGCCAAAGAAGCGTATTTGTTTGCGTTACTTTGCATTTCCAGGTTTGGGTTCTGTAATTTCATTCGCACCGCAAGTTTCTATTTTCTTCGCTTTAATCGCTTGTTCATTTTGTTCGCAGCTTGAAAAAAGCTTGGATCTTGACCAGAGAGAGGAACGCTCCTCAATCAGTAATCGACGAGGCAATCGCGGTCGCCGAAAAGAACTATCTGCACCGATCAATCTTCATCCAAGCGGATCAAACGGATTGTTAGATCGACTACGAAAAATGAAACGACAAAACGTTCCCTTACGATTTCGTTGTTAATCTACAATTTGTTTGTTTAATAAAAACTGCAAGAACATAATTTTTTATGCATTTTGTTTTTTTTCAACGTTGCCCAACCTCGGGCCTTGGATTATTCAATGAATTTTTTGCGCCCAAATTACAACATTAACCTTTCGTCTTCACACTTCCGCCAACGCGATCTATAAGTGCAAACTGGGTCAATCTGACCCGACCATTCTGGCAGCACACGAAGAGAACGACAACAATCCCCCCCCGTCGTTCGCCAACTTCGGGGGCGTTTCTCACCAAATTTTTAAAAGGATCGTAAAAACTAAACGAAATAAAGTTCGCCACCGCGGTCATTGACCCGACGATAAAATGTGCGATAACAGAAAATATCGATGGCACAAAATAAATGAAAATCAGTGTTGTCACAGGCAATGAAGGCAAATCTTTTTAGATCGAAATCGTATCAATCGTAAGATAACGTATTGTTTACGTGGATCCTAAAAATTTAATTCATCCGCGATTTCGATCTGTTTTTGGCACAACCGTGACTTGCCTTTAATGCGCAGCGACAAGAACAATAATCTGATGATTGAGACAGAGAGATAAATCTTCTGTATAGACAAAAGTAAGAAGTTTGGGCATTAGGATTTCTCTCAGGCTGTTTTTTGTTTCTCTATTTCAATTTATTCGCCAGTTAGATTCATGGGAATTCCGTTCTATTCTCCATTTTTCCAGGACGAATGGCTTTCCCGAGACTCGCTACAGTTCAGGGATCACGAGGCGATGATTGATGCGACGTTTCGGCAATCCGGAGCAAAAAAAAAATAAAAATCGCTTCCTAAAACTAAAAAAGGATTCAAAGATCGTGGCCAATTGTTTCGATAGCAACGACACTGAGTTTCGATGTTTTTTGCAGCCTCCGATGATTATCGTTTCCATGATAGCGATGATCTTAATTGTTCGTGTCGCGCTCAGTGTTTCTCGGACTGCGATAAAAAAAAATGCATCGGTCGAGAGAGTATTTAAGAACAACTGGCCCGAGCAGGAATCAACAGTTTCGATTAAATTGGAGCTTTACGTTGACGTTTTGGGCTGAATTGACGGCGCGAGAATGTTTCGCGAGATTTTGTTTGTGTGTCTCATCCTTGTGAGTGTCTCGGCCCAGGTGCCTGGCCGTGGCCAGTGTCCGGAAATGCACACTGCGTCAAACTTCAGATTGGCTCCGGTGAGTTTGCTCATCGATGCAGCTGGCCAGTGAAAACGATTGACAGAGTTTTTTGCTGTTTTGAGGGGAAAAAAAATTCTGAATAATGGGGACGGAAGTTCAGGACGATTTTTTGCATTTTTTAAGATCGTCGGAGCTTGTGTTTAACTTTTATGGGGATTTTCCAGTACATGGGAAAATGGTACGAGGTTCGAAGGTACTTTTCCTTGGCCGAGATCGCCGACAAGTGCACCACGGCTCATTATAAACTGTTCCACAAGAACAAGGTCGCGATGCACACCAGTACGATTTCGATTGTGTAAGTTGCTTCGATATCTATTCGTTTTTCTTCTCATTTTTGAGCTGCCGAATAATAATTGGGGTTTAATTTGATGCAGCACTGGAAAATTGCGCAATTTAACGTCAATCGCTCGCGTCCCTAACGTCAGAGACCCTTCCAAACTGAAAGTCAAACTCGCCGACGATTCCACTGACTTTGAGGCCGATTACTTCGTCTTGGGCACTGATTACAAAAACTGGGCCATTGTCTACAATTGCTACGAAGTCAACGCCTCCTACCAGTAAGTTCTTCGTATTGACAGAGACTTTGAAATCTTTTACTTTCCGGTATGAGGAACGTGGTGATTTTTAGAAATTGCGGTTTTTATAGCTTTTTTGCAAAGTTCCGATCGGTTGAGCTTTGGGGCCTTGGAATCTGATAATTCACTGACAAACATCTGCAATCTGTTTCGCATACTCTAATAACTTTGTCATTTCGTTCGTAGCGTAAAACACGCTTGGATTTTGACGAGGAGGAGGAATGCTTCCCAGTCGGTAATTAATGCGGCTCTTGCTGTTGCTGAACACAAACATCTTCGGAAATTCCTGTTCGTAAAAGCCGACCAATCGGACTGTTGATTCGGACGCGGAAAAGAATGTCGGGAAATTGAAAAAAAAATTATTTTCTATGAAATGTTGTTCGAAATAATGTTTGCGGTCAATAAAATAAAATAAAAGCTCCTGAAAAACTGCCCATGCCATGGATTTCTTAACGCTAACCTACAGGGAGAGAAAAAATATCGAAATTTATATTGGATGGTATGGTTGCTGCCTATACGATATATTGTCTCTCTATGGGATTTTATAAAATGCAAAGTAATTTTTGATTATATTCTCCATTAAAAATGCCGGGATCTTTGAAATTTTTAGCCAAATTTTCACATTTATCAACAAATTTTCTACTTTTTTATCGCGATATTTTGACATGTACGTAAATTCGTACGTACATGTCAAATTTTCGTTCTGTGGTCGAAATCCCGTTAACAGTCGATCGTTTTTTTTTTACTCGGACAAGAGCGTTCTTCAAAACCAGAGCTCGACACCCTTCGGCATGAAATCGGCGATGGACACTGCCGATTTTTAAAAATAACGATTTTTCTAAAATATTTCGAAAATAGTTCGAGTCGGCGGAATCGACGAAATATCAAACTTTGCGTCAACGAAATTGGCCGTCCGATGTACGAGGCACTTAATAAAAAGCGGTGCGTGAAAAAAATAAACCCTATCGAAATGATAAGCTTGGGAAGAGGAGGTTTGACTTGTTGACTCAGTTAAAACGTTTGAAACTGCGACACGTACGTTGGTAAGAAAACATGAAAAAAATTCTAACTGGGTCGAAATATTTCACAACATTTCAAACGTTTTTTCACTGGCTAGATGCGCATTTGAACATTTGTCGTTATTGTAACGCAAAACTGTGTAATTAAACGATTGGAAATGGAATGAATATTATTCACCAGACGTTGGGATCGGGTGAGGAATACGAAGGCTTCGCGGTAAATAATTGCGTAGTACGTCAGTCGCACACTCTAACGACATACACGCAAAGACAGCTTTTTAAAACACTTCGCACGACGGCATGCGTTGCCAGTTCTCGTTGCATCCTCGATCTTTGATCGTTAAGATCCAAACACAACGATCCCAATAATTACCAACAGTTTTGCTCGTTTTTCAATCGCGTCCAACTTTTTAAAACGTCACGATGTTCGTCGCGTTGATCGCGCTCTCGATTTTAGGCGGTGCCCTCGCCCAAGTGCCTGCTTTAGGTTCGTGTCCTGAAGTTCAAACTGTTCCCGATTTCGACGTCACTAAGGTACGTTGAAAATAATACATCGCGAGCCGCGCATTGAATCTCGCCCCTTTAATTTCTCCCTAAAATCTCTTTCGAAAACAATTGGCAGTCGAAAAACCTGCGAGGCTTTCTTCAATTCGTTAAATTTTTTTTTTTCTCAATAAAGGACACGTGAGTTTGTAAAATTGAGTCTTGATCGAGGGATGCCGTCTTTTAGCAACGTTTTCGAACGATTTATAGTTTTGGGAAACGTTGAAGTTTGCATCGTTGAAATGCAACGAAGTTCTGTTTTTTCTTTTTAGCAAATCTCAAGGTCCTTGATCAATATTTTGTCAGGACACTAAAACGATCTTTTTTGAGGATCCAGACACAAAATTTTTAAAATTGAACAAATGGTTAGGTGCGAAAAAGTATTTTCCCTTGGACGTTGCGAACTTGAGTGTCATTCCAGAATCACTGCCAATCGAGATCTTTATCTCGTGATGATACGATTTCTGAACTGTCTTCGTATGACTGATACGAAAGCCTAAAGTTTGAATTTTTTCAGCATACGATTCCGCGATTATTTTTAGCGACAATAAAAAATCTCGAGAGATTTTTATCGCAGGCTGAATCGTCTTCGATATCGGACGCGAAAGAAAAGATGGTGTCGTCGCGTGATTACCAAAAGTTTACGATCCCGCGGGTGGCAAAATAACTGAGAAGATAATTCCGCTGTTTTTTGCATGGAATTTTGAGAATACAGTGAATTTTTTCGCGTCCGACTATCGCGAGAGAAGAAAAAGATAATTTGATTGGATGTCTTTTGAAAAGTTTGTAGGAAGATGGTACGAGGCTCAAAAGTTCTTTGCGATTTTCGAGGTAGCTGGGAAATGCATCACGGCTGATTACGGTGCAGGGGAAGGTGGTCTAGTGACAGTGAAGAACCAGCAAGTCACACCATTGTAAGCAAAGCATGGCTTTTGGAAGCAACGAGACTGTGCGAGGCTTCGATTGAGAATGTTGCAACTATTTTTCAGAGGCAACTCGTCGATCGAAGGAACCGCACGAATTCCCAATGCCACGGAACCTGGCAAACTCAAAGTCCGACTTAATGTTGGATTTTTACACCCGGAGAGCGACTATTGGGTTTTGGGAACCGATTACCAAAGCTACGCAGTTGTGTACAGTTGTGTCCAATTGCCTGCTCTGGTGAAGTAAGTCAAGAATTATTACACACAGCAGAATTTTTCATGTTCAATGACACGAAGTTGAAAAGAAGGTTTTCGTGAGGCCAATTAAGTTACTTCGTCGTGCACAATGCTTCGTAGTGATAAAAGCGCTTCTTTGCATGTGCGGCAATAAGCCAATCAACACATGCGTATGCGTCAGCCGCGAACAAAGTCACGAAAATAATAGCGCAGACACGAATATCGTTATCTTTTACGCTATCGACACGGAATTCTCGTTCCAATAACCGTTGAGCTCACTGTTTGACTCAGGCATACAAGTTTTTTTAACCAGAGCCAGTCAACTCGACAAATTATCGGGGATTCCAAAGAAATTACTGTGCGGGCTGGTTTTTAATTTACATTATCCTGTCGTTGTAGAATAATCGTTTGAGGCAAATCGCCACGTGTGTTTTCTTTCTCCAAATCGCGTCTTATCGGTATTTCTTGACCTTCTGGATTATTCGATTTTTTTCTTCGGATTTTTCGCTCTTTTGTTATTCATTATTATTATTTTTTATCTCAATGACGAATGGTTGGAATTTATGGTGTGGGAAGTGAACGGAACTGGAGTAATGGAAAATTTATTCGTAGCATCCAATTCGCCTTGATCGATTTTTTTTTGACGTTCCGAATTATTCGATTTTTTTCTCGATTTTTACTATCCAGATTTTTCGCTCATGTTATTTATTATTATTTTTTTTTATGTTGATGGGAATAGGTGAAAATTATGGTAGTAGGAAATTAATGGAACTGGAGTAATGGAAAAAATTTTCGCAGCTTTCAGTTCTCATGGATTTTAACGAGAGAACAAAATCCTCCGAAGTCGGTGATCGAAAAAGCCCGTGAAGTGGCGACCACGAACCATCTCGATACGTCTCGGTTCCTGGAGACTGACCAGAAGGATTGCTGAGTGGGATTCTAATCAACATAAATGCACATGGATCGCATTCGATCGGCGAATCGATTTTTTATCAGCAAGACAAATGATTCGGTTTACCAAATGTTTCGTTTCTTTGAGTAATTCGGTCCTGAGCATTTTTGAAGCAGCAAACGATGCAAAGGCTTCACACAGTTGAACTAAAAAAACTCGTCAGTTTGCTTTTTTTTTTTTATTGAGCAATTATGTAACGGAGGAGATTCTCAATAAAGTAAATTGCGACAAAGGACTGAAGCGAATTTACGTCAGAGAACTAGTGAAAAAAAAAAACCATAAAATCCGAGCCTCGAACATTCAGTCTTCACTTTCTTGGCAAGAGGAAAAGTTTCTTGGAGAAGCCCGACTGTTGATAGTTACCGTACCATCTGATGGTTCGTGTAACGGACACGAACTTGTGGAGAAAAGCGATGCCATGTGCGGTCGCGACGTGAAGCAGAGTACAACGTCGGAGTTTCCGAACAGTCGTCATCTTCAAAAGAAACTACGAGATGCGGATTCCTTACCGACTGAGTGCGAGTTCCTGCTCATCGTGATGCTAGGAATTCGTAAGATCGACGCGGATGCTCGACTGATGATAAAATTTAGCGTAAATTTCATCATCAGTGAGTTGCAAGGTCTGCAAAAGCTTCGTCGTGCAGCAATTCTTTTTTCCGTGTCCTCAGGAAGTTTTTTAATCAACCGAATTTTTAATTAACCGAATCTGATAAAATTCAGTAAAAATATCAGCCGCACTTCTCGACTGGGTTGTCCACAGCTCCTCTTGGCCCTGTGGCAAAATCCGATGCAGTGATGCTTTAAAAAAACAATAAATTCTAGACAACAACGCCTTTGGGGGGTCGCAGGAGCAGGAGCAGGAACAAGACAAGTAAAAAAATCGAAAAAAAGGGAGTTGGATGCTCAAATAAATTGCTAAAGAGGCGCATAAAAAAAAAAATAGAAAAAAATAACCAAAAATTTAGATTGAGTCATAAAATCGTGAGATTTGAAAAACCAAAAAAATTATTTCGAAAATCACTCAAATTTTTTGGTTAAAAATGAGTTTATGGTTCACGTACGTACGTGAGAGATTTTTTGCCAAGTAAATAGACGTCTTAATGAGTTTGCTGGTAGAATGGTGTCAAAATTTCTATGGAGGTTCGTTCAGGGGTGCTGTGTTGCAAACGTTCCCCTAATAATTCCAACGAGACCCTGCAAAACGACGGGTAGCAGCAGTCAGAGAAAAAACACGCCATAAATTTGGGCCCATTCAATCGAGCCTTATTGTAAAAGTTGTCGTTATTTATCTCTTTATCGCTCGATTTTTTCTCGTCACCCCTAATCGGCAAAAACCCTTGAATATATGATCCCCCTGTTATTCGACTTTTTTCCGATGCTTCGTGGACGATTATCCTGGGCAGGAAGTCTATTTAACCGACGGAGAGACCCCCCGTTGAATAAATATACAATATTTGATCGAGAGTTTACTGGGAGTGCGTCAAAATTATGGGGGCCATGGGAATCTCGCAATAAAACCCTAGCGCCCTATACTTTTTATTGCACTTATTGTCCGTGATATTTATGGACTCGAGTGTCCAACGGAGTGAGTTCGTGAGAAAATTTTCCAGTTGCAAAAAATAAGACTGCACATCGTAAGTGCAAAAAAAATTGCACAATGAATAAAAAAAAAAAAATTCTCTATTTTTTTCTCATTTAAATCCTGCGAACGTGTATCAGCTTGAGTTTTTTTTTCATTTTGAAAGAATTTCTAGTTATTTGCTTTCGGAATGCGTTCTCAAAAAATATAGAAAATTCATTTATTCATTTATTTATTTTTCAATAAATTCCTTTTCTTCCCTTCGGTTCCCTCAAAGCCTACATTTTGTTTTTCTATTGATCGAAGAGAATCCTAAAAAAATAGATTATTGAGATTCGAACTTGATGTCGTTCCAGCTCTACGTTCAATTGCCCAGGTTCTAAAAAAATTGAAACACGAAGCATTTTTGCAGCGAGCATTTTCGAAAAAAACGTTTTGCATGTCTGTGTCGAGGGAGATCGATTAGCATGCGTGTGTGTGCTTTCGAGTTCCATACGGTTCGTTTCTGAGCGTTTCGCAGAGCTGGAATACAATGTTTAAAAAAAAACAAAAGAAAAAAAGCGAAGAAGAAAGAAAATGAACGCGAAATACTCTGGGGAAGACGAAGAAGAATGGAAAACGGAGAGGCGGGAAGGACAGAGGGCGGTTTGCAATCGCGCTATCGAGGGGCCACGATCGCCGCTGTTTTCACTGGTTCGCGATGCTCCATCAACAGCAGTTTTCGTTCTTGACCAACAAGCTGCACGTTCTCGAGTATACATATAGTTCGGCCGGAGGATGGAGAAAGTGCGAGAAAGACGAAGCGAACTCGAGAGCCGCCACAGCCTCTAATAACAGGGTAAGACCGAGCTAAACAAACATACACGCCCATGGCATGTCTCGACGGGCTCTCTCGGGGTATATATACGAAGTTTTAAGTATAAAAAGGCGATGTGGCCAGCGAAAAAATGGCAAGTATCGACGAGAAAACAAGAAAGAAAAGAAACCAAAATGCACTCACTTCGGAGACGCACGCCAGTCAAGATCGAGCAGCAGCGTGCAGAACATAAACAATCCCAATTACCTGGACCCGCAGCATCCAAATTTCGCAACAAGAAAAAAACCAATTACGTCCAATTTTCATAAAACTTTCATTTCCTCGCAAATAAATCACGTTGAATTCTTTCAAATTTCGTATTTAAATTAACAAAAACGATTATTATCATTTTCACACAATTTTTCGATCATGAGATTGATTCAGAGATGCTGAAGCGTCTCGACGCCGAGTTTTTCTCAAGAACGACTGATTTTTCGTCGCCCAACGATAACAAAAAAAAAACCATATCCCGAGATATAAATCGATTTTCCAAAAATATTATGCGTGTCTCTTTTGAATAATTATATTTCCAAAGTTTGTAAAATGAGGCAGCCATGGCATCGGTTTGTCTTCGTACATTGTGCGCAGTCTGGCAGAGGTAAATCAATGAGCGATTCCCAAAAAAGGATGGGGGAGATGGGAGATCGAAAAAAAGGAAGAAAACGGTGGGAGATGGAATGAAAAAGGATGAGAAGGCGGAGGATACCGAGGGATCGAATTTACGTGAGGAATCCTCGTTCCTTAAGATCGAGATGCCCCGCACCCCGTCTGAGGATACTCAGAGCTCTGAGTACTCGAGTACGAGAGCTCGAGAGAAGAGAAACAACCACTTGGTCTTCAATAAGCCCTGCGCTAAATCAACTTTCTCTCCCCCTGTTTTTTAAAGGCAATCAGGCTCGATGATGCGTACGTGTGGATCGGAATAAAACGTGAATTAGTTTTTACGTTCTTTTCTCCATCTTTGTGTATCTCAATTATCCTGGGATCGCGAGGTCGCATTATCGAAATTATCAAAAGGAGCTCCAAAAAGCGAGCTGCAAAGTGACTGGATGGAGGAAAAAAAACGATCGATCGATAATCGTGATCGAGGAGATTGAAATTGTCAATTTTATAAATCAATTTTCCAGAAACGTTTCCTCGAGGCGAAGCGGATGGAAAAATGGACATTTACGAGGCCGAGGAACTAATTTCACGTCGTAAACACCGCGTAAGATTCAATCGCCCGAGACAGGGACAGCAGCGAGGGAGAGGGGAAAAGAAAGAGTGGAAATATAGTGTGTGGCTGGGTCGAAAGGCGAAACGAGAGGCGCAGAGAGAACTGCTCTTCAGGGTGGTCCAGAGCGTGATACAACCCCGTGTTATACATTCTTATGCATATATATACCCTCGCGGATTTAACAAGCGACCTTGAGATGAGCAGTTCTCAAGCTGTTCCGGACTACTCCCAACAAAAGTGCTTCGCTGCTCAGCCCAGCAGCATGAAGAAATGGCCAATCACCCTCATCATCCCCCCAGATCTACTCTGGTACTTTACTTCTCATTATGACAAAACTTACTCGAAACTCCTCGAGATACTGATCTGAATCACGCTCGTCAATAATTACGTGGTAAATGCCCATAGCAACTATACATCAGAGAGAATTTCAAAAAAATAGTCCAATTATTATTACATCTTCACTATTATTATTGTTGATTATAAATATTCATAATTATTTATAATTATTTATAATTATTTATAATTATTTATAATTATTTATAATTATTTATAATTATTTACAATTATTTATAATTATTTGTAATTTTTTAAAATTAATTTCGTTGTACGAGAACGAAAAAATGAGAGTATAGAAATGAATGTGATAATGAATGAAAAATCACGGTTGACAAGATGAATTCAAAGTTTTCCGAGTTACGGAATACAACGACGAGGTGTCGGAGGAGTTTTTTCAGCTGAGAATGCATCGCGAGAAATTGCAGCAGGACAATGCGAATGCTGACGCTTTCCGCTAAAGAGAAAATTAGTGAAATGCGAAAAGAGACGCACCATGGTGGGGAAGAATGAGGAGGTAAGAAAGCCAGAGAGAGAGAGAGAGAGAGAGAGAGAGAAATGATAATGAAGGAACTGTGCAGTTTGCAAGAGAGTAAGAATTCTCTCGACTACAAGAGAAGAGTCTTATAGGAAGGACAGAGAAAGAAGGAGAGAGAGTTAAGAGTCGAGAGAGAAACGAGACGGAGGATCTTGGATGATGAGCGGTCGAGAGATTCTGGTTTGTAGGCACAGCCGTTGCCTCCAGCCCACAATTATGATAATAGCCACCCAGGTCCCTGAGTCTTGTTAGGCGAACGTACAGTCAGCTATTTTATCTATACGTTTCTTTTTAAAACCGCAGCTTTTTTCTTTGCTCTTTCTCTCGCTGCTTGTCGTCGTTATGGCTCGTTCTTCCTGCTATTTTCCGAATGCACTCGTTGCTCCTCGTATTCCTCGTCATCGTGAGAAAAATAAAGAGAAACAGACAGGGACAAGCGTATCAGCGAGATGCATAGCTTTTGCCTTGCCCATAAAAATGACGTTTTTTTGAATCCTCGGCAGGTCAGGTGAGTCTCGTGAACTGAAAGGCTTTTGCTGAAGCGAACTACTAGCACGAGCGACCACAATCCATGACACGTTTCTCTTTGAGCATTTACAAAGTATAATAAAAAGCTTTCAACGAGACGAATCCTTGAATAAACATTTTCTCATACGCCCTAGAATAAAGTCTCCTTCTTTGGACTGGGGATGCAGTTACACAAACTGTTGAGCTTTCCGTGCAGTGTGTTTGTGCTGGGCAAAGGGAAAAATACGTCAGGCGCAGGGCTTTGTAGAAAAAATTATTAATTTCTCGTAATTAACGACAAGGAAAACGACAAAGGAATTTGTTGATGAATAGCAATTAAAATGAAGCTCGAAATATTTATTTTTCTTATCAAAGACCCCGCGGGTATTATTTCAGGGGATCTAAGGCTCTGCAGAGCAGGAAAGATCAACGATTATCTTGTATGCTGAAAACTCCATAAATTTGGTGAACTTGGTAGCACGATATTTGTGATTCTACGTGAGCTGAAAAAATTGGATAATTACATAGAATAAAATGCGAGGATTCGTGATATCGGAAGTTTGTTTTATTTTGTGGAGAAGCTTTACAATGGTGAGGGCAAAGAGCCCCGAGAGAGAGAGAGAGAGAGAGAGAGAGAGAGAGAGAGAGAGAGAGAG
>JBAJMU010000005.1:2389193-2414636 GCA_037952995.1 Hyposoter didymator | reverse complement strand
GAGAGAGAGAGAGAGAGAGATTTTGGCGGTACGGCGGGCCTTTTGATAGGGAGCGCGGGATTGCGCGGCAAATTCGTTAATTGGAGGATCCCCCCGCCCGACAGAAACGTATATGTATATAGAATCCGAGGCTGGAGTGTGGAAGGTCTGGCCTCAAAGCACTGCGAGCGCCTCGTGCACTCGCGAGCTGCAGACAACGTTTATCTTGGTGTTTTCCAAGGCAAAACATTGTTCCTCGGCTTCTGCGTCGTTATGTCGTCGTCGCGTTTTTAAACACACGAGAGCTACCGTTCGCTTACGCTTCTGTAAACTATCTCCCTCTTCCTCTTTCCGTACAATACGTTCACACAAATTTAAGCAACTCGGTACTAAGCGCCAGCTCGTCGTCATGCGGCGTTTTCCTTGCCGCGCACACGTGCGGCTTGTAAGATGGAAAAATAAGTTGTGGGCCGCATTTCGGGTAAACAGGTTGTTCCGAGAGTCTGACAGAGATCGTAACGAGAACAATTTTTCATTGCGTAACGAAGAAAAAATGGAGACAAAATTATTTTCGCCTTTTCCGAACGTTTTATCGTTCGATTTTCCCCTCGAAATCAAAGTCTCTTGAAATTTGGTTTTTTCCCAACAACAAGACGATCCAACTGTGCAGCGCATCGAGTGTGAGCCCTTAAACAGTTGCGAGGAAGCAACGATGTCTGTCAGAGCTCTGCATGGGCTTACGAACGCGTGTATGTGTGTGAGTGTGTAGGATTATAATATACGACTGTTTGCACAGATTAGGCCCGACAAAGGGGCCCGTTCTTAGTGCCTGCTGACTCGGTGCTCGATTCGCGCGAACGCGCATCTCGTATTTGCGCCTTGAATTGAATCGTGACTCGCGCTCATCGCTTCGCACCAAAATAACATCGACTTTGTTTAGCGTATTATAAAGTTTCGTATGTTGCCGAGGGAATGCCTGCGAGGGCAAGCTGGAGCTGTAGGTTTAATTGTCGGAGGTTTGGCAACTGTGGAGATCGAGTAATCGATTGAATGGGATCGTTGAGGCAAAATATGCAAAAGAGACGATTTCCTTCGATGTTTTCGTAATGGAATTAATTGTTGGAACGGTTTTTACGATGGTCGTCACAGATGATGATTTACGCTCAGAAAGATTGAGGGGGTGAGGAAGCTAGAGAGATAATTTCTTTCTTTCCAAGGGAAATTTTCACCGCGACAGAGACCGCAATGCCTTAATTAACGAGAATTGATTGACGACGAAAGTTTGGAAAAAACGTCTGCGGGTATGGAGTCTGTAAATCTTTGCATACGTGCGGAGAAAAAAAATGGGCCAAGGTAAATACTTTTTAAGGGGCTGGATTTAGTCGTTTATTCGTTGTGAAACGTCTTGTACACATTAAGTCCTTATATGCATGGATTTATGCGTTGTATATAGAGACACAGGCCGAGCAATCGAGAGGGGAGTAAGAGAGTAATCACGGACCGTGTGCCTCCCTTCGTCGCATTTTTGCTGCTTCTTTTTCTCTCCTTCTTTCATCCTCATCTCCGCGTACTTTTCAATCAGCCGCAAATTTGCAAAACGAGTCTCTCGAGCGTTATTCTCCTCTCATTTCCTTCTCTCTCTCTCGCGCGCGCTATATCAACGCAACGTATGCTTAACCACGTATTTTCCAATTTTTGCTCTTTTTTTTTCTCCGCGAACACACGTCACTCGACTTTAACGGTGCGATGTTTTTTTTTTCTTCATTTTAATTTTTCCGCCTCTCGCACAATCTTCCTCGTCCCTCGCTCTCTCCGGTACGTGCCCTCACTCACTCGTTGCTCCATTCTGCACCGGAGGTAATGACAGAGTTCAGTAATCAGAAGCGTCCGGGCAGAAGAAACGAGATCTTAACAGAACCTCGACCGTTTCTATCCTCCCAACTCGCTAAATGCATTGTTCGCATAGACCGTTTTACGTTCAATCAGTCTATACTCGATACAAGAAATGTAACGTTGTTATACTTATCGAAAAAATCGACTTTGATGAACTAAATCGTTTTTCATCAACGAACAACGTACAAATTTCGATATTTTTCTATTTTTCTCAATATTGTTAAATATTTTCCAATTTTTTCTAATATTTTTCAAATCTTAATATTGTTCAACATTTTCTAATATTTTTCAATGTTTTATAAATATTTTAAAAATATATTACGATATTTTTCAATATTTCCCAGCATTTTTTAATATTTTCCGAAATTTCTCAATATTTTCCCATATTTTTCAACATTTTTGTATATTTCTCAATATTTTCCGACATTTTTAAATATTTTTCAACATTTTTATATATTTCTCAATATTTTGAAACATTTACCCATATTTTTTAATGTTTTAAAATATTTGAAAAATACATTGCAATATTTTCAAATATTCCCCAGCATTTTTTAATATTTCCCGAAATTTTTCAATATTTTCCGATATTTTTCAATAATTTCCAACTATTTTCAATATTTTTCCAATTTTGTATCTCATTACTGACCCTGCGGGTGTTAACGAACTCACTGCGTCATTTGCCCCCCACTTGCTCATTCAACAAATTTATTTTCCACGTACAAATTATGGAAATTTCTCCTGGGTCCACTACGACACTCGATCGTTTGAAATGGATACTATTTGGAGAATATGAATTATGAAAATCCATTACGGACATGGAAGACGAGATTTCTCGTTGAAAAAACGTTTTGGAGAATTTAACGGTTGCAATATGTCGTTTTGGTATCGCGCGAGCCGTGAAACCCGAGCGCGGGACAAGCTCGTATCCGGTTACATCGTCCGTTTCATAAAAATACATGAAGGCACGTATACACGTGGTTCGAATGGATGGTAACGCGGGGGGTGTAGAAAAAGTTAGTTATCGTTATATGGCGAACTACGAGCGTATGCACGATTTTACATTGTCCCGAAAATTCATCGAGCGCGACGAGCATCATTTACTTTTATTCGATGAATTAGCATTTTGCGATCCGTATCGCCCTGGGAAACGAGGATGTCCATTAAGCATTCTAAACTTTTATGTAATAATTAATAAAAATGACTCAAATGAAGAAAATCAGAAATTCAACGAGTTAGGGAACAAATTTTGTTGATTTTCCGGGTCGAATCGACCCGGTACGTCGATTCCATCATTCGAGAAGGTAAACTGTCAAAATGTCTCGAAAGACGGATCGAAGAGTTTTTCGTGTGGACTGAATTTTACGAAAACTCGTTCGATCATATTTTTACGTAAATGGAAAAGTTTTTTTCATCGATTTTTCACGCTGCCATATTTTGCTAATATTTGATAATCCGCTGCGGCATGAAAAGAGTTTTAAGGAGAGAGAACGAATCGATAACAAAAATTGTAGAGCTGTTTTGGGGTTGAAGGGTAAATTTTTCATGCTCCTCAGTCACGGGAATTCAGCGCGGTTTTCGGTCTCCGACAAATACCGCGACAAGTGTCCTGGTTCGTGTCTCTCTATCCCCATCACCGTTCAACAGTTTTTTCCGTTTTTTAGACGCTTCAGTCCCAGCGGCATAACACACATTTCCGCGTGACGTTTCGCCCCGAAGGGTCTCGAGAAAATGAGAAATATTCCGACAGGGACGAGGGGAAAATGAGAGAAAACCACAGGCATTGAAGAATCACCCACAATATATATATAGAGAGAGAGCGAGAGAGAGAGATAGAGAGAGAAAGAGAGAGCGAGAGAAGAAGAATCGTCGAGAAAAACGAGAGAAAACTACAGTTTGAGACACTTGGCCCTTCGGAAACACAATGCTAGACTTTGAGCAAACTACCTGTTACACCGCTTATTCCCTTTTTATAAAAAAATTCGTTGAGAACGCACGGCTATCCCCAATTATCGTTGCCGGAACGAAAACATTTTTACTTACAAACTTACCTCACCGTTGAACCGAAATGTCAATAAAACGTTCGACACAATTTGCTGTGGCTGTTGGACGCGATACTTTCGAAGTTTGCTGTCCTCACTTTGCCGGAAACTGCGCGATGTTTTGCACGTCAAAACATTATTTCAGTATTTATTCGAACTTGTAACTTTTTTGGCTGGGAATGTACATGAAAAAGTAGAAAATGTAAAATAATGCTTCAGAATATCGTCGTGCGGGCAATTTTCGAGCGAAGAGTCCTTAATGCTATTTGCATCGTAACGCGCGATCGCGAACGTGATTATTTTTTATTTTCGTATACACAAAACGTAACGTAACATCAAGGGACCCTCGGTTGCCCCTGCACGCACACACAAAACACACACAGAGAAACGCGCGTCCTGTGGAGCGGATTGGAATACGCAGGCGTGCGCGCACACATGGACGTACTGGACCGCGAGGTAGCGCTAGCGGTGGTGGGTGCAGTTCGTAAGAGCTCGTGAGTGCTCGGCTCGCGTCGGTTTTCGTTTTTTCGTTAGTCCGCCTCGGCGTCGACCCTGGACGACCCATGGCGGCTGTAGCACAACTGGTCGTGGCTTTCACGAGTCAACAACGTTTTGTAACTCGCGCGTTTTAACTCGGAATCTTCGATTGAACGACGTTTATAACGGGCTTTCGGTAAAACGAGGCAAACAAAAACATTATTCGATCGTTTCTAACCTCAAAAACGTCGCTCACTCTCGTACGAAAACTCGCATACGTCAATTTCTGTGTATATGTGTATATAAACCTTCGGAAACACGTGGATAAGCGCGCTTCCCTCAAATCGAGAACAACCGACTGGCTGTCAGAGAAAAAAACCACCAACGAATCTCTCGTGTGCCTCGATTTTCGTTCGCGCAGTTTTGTTGTTTCGCTCGTGATCGAAAAACTCTATAATTTGCTTCGAGGATTTAATAAAGCGTGACGAAAATATATCGCGATGGGGAAACAAGACTGAGGTTTATCTTTCTTCCAGACTCTCAGGGGCAAACAAACAATTCTGTGAATTTATGGGAACAATATCGTCGATTTATAATGTGTGCTGAAAAATGACGTGACTCGTTGACTTATCCTCGGTGAAGCGTATGGGGAAAAATAGAGCTTTTTCCATAGTATTTTGTAAATTCAACGGTTTTTTCTTGAAACTTCGTCCCACTGGTGTTTATATTTACATACATATGTGTGTATAAACGTGTATACATTTTCACGTTACGAGAAAGCACGTGGTGTTTTTTTTCTTCGTATCTGCGAAAAGGAGACTCGCGCAAAAACGTCAAAATGCTGCTCAAATTCGCAATCCTTCTGCTCGTCCTCGTGACACCCGGAAATTGCTTCTTCAATCTTTTCCTCAGTCAAACCGAAGTCCGAAAACTTATGGGTAAGTGCAAAACTGTTTTTTTTTTCATTCATTTTTCATCGTGTTTACTAAACAACGTCACAATTTTTTTCTCCGAAATATAACCTCTGAACGATCGTCCCAAATGAATTTCATTTTCATCGAAAATGTAATGACAGCCTGAGGAAAATTATCGACATTATAAAACCCCGAAAAACATGAAAAGTCGAAACTTTGACATTTTGAAATGTTTAAAAAGATTCCGTTGAAAATTCGTTTAGAAGATAAAAGTCGAATGCTCGGAGAATATTGAGCACAGTCGATTCTAAGAATTTTAGTGTCGAAGTAACTTTTCTGGGAATCGTCGCGAGCATTCACGAGCATATTATTCTTTCCGATAAAAATGGGTAAACAAAGAATCAAGAGCTCGATCGATATCGCAATTTTGACGTGACTATCGTCGATTGCGATTTGAGGGAAAAATCGAGATAGATCCTCGTTCGATCGAGTAGAAAAATAATGACGCGATTCGGAGAGGATTCAGAGATGGAACGGAAGCCCGGAACGCAGAGTTCTCGCTGTCGATACATAATTTTTTTCGCTCGAACAAGTTGTACGACTGTGAATGATTTTCGCGCAGGCAATTCGTCGAACTGAGGAAAATATTCGCGCCTCGGTGAACCCTCGACGATTTAATGCGACACCTGAATCCTCGTGCGAAAATTTCCCTCCCCGACATGTTCGTACAATAATAATCGTGCGTTCGACCTCGATGACCTTCAGCATTTCTATTTCCCCTTTTTACTCGTTTTTCGCGTTTTCTCGGATGCTGTCGATTTTTTCGGGCTTCTCCATTCCGTCAATTTCGCATTGTTTTCCCCCTTCGGAGAATTTCACACCACGATAGTTGCAGCTAATTCGTGTCGTCAAATCCGCGAGCTCTCAACTCGTACATCATCACCCTCGCACTCACCCACACCGGCAGCATTTTTGCATCTCTCCCCAGCTGCGAAATTCGCCACCACTGAAAATATATGAATAGAAATATCTCAAGACCACGAGAATCTTGCAGCCTTTACATATATATCAACTTTTTTACGCACTCACGCAATTTTTTTTCACTCTCTTCATGCTTCCTCGCTTATTCCAGCTCGTTGTGCTCCAGGAAATTCCAAATATTTCGCCCTTGGCATTTCCCTTTCGGGCTCACGAATCCCCAATCCGAAATTTGACAATTTGCATTGGAACTTGACTGCGACATTTGCATTCTCAAGACATCATGAAAATTTTTTCGTTCATCAAATTCCCACAAAATTCCCAAATTTATATTTCGCTTTTTTACGCACATTTTGTTATTGTTTTTCGACAAAGTTTTTAGCTCATGCGTTGGGAATATTGTCTAGACACGTCCCCGTTGACACACTGGGTCAACTTGACCCCGTGATCGAAAATGATTAGAAAACAAGTGTGTCGATGAAATTTGGTGAAAAAAATGGCTCGGGTCAAATTGACCCAGTGTGTACACCACGACAAAATTTCAAAATTTCGAGTATTTTTAATCGTTTTTTCGAATTTCAATCAAGACACAAAACTAAAAATCTTTTTCCCTCCCTTCTCCCCTCCCTCGCAATCTTTGGGCCTTGTTTGGTCCCCCGAACGTAAACTTCGCGCTCCCGTTGTTCCAGACAAGGTCAGGAACCGTTGAACGCTTCGCCTCTCCTCGCCTTCTCATCCTGTGCGTATTTCTTTCTCTCTCGTTTCTTTTTCTCCGGGGCTCTCTCTCTTAGCTCGGTCTCGGGGCTCCTCGACTCAAAAATTTACGACCCATTACTCCCGCTGGTTACTCACACGCGCTTAGAAATTGCTCCTACTGCTGGCTTCAACGCCGATCTCGACTTTGCACTTTTCTCTCTCTCTCTCTCTCTCTCGTTCTCCAGACTCTGCCACCTACGTGTTTATGCACGTGTAACGTTTCGTATCTCCCGAGTCTGTAGCAAAATGCCAGAGAATAATCGTAACAGATAAATTAATCGCATTAACGCTCGGATCGTTAGAATGCAACAACAAATTCTCGGCCACTTGATTTTTCCAGTTCGCCTTCCGCAATTCTTCTCGTCGGTTCGTGCCTCCAACGAATCTGGAAAAAAAAGAAGATAAAAAACATGTTTACACATTTCATTATGCAGGCAAACTTCGGAGATTTATTTCCAACGATCGCTGCTAATTTCGAGCGTCCTTTTCAAACAAGACTCGCGCGTAGTATTTCTTCCAACGAGGCTCACCTCGCGTTTTACCTTTTTTTTTCTCGCTTGTTTTGTCTTCTCGTAAAAATCGTTCAAACATACCAATTAACGTGTACCTGACGCTGTTGCTCGAAGATGTACACATTTTTCTCGTTTCTCTCGGTGGTTTATGAGCCTCGAAATAAATATCAAAAATATATTTGTACGGGAAGAGAGCAAGAGGGAGAAAAAATGTATAGAGTTTCACGTATTTATACGCGGCGATGGGTATTATTCTGTTCCTTTTTCTCTCGCCAAGACTTGGCTCCGTGTTGCGAAGAAGAGAAGCAAACGAGAGGTGGTAATAAAATATTATAACGAGGTCCTTGTTAAGCCTCTGTCGTTGTACACACACGAGCTCTCCGCGATGTGTTCTCCAACTTATGGGCTTGTGTCTGGGATGCTGCGGCGTTGGGTGCGGTCCATGCAGGACCCTTCGTCTCTTTTTTTTTTCTAGTTTCTTTGGACTCTGGATAATCGAGAGTCACTCTCCTCGCTATTTTATTTTCTAACTCACGAGCTTTTGTCGCTTTTTTCTCAGTTGGTTTTCTCTCTACTTTTCCCTCGCCTTCCGGGTCCTTTTTCGTCTCTGATTCCTGTTTTTTCTTCCTTCACATTTTGTAGCTTTTTCATAATCTCATTGTTGTTCCTTCGTGGCCTCTTATCCTTCTACGGATTTCCCAAATTCCTCTCACTCAACTTGCAACCGCAACAAGACTGCCTCCTGCTCTTCTGCGCTGTTGTTCGCCTTAAACCTCCGTAAGTTCGACCACGAGATCGGTCTTCCGATATCAGAAAAACGTGGGCACGCTCTCTCTTCGCGTCCTCTGCGCCTGATCGTTGTCTACACGCTCTCGCGTCCTCTCGCTCCAGCTTCACTCGTGAAGACGATTCTAGTATCTTTCCCTCTTTTTTTCTTTACCCTGAACTTGGTCTCCACAATCTTACGTTTCGATGTTTGCTGTGGGTTTTCCTGCCCATCAATTTTACCCGCGACCTTGTCGTTTTACGTGAAACCAAAAAAAAAAAAAGTATTTTCACTAAAAAAATTGTAACTCTGTGGATTTTGAATATTTTCCGATAAAATTTGGACCGTAGGTTCCTCGGATATAGTTCTTTCGGAAAAAAATAGTTGCATCGTGTCCATTTACAAAAATGTATTTATTCCGGCGTTTTAAGGACGTGGACCGAAAAAATGGTAGAAATTCGATCGACGGGTCAATCTGACCCACGGTATAACATGACGAAGCGTTAATAACGCGAATCCCGTTGCCCAACTTCCACTCGAGCCCGCGGATATCGATTGAATTGGAAAAAATCGTAGTTCTCCGCTGCTGCCGCGCGCGCGCGCGTTTTCGAATCACATGACCAACGCGATCCTTACTCAACCGATGATTGATGGATCGTCCGAATGGTCTTGAAACTGACACTCGCACACATGCTCAAACGATCGGCCGATCGTAAAGCATTTTTGCCGACAAAATAACATGAATGAATAATAATGCGAAAAAAGACGGCGATATGGCCCGAGGCTCTGTCGGGCTTTCGACGTAACTTACAACCCGATAACTCACGCGACACCCATATGGAACTTTCACCTCTGCCCGAAATTCGAGCGTATTTTTTCAATTCCCTTCAGCCATATCGGAATAACGAAAATAATTGTCTGCCTTTTTGTCTCTCTCGTGTTTTTTTTTTCTTTGCGAACGGAAACGCGCGCGTTCGTCGTCGATCATTAAAATCGTGAAATAAATCGACAATCCTATAAATTTAAAAAGCTTTCGAAAAAGACAATGTACGTCCATGAAAGATTTTCGAGAAATCATTCAACTTGCCTCGTGATCGATGTCGTTGCCGAATTTCGTGCGGCACCGAAGCGAGAGAGAGAGAGGGAAAATACAACTCGCGGAGTATCAAATTGATTAATGGACGACTCGTTAAAGGAATTTTGTCTCATTCGCCGCTTGATGCGGGACTCGAAAAATCAACATATTTCCTATCGAGCAGGAATTTTTTGGAACTGCTGTTATCTCGAAAGAACATCTGACGAGGTGTGCTTGCCGATATATTTCAATAAAATCACGTGACACGAATTTTTGTGAGAGAAAAAAAACGTTTTTTATTTTTTTTCTTGGCCCGAGGCAGGAGCTTGATTTATATTTCTCGCCATAGGGGACCCCGTGCGGAGAACATAATTTTTTGGTTTCATTTATTACTCGCTTTGTATTCTTGTTTATCGTTTTTGTTTTTCTCAATATTTTTGTCGATTTATTTGATTTTTTTCAAATCTGTCGCGTTTTTTAAATTTTTTTTATTTTTTTTCATGGGGCTCTCGCGATGGACGTTTGAACTGTGAATCGTTTCGCCAGGCGACTCGTATAAATCGTGTCCTCTTATCTCAAAATAGCCTCGTGTTATGAGACTCTTGCCTCGGACTCTCCACACCTTTTTTTTCACTTTTTCTTCGCCTCCGAACCAACGACGAAAAATCCTCCGCTCGAACGGATAAGATAACTCTGGAATCCCCTCAGCCGATCCTCTCCCCGCCATTCTTTCTCACTCCGTTTTTCATTTTTCTTCCGTGACAGCGATTACCAAAGATCATGGCACCTTAATCCTCCGAAAATGCGTCTTCATTTTGACCAAATTACATTCAAAACACTCTGTTTTCGTAACTCAATCGGCGAAAAACTTGAAAATAAAAAAAAATTATGAATGAATAAATAAATAAATAGAAAAGTAAATAAATAAATAAATAAGTGAATGAAAAATAACTGAATGCGTGAACGAATTGGCAATATGGAATAATTGAAAATATGAAACTGCGACGATGTCAACTTGAATGCAATTTTTCGTAGTGACTCGCGTACAGCATTTTCGCTCTGTTTCCCATATATCTGTAGAGATTTATAAATTTTCATATATCTGTCTTGATCCTTAAATCCCAGGAGACTTGCTCGATACAGCGAAACTCCGACGAACACCGAGCGAACAAATTTTCTCATCCCCCTTATCGGGCACCCTCTCATCTTCGTCACGTCTCGTCTGGGTCTGGTCTACGCAATAACGATTTCCTGGGTCGTCGAGTTGCCGTTTTCATATCTTGCATGATAAACAGTTTCCTCACGAAAATTTCACTGTTTTTATGAAATATTTTAATCCAGAAAAATCCTTTGACTGGGTTTTTTGAAAATTGTTGAATTTCTTCATAAAATCGTTAATAATTTTTAGTTTCTTCCTACAAAAAGGATAAACACGATGTTACTGTTGATAATGTTGGAAATTTAGAGTCAGGACTTTGGTGGATTCAATTTTCATGACTTTGTATGTGTTTGTGGTTTTATGAATAATTAAACCATGAGAAATCATGGGGTTGGCAAAAATTAATTTAACGTCCAATCCCAAAAGCATCAAAGAGTTTTACCGATGGAACGGGATATCAACCGCTGTCACGAGCCCGTGTCAAAACACTAAAAACACGAGGAACAAGCTCAAATCAACGGGTTCGGGGGATTTTTATATCTATAGAGATGAGGAGAGTAACACGTGGTGACGCAGCAAGAGCTCCGACCAGCTTTCTCGATTCCTATGGTGTGAGACTGGCTCTTCTTTATTTCTTTCGCTCTCTCTCTCTTTTTCTTTCTTTGCTTCTCTCTCGTACAACCGTGAATCCTCGGGCCCTACCTAGTTAGGGTCTGACAGGCCCATCTTGATGGTGTATACCTCTCTCGCGTGGTATAGTCGCTCGGGCTCGCGCACGCGGAGCCTCTTTTTCTTCTCAAAGAACCCGCCGGGGCCCCGTGAAAACGTTTATGCACGGACATTGGCGCGGACAACGGTGGGCTCTGTTCTCTCTATCTCTTCTCCCTCAAACACCGTTACGCAGGACCCAATTTTATCCGCCCCAAACAAACATTCGTCGCACTCATAAATTTTTCTCCCAACGAGATACCCCAACATTTCAAAACAACTAAACTTTGATAACGCATTCACGTTATTGCGCCAAAATCTTTGTGTACCGAGTAGATTTCAGTTTTTGGTTAATAATTTTTTTTTTTTTTTTCATTATAATCGATATTTTCTGTTTTTTCTTCAATTTCCAGAGAATTTCAATGATTTTTTTTTATGAGCCGATTTTTTGTCGTATTACTTGGAATAATACAATTTAATGATGTTCCGTTGCACGATTTGCCTCAATTAAGATAATTATCAGGTTATTCATGATTATGGGATGAAAATAGATTTTTTTTAGCTTTTATGGGAATAATGAGAATAAAAGAGGAAATGAGTACTTCGCAGCATCGTTGTTGTGCATTTTAAAACGTGCAAAACGGTCTTTTGCAGTCAGTTTAGTGCAAATGCCTAACGAAGTGGGCGTATCGCGTTTCTGTTCTCTCGTACAATAGCAAAACTACTGCCCTTTCTGTTTCGACACCGCGCGCGGATGCATGCGTGTGCATATATCGTGGTAAAGCTCTGAATAGGAGAACAGCAAAGCTCGTTGAATGCGAGAATAAAAAACGCGTGCAGGCGATCGCGAACCAGTTGAGCGAGCCAACAACAACAAAAAACAGGGAGATTGTGGGTGCGAGACAGTTATTGTGCGGTTGCGAAAGGAAAAAGAAGGAAAGCCATGAATACTCGACGTGGGGAAAAGTCGTAAAAGGGTCGTGACTGACGTCACCAGCGGAAATTAAAATGCAACAAAATTGCATTATTTTTCACTTTTAATATTTTTTCCTTTTTCTTTTGATTTTCATTTTCTTTTACAAAATAATTTCAAAAAATGCATTTTCTTAGATCCTCAATTTCGTGTTTACTTTTTTGTCATTACACATTCGGTTTTGGCTTTGGAAGGAGGATTGAAAAAAATGTTACGATGTCCAGATAAATGAGAAAAATAAACGACGATGCTCCGCCTCTGCCTCTCACCATCAATCTCCGAGCTCCTCGTTAAGGCTCTCGTGTTATGTTTTCTCTGGCAGCAGCAGCAGTGTGCGTCCAGTCTGAGCGTAGATAGACACGACGGGGGCGCACGTGCATATGATTCCAAAGAGAATAAGAGACCGAGGAAGGATAACTACGCTGAGAGATATTTCCTATACAAGTCGCGAGTTGGTTCGCATTTCTTGATTTAGCTGGACATGTGGTGGGCGACATTTACATTCCGAAACATCGAGATGTTCATCTCGCCTCGGAGAATTTTTATCCTCCGAAAATCCTTCGAATTTTTTTTTTTTACTTTTTTTTTTTTAATTTGAAAATTTGAAATTTTCTATCAATTTCTTAAACATTTTTGCCATTCGAGGAAATCGTCGAGCAGCTTCTCGTCTCTCGTAATATTTTCCTGGGACTCACAATCTCGTTTTTTTTTTTCTCGAAATTCTTGGGAAAAGGGATTTTACGATTCTTTCCAGTCGACGTCCTCCCATTTTGTTTGTGGTTCTGACTTACTGACCCTCCTCAAATGTGGAAAAGTTCACTCGAGCATTCTCCTTTGCCTTACACAACCTCGTCAGCCGCGTTTTCTTCGTGTCTGTGTGAAAAGTTACAATGGCAGGAAGCGAGTCTTTCTATCAATCGAACTGAGTGGCCAAGAGTTTGTGCTGCTCTCGGTTATAATGGAATTGACTCGAAGCCCTGGACCATTGAGCCCCAGGGAACGAAAAGCGACACCGGTCGCGCACGTCGCCTCCCAGTGGGACATCCAACAGCCACGCCACCACAATTTGCTCCTTAAAGAGTAAGAGCGAGAGAAAAGAAGTGCGATACTTGCGAGGAGTCCCTAAAGTGCCCTGAACGAGACAGCAGCAGCAGCAGCAGCGAACAAGTTTGGCCATTCGCTAAATCTCTTTCGAGAATCGCTCTCGCGAGAAACGCCATTAAATGGTTCAGCTAGTAAAATGTGCACGAAAAAAAAAATAAAAAAATGAAAAGTAAGAGAAACATTAACGACTCAACAGGGCCCTCACCTTGGAGTTCTTTACGCAGCTGTGTCGAAAAAACGTGGTCGTTTTGTCATACGAGAAGAAAAACAGTTCGAAGAAAGAGAGAGAGAGAGGCGAAAAAATCGTTTCACCTCAGCCTCGACGCGTTGCCTCATAGGAATCGGTCAACGTAGTAAAACAAAGTGATTAATGTAAAATCTTTGCTGCTTGTTTGCCTTTTATTTATCATCGTTTTTTTTTCTCTCCTTCTGAACGACGTGCGTGCTCGCGGAAGGCAAAGGCTTCACCGGTGGACATAAAATTAATCAACAACGGACATCGCCACGAGATCGTTCCAAATCGACTCGAACGTTTCGTCGTAATCTTTTCCCTTTTTTTTGTCGTTTCCATTCTCGTCCTTCTCTCCTGAGATCTCCTCTTACGATCGGTAACCACAGCGGGAGTCAAATCTCCGCGTCTATACACTAACAAGTAAAAGGGTGTAATCCACTCGAATCAGATAGACGTTGGAATGGGAGGTTCGAAACTTTTCGTTAGTACTGCAACTCGACACGGTAAACACGAGCGCGTTGTGTTCATCAATTTTGTACTTCTCTATCGTCCAGAAAATCTTTTAATCCCTCTGTTCAGACAAAAAGGCACGGTACACCTCACACGCCTTCTCTCTCTCTCTGCGCTCTTCCCATCTTACTCGAGCGTCAGCCTCTCCGCTCGATCCGTTATATAGGCGTTATACCTGTTCGCCTCTCCTCATCTGAGTGACAGCATCTTAACGAGCATCTATGTACACACACACGCGCCCATACATATGTACAAGGTGTGCCTTGTTACTAAAGGTTCCCCCCTCGTTGATACACTTGGGTCATTTTGACCCGGACGAATTTTCTACCTTGATCTCTGAAATAAATTCGAACTGCTATGGAAATTTGAAAAGGCTGTCATTTTCTTTTTATCGTAAAATTCTTACTTTTTCGAAAATTTAAATTTTCCATCAATTTTTCAAATAAAATTTGATTTTTGGTAAAAAATTTGTTGCACTCGTTTTCGGGATCCTTGAAGTTTTCACCTGATACCCGCATCACGTACACACTGGGTCAAAATGACCCAGTGTGCTAAATTTTCGGAATCTCCTCGACCCGACTCCTAGCCAACGCTATAAATTCCAACGTTCTGGACACCCTTTATGCTTGCGACTCGATCTTTATTCATTTTACGGCTGCGTGTGCGTTTGCGTTGTGTTATCGAACGATGATGCTGCTTGGCGTTGTTGCACTCAAGTACATCATCGCGTAAGCTTATTTGCTGCTGTGGGCTAAATGAGACTGCACACTCGCTACAAGTTTTCTCGGCAACGATTACCACTCTGCACCCCGTGGTTTGTGACGTGCGAATAAACAACGGGAGAACAATATTGGAGTGGCGAGACTTGTCAATAAATTTATCCACGGTACTCAATTGAGTAACTCGCCATGCACAAAAATTTCTCGCCCGAAAATATTATTTTGTTCGCGTCACTTTTTTCCAACGTTTTTATTCACTTTTCTCCGCTTCTTCGAGGACGTGACGCATACATTTTTCTTTACCTTTATCAATTTTCCTTACTCTAGTGTTTAGTCCTCGTTGCCGAATAGTTTTCAACTTGGAAATATTTTTTTTTCGACCCTTAGGAACCATGACTCGACCTCACATTGTGAGACTGCATTTTCAACTCCTTCACTTCGTCCTCCGGACCGAGACGTCTTTACCTCTTCGTCCTTTCCTCTCTTTCTCTGACTTTTCACTTTTTCACTGTCCTCTCGGACAACCAGACAAATATTTCCTGACAAATGGAAGTTCGTCTCGAGTGGCACGTCGTTCCAGACACTTTCTCGGTTCACAGCAGCCATCCTCGATCGCCTTGTATGACTGTCTTTTTTTCCTTCTTTCTTTCTGAGTATTTGACCACGTCACATCTGCGACTCTCCACAATCGCGACTTCATTTCATGTCCAGAAGAAAATAAACACCATGAAAAAATCTGATATTCTTAACCCCAAAGCAACGACGTTCTCGAACAATTTCCAAGTCTCGACGTTTTCACGAGAATCATTTGTCGATTTTATTCCGCGATAGCCCATTTTTTTACACAAATTTTTTGAATTTATTTAAATATCCTGGGAAAGACAAAAATTTCGTTATCGTTTAAAATGAAGAAAAAAATGGCGACAGTTATTGAAAAAATTGGGTTTCCTCAAATTTTTAATAATTTTTTTAACAACGTGATTGCTTTGTCGTTTTCAACGACGTTGGGTGGTGTAAATAAAAGAATTGAGGAAAATAATGCTGCGCGCGATTTGAAGTGGAGGAGTCTGTGGCGCGTTGGAGTGCTTGAAGGAGATCCAAAAGTTGAGGGAGCAGCAGCACTCGGCGCGCACTCTTTCTGGTCGTAGAAATTTCTCGAGTGGGACAAGAGCCCCGCAGAGGATAAACATCGCCGCACGTCTCTTGGAATATATCTTGAAACGATTTGAAAAATTGTCCTCCTCTGGTCGCCATCATCGCGCGGTCGTCGTCGTCGACGACTGGACGTCGTAACCGTTATCTCTCATCGGCGCCAGTTAAATTTCGAGAGTTCATAAGGATCACGAGCTTCCAACGAGCCACAGAAATGAGAATAAAATAAAAGAAAGAAAAATGGTGTTTTTTTTTAACTTTTTTTTTCGAACGTTCCCCGCTGATGCTGCAGCTGGAAAAAGGTCAGGATCGATCGGAGATATGAAATATCGAAAGGGAAAGAGAGAAACATAGAAACCAGTGTGTCGAGCCTCCCCTCGCTCGGACTCTCGCTCTTTCTCTCTCTTTTTTGCACCGCAGGTGGCATCCACAGGCTTTTCTCTCAGGAACCACGTTTGACCATTCTGCATCGTCGTAACGAAAGCTTCGAACGTGCACCTTGTCCCTACGCAACGACGACGACGACGACTACGATCCTCGATGATCTCACTTTCCTCCTTACGTCCCAGAGCTCCTTTGACCTCCAAAAAAAAAGGAAAAATAAAATGAAAAACATCTTCTCCTCCTGCTGCTTCGTCCGAGTGATAAATCGTCCCTGGCAATTCATCCTTGTCCGAAGGGCTTCGGTCACTTATTTAGCCATTTCTGCTTCCATTCCCACTTGCCAATGAACGTACGTACGTTCTCCATTGACCAACAAACTGGACAATAACAAAAAATACTTTGCTCGCCATCTTTTTCCGATTTCTCAACTTCCCTCAGGAATCCCAAGCCTCGCCGTGCACACAATTGCCATTTTTTTTTCTCCATGCCTAGAACTCTTAAGACTCAACGTTCGAATGACAAATCATTTTTTTTCGCTCATTTTCCCTCTGGAGTGAATTTCCACGTTAAATCGTTGCTGAGGAGTCTCAATTTCTTAGTCGTCGATTTCTCGTCGTCATAGAATTTTGAGCGAATGGAAAATTGGGGCCAGGTTCGGATTTCCTCATCGGGAACTCGATCCAACTTTGATTCAATTTTTTTTCCTTTTTCTTCTACATCTCCTGCTTCTGTACTGTCGAATCTATTTGCTCATTTCCGCTTCTTTGTACTAAAAGTATAGAATTTCCTGGCGCTGTGTGTCTCGTCACGATTCGACAGCTCACCACATGTCAAATGTGAATTCTCCTCCTTCTATGCACTGCATACTGTATTTTGTATTTATCCCTCGGTGTCCCTTGCACGCAACGTGTCTCAATCAGAACTACATCTGTCACGTGCTCCATTCCAAAACCAATATGACAAATATATACTCTGCAAAAGCCCCCCTTTTCTATAATCCAGACCGAATTCGGTCGTTTCTTCGTTGTCTCCCAAAACAACGAACGCCATTAAGGTACTAAAATCGCAGGCTGGTCGAAACATTTTTTCCCATCAATCGTTTGTTTCATCTCGAGGACTCGTTAGTGGTAAGATTATGAAACTACGTGCTGAGTTCAGGGAGGATTCGAGACTGAAATTTGATGAATGAAATGAAAAAAAAACTGAATTTTTTTGCCTCAGGCCCGAAAATATCGACGATAGGCATTTTTTTTTCGAATATTTAGGATTTTTTTTAGTAAATTATTTAGGGAATGGAATTTTTCGCCGACATTCTGCCGATGCAGAGGATTTGGATTTTTGATTGTTGAGTTTTTCTGGGAGCAAAAGTATCAATCGATATTGTGTGTATTTATTCTACTACTCCGGTTAGTTGGATATATATGCGAACACGAGTAAGTACATAGAGGGAGCTCGGAAAGACAATATTATGTTAGCCTCCAATTCGGGAATCCGTGCGTGCGTCTCCTTCGGCGGAGGTTTACTTTGGAGAAGTTCACGATTTCTCTCCCTCGTGTTCCATCCGTCTGGCATTATTTTTTCACTCGTACACCCGCTGCTTTTGCGCGGCGTCGATCGAACGAATAAACATTTTTCAATCACAGCTCAGCTTGTCGAGGATTGAAAAAATATGTTTTATTAAAGTAAACCTCGTGCGAAGAGGCTAAGAGGAAAAAAACGAGTTTAGCTTTTTTTAAAGATGCGAAGAGCGCGCGGTATTTTCGTGTCAAATCGCGTACATCGCTTCTTGGCTTTCCTCGTTACGACCCAACGATTTAAATTCCTTGGTAACACATTTTATTTCACTCGGCCGGCGACTAATCGATTACGCGGCTTCCTCAAGTTCCTTTTTTCTTGTCTCGCGAGAAACTGGTTTCTTCACTTTTCGATCCAACGAGTGTGATAATGAGGGCAAAAAGTACCTGAATAAATATTATGCAAAAAACGCCGATGGGGATATGTGTCTTCTTCACTCCAGCCACTACGATAATCACATTTTTAATGACACCATTAAAATACTCGCGTTATCCTCCCCCCCAGAATTCCCCGGTAAAGACTCGGCCTATTTGTTTAATCGCTGCTTAATTCGTTTCGCAGAATGGTATCAATTATACAAACGTCTCTCATTTATTCTCGTCGACGACGAATTTTTACTCCGTCCAGGTTTCCCTCCATTATTTTCTCTCGCGGCGAAGACGCCCCTCGAGTCCTTAACCACGCGAGGCTCTTTTCTCTCGATATTTAGGGACAAACTGCCCTTTTTTTTCTGTGAAATTTTTTTTTGTCTTTATCTCTTTGCTGCGAAACGGATGCTCGTCGTAAAAGTCAAGATTGCCTGCAAGGAGGACCAAAAGCGCCCTAGGAGTTTGAAACTCACGTTGTAAAGCCTGCTGGCTAGGTGGAAAGTTGAACGCCACATTGTGGCATCTCGTTTTACATCGCACGACTGTGCCAGTGGCGCGTCGTAATCCTTCCGCTGCGAGTGAACGACGCCTCGTAAACTTGTCAACTCTCTTGTCCCTCCCTCCGTCGCTGCAACCCCAATTTCAAGGAAAATTTTCGTGGTGAAAACACTGGGAAAATACGCTGAAACGTTGCTCTCGAACTTTGGCGACACTAACCGCAGACAACGCAAGCCCTGGGGACCGGCGATGGCGGAGTTTTAATTGAAATGATGGAAATTTCAAATTCGTATATAGAAATCTTGGCAAATCCCAACGACAGGAAAAATAAAGTCGATCGAATTATTTTTTCTCGCTCCGCTAATCCGCAATCCTGGCTCCTAACTCACGTCAGCTGTGTAAAGACTGTCGCGTGGGTGTGAGACGAGAGTGAAGAATAAGCAGAAGAGAAATAGCTCGTAATGTGTCGTCTTAGGGAGGACGAGTCGACGTAAAATTATGTTCCATGTGGATCATGTGTCTCATGCAAGTTTTACGCCTTCCTGTTTGGATCAAGTCTTCCATATGCACACGACCCAAGTTTCGTTCCACGTAGACGCTCGTGGCTCGTGGCACAGGACTCTTCTTCACGAGGGTGCATCCGTGTAACACGACTTATGGGTTATTCAGGAGAGCTCGAGTTACTTCGCGCTCTCTCTCTCTCCCGCTCTTTCTTTCCCTTCGTTCGATATATGCTAAACAGGAAAGTCTGTCGCGTCGTTTATTACCTGCCACAGAAGGAGAGAGCGAAAGAGAGAGAGGGAGCTGTTAAGAACGAGGACCTTACGTGCGAGTCTCCTCGCCCTGACATATCTTGCTGACAAAGAGGCTGAGCACACGCGATCGAAAGTGCACCGAATGATTACAGTTACGACCTTTTGCTTTCCAACAATCAGCAATACGTGACCGTACGTTATCCTTTTCATGAAACTTTATTCTTGCAAATACCACGCGAGAAGGGACAAATTATTTGCCATGCAGTGGATTACCCGCGGTGTCCACGTGCGAAATATTGCTCACGACGACGCTCGGACGAGCTTGCTCGGCGTCGTTCATCCTTTTGGACATTTGCATCTTTTCTTCTCTCCCGCCAACGTTACGACGTGTGTAGAGTCGGTTTTTTCAGCCCCCTAAGGTCTGAACCCTTCGAGACTCGGAAGGATTGAAAATCTTGATGTAGCAGCTGAATTTTCTCGAGTCGACGCTCGTCCACGAAAATTTCAAAAAAACATCCGAGTCTTTTGGGTTGAAAACCTCGCAAGAGCCCGGCCATTCGTACCAAAGGGAAAAGCAACGCGACGTAACTTTGTTCTTTAAATCTCTAGAGGGTGACTACGGTCCCATGGGGCCCCATGAACACCAGGAGAGAATTTTTTATCTTCCGGCTTATGACTTTCATTCAATAAAACGACGTTGAGTCTTTTGTACCGGATCCTGCCTTGAAAACCTGTCAAAATCTTCCTGCTCTCGACCGTTAAATAATAAATAACGGTTGTGCATTGTTGTGTCTTTTATCCGTAAAGTTATGCGACTCAAAACACGAAACCATCGAAATTCTGCCTCATTAAGGACCCCAAATCGATCAAAAGAGAGAAACGCCCTTTTTGATGGATAAATAAAAATTTATTTCACTAATACCTTAGATTCCCATTGTCGCGTTTGATCCAGTATCCCATTACTTTTCACTTTAACTCGGGAAACGGAATTCCATGACCCGTATAATATCCGTGACGTCGTTTTCTTCCTCATCGCCTGCTTCGGTCGCATTTTTTTGTCTGATATTCAAACTCGTCGTCAATAGAGAACCCGCGCGGTGCTATGGACAAAATTGAACGTGTACACAGTCCCTTTGAAATGTCCCAGAGAATTTTGTCGCATTATCCTTCACACCTTAAGGGGAATTCACCGCTTGGTCTCGTTTTGTTGACGGGCATCCGCACGGTCAAATCCAATGAATATACAAATTATTATTATATTTATTTTTCATGCTAATGCTTCTTCTCTTTTTTCCTACTGCCACAAATTTAATTTTGTTCTTTTATATTTTTTATTATTATTGATGTAATTCGGTCAAGCCGCTCCAGCTCCTTTCTCGCATAACGTCTCGGACCTTCAATCCCTTTTGCAAGTCCCATTCGCGTCATTCTTTTCTCTGCCTCCGCGTCCCTGATCCTCGTTTTCCTTTCTTCAAATTTTTATTTCATTTTTATTCTTCGCTTCCCTTCTTCCTGCTCGGTCTCTCTACACCTTCGGACTGCTGTCTTGCCGTGTCAACCGGGCCTTACTTTCCTCGTTATACTGAGCCTCGCGTGCACACCGTACACCTGAATCCCTGCTGTATGTCCCGATACCACTCGCTGCTTTTGCTGCCAAAGGAAAAGAACGTTTTTCTTTTATTCCACATTTTATTTGTATGGTTTTTGATCTCGAGGTGCTCGGAGCGGGTGGCTGCGAGGGGACAAACTCCAAAAGGTGTCGCGTTGCTCCAAACCTTAAGGATCCCCTCCCGAGTAAGTCTCGCTCTGTTCAGTTCCCAACAAAAGGGACTCGGCTAGATTACTCGAGGTGTTAAATCGTTCGAGTTAAGCCCTTTTTACATCTCGCCGGACGATACTCACCGTTCGGTATGGCCACGACCGTGCCGTTTCGCCATTTAGCTCTCTCTTTCTTTTTTCTTTCTTTTGCATTCATCGCTCGTTGAAACGAGACGAGAATAAAGAGCACAGAGGGCCCCGATTACTCGCTGCTCTCTATACATATATTTTTTTTTCTTCAAGCCCATTGTATGCCATCGACGATTCTCGCATTTGCTCTTCGTCTTTTTTCCATCTCTTTGAAAAGTGTGTCAAAGCTTTCGTGAATACGAATATTTTGACAGCTCGGGACACGGTCCTTCCTTTTCGCTTGTGCGAAATCCTCTCGCCGGCTGTTTTTTCACGCCTCGATCTTTAGGATCAAACTCGCTCAGTGCACCACGTCCACCTACGAATCTCCACCCTGCTGCTCGTTTGTACGTCGTTTAACTCAACTTTTTTATTCGTCTCGACATCAATTCTCTTTCGGTCACGAACTCCTTCCCTGGAGCAGATCCCTGCACCAGGCTTTGCTTAAAATTTCATCGAGAAACCGCGATGTCACTTTCCGTCGCGTTGCTTCAACCTGCTCCATGAAAATGTTGCTCTCGTTCCTTTGGATACAAATTATCGGAGTGGCCCGCCGGTACTCCAATAATTCCTCCCTCGCCTCCAGAGAATTCTCATTAAGCAGATGGACGCTATGCGCCGGATTTATATACAGCCCGCCTTCCCCTTTTTTGTACTTCATTTTCATTTCGGATGGAAAAGAAAAGCTTTTTCTTCTTTTATCTCCTCGACTATTTTCTTAACGAAGAGCGATGATCGGCCCTGCTGAGGGGAGCGGATGTACCCACGAAAAAGATACATGCGGATACACTACCGCTTAAAAGTTTCCGGAAACCAAAACTCAATCGTTACCTGAAAACGATTAAAATCGAATAATTAACGTCATTGGGATAAAAATTTTAATTCTCGACAATCTTCACTCCGCGGAATGGAAAGTTTCGTGCGATCCCACGTTTCGGACGCAGTCATAATAAATAACATTTCTGCCTTCCCGAACGATCGTTTTTCGGTTTTCAGAAAGTAAGAAATGGAGAAACTCGATCTCAGGAAAATTATGGAAAAGCAAGTGATTCGTACTTTTTTTTTTGTAAGTTCGTTCATTCAGTTCGTTTTCGTTTGCCACTTATTTTGTTCGGAAACTTTTCGCTCGTAATGTACGTTGACAATCGTGTCTTTTCCTCGTTTCTCGAGTCTCCGGCTGAGACTTTTCATTCCCCGTGTATTTTCTTCCTGCTTCCAATCTTCTTTCTCTGTGTCAACCGCCGGACGATGTATAGCTCGGTGGCGAGTCGTTGTCGACGTCCAAAAGCAGCAAAGATACAACGAGGAAATGTTTCCGAACTCGTCGTGCTTTTGCCGCACGAACTTGCCCGGGCTTTTCGAGCTTTGAATCGACTCCACGTATGCCATGAATACAAAGAAGAAAAATTCGGCCGGAGTTGCGAGAAAAGAGGAAAAAAATGCTTGTGCCAATTCGCATGGGAGTTTGGATGTGGGTCAAGTCTCTTAATCGTTGAGTTTGCCAATTCTCGTTAGAGTTTCCGGCCGTATATATCGAGGCTGTGCCGAGGTTTCGCAAACAATAGTGCGGCGAGGCTCGTTGAGCAGGCTTGTTTGAAAAAGGTTACTGCCCCAAGAAGCCGAGACGTGCGGAAGTTTGAAAGTTACAAAGTTCTCCTAAGTACCCTGCTACGAGAGGAAAGAAGATGAAGTTTTGAGAATCTCGCGTGGAAGAGACGCGAGATCAAACGGCGGGCTGCAGGTCGTGGGAGGAGACGGAGACCGCGCGAAGGGTTTTTTTTCCACGCCAGTGAAAAAACGAAACGAAAGGGCGTAATTGGCAGCAAGTTTACGTGTGCAACGTTAACTACGCCAGGCCTTTATTTACTGACTTTGCTTCTTGTCTGCACGTATATGCAGACAGTGCAGAGCAGCAGAGAAGCAAATCCAGAGGCTTGCAACTAAAACGCCAAGGGAAGCTTACAGGTAAGGTTCGCTTTGCCATTCAAACCGATACGAGTTACACACGCGTGTGTGTTCGATGCTGTACACGCTCCGGCAAACCTTTATAGACTAGCTTGAGGTTCTTCTTGCTTGCCGCGGGCTTTACACACGTAAAACACGAGCCAAGAGAACTCCAAGTGGCGTAGTTCGTGCCCCTCTCTCCCTCCCTCGTGACAATTGTGTCTGGCACTGCTTCTCTCTCTCTCGCGCTCAAGGGTCGACGCCTTTCTTCAAAAGGGCTGTTTCTTTCGCTTTCCGCCTCTGCATCCTCTCCCTCCCTCTCTTACCTCCTCCCGAGTTTCCTCACTCTTTCTTCATCCTCTCTTCTTTTTTACCCTCTCTCGCGCTGCACGCGGACCTCAACTCTTTCACTCTCTTTCGGCTCTTTGGCAGCTCGCTATACCAAAGCCAGACTTCAAAGGATTCTCTGCTTATACGTGCCACCTATACATACACACCCCTCTCATCATGCATCACGTTACCTTCATACCGCTCCGATGTAGTACACATCCGAGTTATTAAAAACCCCCTGCTCTGCACTACACGCTTTCGCGCACCTGTTTATTCGCCTTTTTCGTTCGCGAATGAAACGCACTCCTGAGTTATACGCTCAAAAGGATATTATTACTTGTCTCTGTGACGATTAAGACTCAAAGTACCATTTCGCTTTTTTTAAATATATGCTACTTTTTCACTCACTGTAGATCGAAAGACCTCCCGTCCCTTTAGTTCACTAGATCGATTGCAATTACGAAAGAATTGCAATCGATCGGAACTAAAGAAATCGCTCTCTCTCTCTCTCTCTTTTTGCTTTCCAGCCTTTTTTTCTTTGCTGTAATATCCCAGGGGTGTGAAGAGAGCTCCTAGGAGACTGTGCGGCTGTGGAGTACATAGAAACCGCGATGAGCTCGGTAAGAGACCTCGGCGAACATAAACCGTGCTAAGGAGGTCAGAATCACGGGCCAAAGACATCGAAGAGTGCATAGTTGCGAAAGGGGTTGAAAAAATGGAAGCCGATGGAGATGAAAGAAAATTGTACGAGTCTCGATAACGCGCATGAATCAAAGGAGAAATCCAAAGAGAAAGAGCGACCGAGAGAGAAAGGGAGAAGAATTTAATTTGCGGCTGGTTGATTATGGAGTTTCGCCAAGAGGAAAATTCTCAGGGCTCCCGCAACGTATAAAAATGGCTAAGTTATTTATATTTCTCGCTCAACGGTGCGGAGGTCGTGCCTTTGCTAACCCTCCGCTCACCTTTCGCCATGAAAATCTTGTAATACTTAGACGTACGTAAATGTTCATAAATAACTTTGCATCGATAATTAGATATTCATACACGTGAAAATCCGCGAAACGATCCTTTGCATAAACGGCAGAGATATTTTTTTCTGTGCCCTCAGCTTTTTATAAATTCATCGACAAGTTGTTCGCCTGCGCGATGACGAAAGCCAAGATCGATGGCCTCAATGAGCTCTGCTAGGAAAAAATATGGACCACACTGGATGATTATCGCGGCAGCAGACTCGTTCCTCGAACAAGGAAAAAGTTGCTAAAGGCCACGCGGCCTCTCTTGCTCCTTTTATACAATACACTCTGATCCACTCATATAACGTTGTTTCTCTTTGGCTGCATCCTCGTGATAGTCGTGAGGGCGGCTCGGGGCACAGAGGGAAAAAGACGCTTTCCAGAGGTGATATCTGATGCAGAAAACCGGTAAAGGCCCCTGTGAGGGCACGCCGAATGAAAGACTACCATGGAGACAGTACAACGTGCTGTATACTTGATTCTTGTGTGCCCGCGCTCGCGCTCCTGCATACATGCATCTTGGTAGCGCAAGAACTGCAGAAGCTCTTCGCGGGGCCAGCGAGATCACCGAGTCAGCTCGTGAATAAAATACAATACGCAAACTCGATACTCGGTAGAAACCTCGTACAGGCTTCTTCGTCCTGAATTCACGTCATTCTAAAAAAAAAAAAAAAAAAAAAAAA
>JBAJMU010000005.1:2343802-2388982 GCA_037952995.1 Hyposoter didymator | reverse complement strand
GAACGGTCCCCAAAATATTTTTGAAATGAGTGACTGATTCATGCAGTTACGAGAATTTTTGGTTCGAAAATTGATTCGATGAGGCTAATTGTTGTGGAACAGCCCATGGCGAGTTCATGGCGTTTACTCATTCACATGTGCATGTGTGTGTGCGAGCTGGATTTCTTGCAAACTGTGTATATAGTTCAGTAGAGATCGTGCGCCAGTGGCTTCTGGTCAGAGGACCGCATTGTCCTTTGGGATGATTAAAAATTCACTCGTGGCTCGTTAAGAGTTCTCGCGTTATCAGATGCTGATACCTTTCGACCTACGCGGGCGAGAGTCACGATGACCGCGAGCCCGACACAAACGTACTCGGGACACTGGAAATTTCTGCCTCGTTGGGCTTCAACTTTCGCTCTCGTTGGACTGCACACGCGGGGAGAAAAAAATTGGTCAGTTTTCATTGCGTCGCGAGGAAGGTCCGGAAAAATGCAAGGATCGCCGCGGGGAAATTGAAAGGGATACGTCCTTTTGATCGTTCTGTGCTAAAAACGGCAGCATCGACGGTGTTTGCCTTCGGGAGCTTCCCTTTTGGCCCTTTGCACCTTCTCTCTGCCTCTCCAGCTCTTGGTTCTCCTCCGTAACTTTATATACCATCGGGCACATCTACCCAGCTTGCCTCTTCCCTCGCCTTCCTCCCTTTTGCCCTTTTTTTACTCACCGTTTCTCAGCATAACTTTTTCCCCTCGCTCCAACTTTCGGGCCTCTTTCTCTATTTTTTTGGGCTCGCTCTTTCCCCTTATCTCTCCCTCTCTCGCGTTCTCGGTTCGCTCGCCTCGGTTACGTGGCTCCCGAATTTCCGCAAGATCGCGACCAGCGCAAGGTACGTCGTCGCCATAAGATAGCAAAGAAGAGGGCAACGCAGATATATTGCCATAGGGTGAAAAAATAAACAACCTTGCTTGAGATTTTATCTCAAAGAGTCACGGTACAGTCCACCTTAGCGAACGCTTTTCGAACTCTGTATGCTTTTCTCTTGTAAAACGATGATAAAAAAACCTCCAACGTTTTTTTTAAGGGGTTCTTGTTACGCAAGTTTCTTTATAGCCCTCCCAACTACGCCCGACGTTTTTTCCTCCATAAATATTCTCCCACGATCACCTTTTCATTTTTTTTCTCCTTTCAAATATAAAATCCTTGATACCCGAAGCAGGACAAGGAGTTTCGAAAAATTGGAAAAACTCGTACGTCAGAATTTTCTCAAGTTTTCGTGGACGGATTTCTTACGCCGTAACGTACTATTTGTATTGTTGTAACGAGGGGTCTCATATGCTTGCTTCAGTTGAGCAATACACCAGGGCAAACCTAATTTAACTTTGAGCCGAAAGAGACAAAGTAAAGAAGATCGAGAGAGTGAGAGAGAGGACTCTATATCGTTGAACAATGAACAAAGCGTGCCGCTTTATAATACCGACAATGGCCGCTTCTCCACTTTGTGTGTAAAGCTTTCCCTCTTCACCTCTCGAATATGTATTTCGTACTCTCGTTATTATTTACCAAACACATGTGCACAAAGTTACACAGAAGCTTATGTTAATTTTGCTCGGTGCCAAACATAAAATGCGATTAAAGAAAAAATTGAACGGAGTCACAGAATTTTCGTATTTATCGTGTACCTTGATGGTTCCGGAGCATGGCAACAAGATTTTCCAGCATTCTGATTTTTCGTGGCAAAATAAAATTGGACGGAACGTGGGGATTGAATTTTGTATTGAAAAAAATTCGACAGCACATTTTTCTTCGTGCTGTTCGAAAAATAAAATTCAACGCTTTTCGTATGTCGAGAAGCGTCAGAATTTCTTGGATATTCTAAAAATGGAATATCTATTTCGATTTATTTACAATCTTGAATGAAATTCATCCGGAGATCGTAAAGTCTCGCTGCTGGGAAAACATCATTTTTTATTTCGTTTCATATTTTCCAATTTTGTCAGGCGATAGCTTTTTCGTCGCGTGCATGATGAAATATTTGTGCGAGAAATATGGATGAAATTGGTTGTGAATTTTGCTCCTCGCATGTCCAATAATCCACAGACCCATGTCCACGATCCTGAGGTGCTTCGGACTTCAGAGAATTCGTTGATTCTCGTTCCTTTTTTTCCCTCAACCCAACCACCACGCACGCGAGCTCGAATAAAAGCGAATGAGGTTTTTCTATAATGCAATTGGATGAGAACGGGAGAGAAAGTGGAAAATATAAATAAAATAAAAAACGAAGGGCCAAAGATGAAACGCGTGGGTGCGGAAGGCTCCGAGTGTCCTCAGTCATGGACCACGAGCATCTTTTTCTCTTGCACCACACGTTCTCTCGCCCGCGCGCGCGATATCCGATACGAAACCTGTATTCCAGTTTCTTTTCTCACTCCCAGCCGCGCGTCCTCTGTCTCTCCCTTTTCTCTTTCGATCTCTTTCCTCCAACATTATTCGACATTCTCCTTTCTCTCGTCTCCTTCTCCCTGCTCGGCAAATAAGGGTCCGGAGTTTTCTCGTTCCATTTCTTATCCCAATATCGAGCGAATTATACCTCCACATGCATATGAATATTTGATCGAGCCTTCGACTTGTATGGTGAAAAGATTCACGAAAAAAACAACAAAACGCTTTCGAGTCCCAGAAACTACGAAATCCTGCTGCGAACTTGTCGTTTTCTCTTTCTTGTGTCTTTTTTATTCCCTTTACCACTCTCGCGATGTCCACTCGACACCTCCTACGACACTTTTTCTTCTTCTTTATGATCCACACCCTAAATATACTCGATCGAGATAAGAGATCCAGAGAAACGAATGGAAATTCGTTTGGCTGACAATCTCTCGATCTTTCTGGCTCTGCGGAGTTTCATATGCACACGTTTTTGTTTTTTCTTTTTTTACTATCTTTTATTTATCCAGTAAATATTTAATCGCTCCATATTATTTCGTCGTTATTTCAAGATCGTAAAAGATCCAAAACGACTGCAGTCTCTTATCGTCTCGTTTGCTTTTGTGCTTACAGGCCTCCAGGCTGAATTGTTCTACGTTAGGGAAGGAGTGATCAATGAATATGCGATCAAGTTCGTCGTGCCTGTACCTGCCCAGGTGCACAAGCTACATTTCACCTGGGAAAATCTCGCCGGAAGACCCGTAAGTTTACAATTCTAATTCTCATTTATATGTTCCTGAAATAAAAACTCAATTCTGTTCTCGAGATGAACTCAATCGATCTCTACAACTTTCTAAGGCTCACGAGAATCATTTAACCCTTCGAGTGCACACATCGTATGAGTGCATTTGCGTCAATCTGACGCGAGGCGTTTTTTAAACTGTTGCATTTCATTTTTATTCTCATCATCGGGCTAAATTTATTTTCTGACGAAAATGAAAATTATGTGGCATTCGTCGCCATTGAATGCAAAACAATCGGGCACAGAAAATCGTTGGGGTCAGAACGAGCCTGTACGCACTCGAAGAGTTAAAACCGAAAAGTTACGTTTTGGTAGAACAAATAAATAAATAAAAATTCCGTTTTTATTGCGGAATTTCTTGGATTCAGGTAACTTTTTCACGAGAAACATAAATCTGTCATGCCCCACGGGCTTTCCTTCCATTTGAGAATCGCATAAAAAACATCTGTGGCTTCGGGAACGAAGCGCCCGAAATACAAGGTGTGAGAAAATAATATTCTCGTATTCTTGTTGAGATCTTCCGGCTACGCTGATCGCTTCTGTGGCTGCTCAATGCACAATCGCACGGGAGAATATACACGTGTATACTTATCACTGGCTTGTCGATGGAAGTGACATTAAGGCTCGTTCAGGCTCGAACGGACATTGAAAGCTATTCGATTTACTGCCGCGTACAGCTATGCCCACAGGAAAGACAGAAATGCATCGAGAATCTTCTCCTCTCAATGCTATTTTCTCGTTTACATATATCTGTACATTCTTCCAACTCTTTGCCACTCTGCCAAGCATCCTTTACGGGATGAGAGTCCGCGGTTACACTTACCTCAGTCACCGAGGCATATCGCGTTCCTCGTCGTTGATTTTCTTCAGCTTTTTTCTCTCTCTCTCTCTTTCTCTCTCGCTCTCATGGCGTGAATATATATTTTTCATGAAAACACTGAGACGAGTGCTCTTTAGACAGACTCGAGTAACTCACGCAGTAAGCAGCGATTACTTCATGGAAAAAATGAATGAAAAAATAAATAAATAAATAAGAGGATCTATAATTTACTCTTTTCCACGGACATTCTTCGGGTACCTCGTCGGCGGATCGTTCCTTCCGAACAACGGCTCGTTACATCTTTATCGCCTCGTATTTACAATCGAGTACTTATTCTCCTCAAATAAAAGAATCAACTCTTTGTTCGTTTCGCTGATTATTCCTTAACGGCACGTTGACTTGGAGGTTTTTTTTTGTACACGGAGCTTTCGTGGCTTAGAAAATACGGCGAAGAGTCGTCGTTCGAGAAATATCAGGGAAAGCTGATGCACTTTGGAGAATATCGATTAAGGTGATGCGAATTGTGTCTCGAAGGCAGTAACTCTCCAGAGCCACGAGTCGCCCTCGTAAAGTATTTCTGCCTCAACACTCTCTTCCTGAATAAAATCCTTTCGGATTGACTCGTTCGTGAGAGAATGAGAATGAAGATCAGGTTGGCGTTCGAATCAACGACATGAATCTCTCTCTCTCTCTCCGTCTTATGTGTTCGTCCTCTTTTCGGGCGTCTCTGCTGCGGTGAAAAAACGTTCGAGTGAGTAGGACAAAGTGGTCGAACGACTTCTTCTGGATCGTCTCGTCGATTCACTTCTTCCGTGTGTTGGTTCGGTCCGTATGCACGATTCGTGTGCTCCTTCCCGTGTTCCTTTTCGCAGTCGTTCTCGCAAGTCCCTAAATCGGAAGCGTGCGCGCGCGCGCGACAAGAAAAGGGACATGAATTGAGCAAAAAAGGAACGAGAAAAGAGGCGAATAAGGCGAGCAGTCGGAAAAAGGGAGCAGGCTCGCAGGGAAGAGTGACGGCTCGTGCCACGACATCACTCACCCTGGCGACAAAATCGCCTCTTGTTTCACCGAGAACCTCTTAAACGAATCGACCTGTCTGTCAAACTGAGACACGCTGGACCGTAAGGCATGCAGGAAGAGAAACACACGACGATCCCCGCAAACTATATACACCAGAAAAAATCCCGACTATTCGCTGCTGCAGCAGCTCACCCTGCTCTCCGCATCTTCTTTTTATTCTCCCTCAATTACCTTCTTCTGTCTCGCCTTGATTATCTCCATTTTTGACAGCCATCACGTTCAACTCGTTCCTCTCATTTGCTCACGATGCCGTTTGGTCTTCAACGTTTTTTTCATTCCCCATAAACTTCGAATTTCGTTGTCTTTTCCACTTGGAAATTTATCGCGTGGTCAAAAATTTGAGAGAATTTTTTTTCTCACGTAAATCAGAGACGAAAACTTTGAAACAATTATCAAACTTTTTTTTTCAAGCAATCACAGTCGGAAGCCACAACGTTTCGAACGCGAATTTATGAGGTTAACGAAAAAAGTAAACTTTTCAAGTTCCTTCGGCAGTTAAATTCGACTTCGGAGAATTCATCTCGCACGACTCTCTCTCTCTCTCTACCTCTCTCTCTCTTTTATTTGTTTCGGTTCCGTCTATCGGCGCGAACGTTCGAGATTATAGGAAGCTGCGAAGAGGGAGAAAGAGATTCGCAGTGCAAACTGACTTTACGGTGTACAGTCGATGCTGCTCCTCGGAGTGCAAAATATCCTGCTTTCTTTCTTTCGGTAGTTGGAACGTTTCCCCTGTAACGATGTGGTAGATCGTGATGTCCGAAGTTCCCCCTCGATCGGTTCTGCTTCGGCTTCTTCACCATCTTTCTTTTTTATCGCTCTCTCTCTCGCGCTCGTCTCTAGATATTTTACACCGACTCCAGCAATGCATCGTGGATCTATAGACAAAAAGATTTATACCGATATGAATGCATATCTATATGGAACTCCTGGGATCTAAAGAAACGAGTATCCTGCTCGCTTTTCTGTCTTTCTTCGCAACACACTTCGGTGCGCCCCGTTATGACGTGGTAAATCTTGACTCGACTTTTCTCTTTTTGTTTCGTTCTCTTTGTCACTCTTCTTACATATTTCTTCGTCGATTTAACCACGTGCATTATGCTCCCTTTCCTTATTTCCCGCCATTCGACCCTTTGCGGATGCAACTCCTTCGCCTCTTTGTTTCTCGAATATCGTTTTACCGATCTCGTGTCTCTATAGCTGGCTCTCCCTCTTTCTCTTGAACTCTCGTTGTTTAACTTTTTCCTCATCATCTCAATGCATCCGGCCATCTCTCGACTTTTGCTATCTTCGGAGTTCCATTTTCTCTGCTCCTTATTATTCCCGACGACCTCACCCCGGGGCTTGTGCCCTCACCGCCAACTACTCCCGATATATCGCGATGCTCGCAATTGTTCCTCTGGCCTTCGCGATTCTTATCCAGAAACGTTATTTTCTCGCTCACCCCGACATCTCGAACCATATTTATACGAATACCGCAAATACTTCGGCGATGGGACTTTCTTTCGTTCGCCGTTACACTCATTCATTGTATATTTTTCATCGAGATCCCAGATCCAGTTTTTTTTGTTCAGAACTCACGTCTCATTGTTTGGTAATGCATTTTACGTATAGCTAGACAAGTAACGTTGTTATAAACAGTTTTATCGTCAACTTTGCAAAACTTTATCATTTTTTTATTTTTTAAAATCGAGGGGACGTTGATTTAATGTCAAAAAAATATGGAACGACGTCGAAATGTGCTTCAAACTTTATCAAGAGTTGGCAAAGTCGTGATTTATGCTGAAAACGATCCAAACTCCAAAGTTCCTCGAGATACTCAATTAGCTTTTGGAAATGTGGTTTCGATTTTTATTTTTTTTTTCAAAACATCGCGGTGATGGGGATTTGCTGAAAATCAACGAAGTTTCGAATTTTTTTTCAAGCTTTTTTAGCTCTGGAGCAGTTCTCAATGGACACATGATCGATTTTAAGCTTCAGTGTCTCGAATTTTGTACACGCAATTTGAAAACTCGAAGAAAGTTCAGGGTCAACAACGATTTCGTGTTTTTATTTGTGAATTTCATTTTTGATGGATAAACTTGAGGTTGCTCGTGTTTTCAACGGTTTTGTTTGATGCTCTTTTCAAACAGCTGCCTTATACGATGGCCGTGGACATCAGCAACCCTTCGGCGTTAAGCAGCTCTCTGAACATTTCGCAAACAGGTGATATTCCTGTTGGTGGATTACAAACATGGGCGCTCGCCCTCCATTGCGGTCCGTACGACGCTGAAATCGATCTTTCGCTGCGAATCAACGTTTCCTTGAATCGACGTAACACCACGAGCCTCGAGTTCCGTCGTAAGAAAATTTGTCTCAAGGACAAGAGTGGCTATCCCGGACCCGAGGAAGTCCTCGTCGCCGCGTCGGGCTCCACTTCCGGGGGACAAATTTTCTACGCTGCTGTTGGCTGCGCTTGTGCATTCATCGCTGCGATCTGCGTTCTCGTAATCGCCTATTACGTCAGAGACAAAAAGGCTCGACGGCATCGAGATCCTTTGCAGTAAGTTAATTTCATGAAAAAGCGAAAAAATAAAATGCAACTTTTTCATCGACTCCCAAGGGCTGTCAACACTTTTTACTATTTTTTTTGCGCAACCAGGGAATCCCGTGGACTCAGTTCCGCCTGCAGCGTCGAAAGAGGCACCGGAATTGGCCCAGCTCAGACTTTCCTCACTCCGGAAACTCCGCCACCTCCCTCCGCTGCTTCCGCATCGAGCTACAGGAGACTCGATGATCGACCTAGTCGCGAACTTCACGAAAGAATCCAGGAAATCACCGTTCAGAGGTAATCCTCGTGCTTTTTTTCAGCCTCTATCAATTGCATTCGCTCGCTTTTAGAGTTCAACGACTTTTCACATTTCCATCACGAAAAATCCGACCGCCATCATTAAGAAAACTTTTTATACTCTTTTTTTATGAAACTCGCGAGTAACAGCTCTCGAGAAACCAAAAACTCTGATTTTTTTCGGAGTTTCCTCCAATTTCGACTTTTTGTGATTTAAGGAAACGATCGATAAATAATCGAGAAAATGACGAGGCCAGGGCAGCAAAAATTTTCCAAGTTTCGAGGCAACGAACAATTTTCACTCATTTTTCATTTTTTTTTTGCGATATTTATGAGTTTTCGATGCTGAAAAACAAAATCTAGATCAAGAGTCAGGGTTTTCTGCGAGCGAACGATATTTCAACGACTCCAGCAACAATTGCCGCGCATGATTTATTAATTACTTCGAAATTGCGGTTAATTAATGTTTTTTTTGTTCTTTTGTTATTCCTCGTCGCTAATTGCGGGACAAAAAGAATCGTTGCCACCCTCGCGACAAAGAGACTGAGACTCAAAGACGATGAAAAATTCTCGCCCGCGCAATTATTGAGTCTCGTGTTCTTTTGTCTTATTAATAATAAAAACCATGCCGAGCCTTGATTATCAGAAAGGCGGAACGCGCGTGATCCCTCGTAAAGATTGCCCGGAAGCTTCGCCTTTCCGTTCGTCCACCAATCACTTCAGCTCGTTTTTGTATTCGAAGTCGAAGAGCTCGAACAATGAGATACAGCGAGAAGCTTTTCCTCCGTGCTATTTCTCTTTGTGGGTCGAGAGGATGAAAAAAAAGGAAAAAAAAGAGAAAAAAATTGTGCAAAAGCCGATATCACTGCAAGCGAGAAAAGCTTTTGCGGGAGGCAATCGTTGGAGTGGTCAGAAACGCGAGAGGATGAAAAAGATTGCAAAAAACAAAGAAGAGAAAAAAAAACGCTTTCTCGGGCACACTGCACAGCCTCGAGAGCGAGAACGAGCAGTCTGGTCGAATAGTCACGTATACCCTCCTATCTCAATACGAAGATCGACGTCAAACGATTTTATCGGTCACGATCGATCGTACCGTCGTTTCCGTACGTGCTCAAGTACAACTCATCCAAAAATAAAGTCCACCAAAGCGAGGCCTCTCTCGCCAACACTCTTCGTCTCTCTCACTTCGCTCTGTCCCTCACTCTCTCTCTCGCTCTCTGCTTCGACGAATCGGTGATGCAGCTACTGCACTTTCTAAATCGGCTCCGATACCCCGAGCGTTATTCACTCCCCACAGTCCTTTTTTTTCGTTTCACACACTTTGTCATCTTTACAATGTTTTTAGTTCATTCCCCGAGATTTGCGGCTTGACGTCAATTTTCGTTCTTATTTTGGTGAAATTTTTTTAATCATTTTTCACGATCGAGGTTCGTGATATTTTTGGCAAGTGGAAAATACTGCGGATGAGTAAACTGGGCGATTTTTTTTTTTTCATGGGGAAGTTTCTCGATCCCTGTAAATTCATCGAGTTCGTTTTTTTTGTTTCAAATTATTTTTAGTTGTTCTTTTCCGGCTCGGGGAAGTCTCTGCTTTTTTTTTTCGTAGCCCTGGGTGCATCTTGACTTGTAAAAAAAATCGGGGACGCTTCTTTCGCTATTTGAATTCTCGCTGTACGTCGTTTCAGGCGACACTCGTTTATCTACCGGTTGAGACACAACTTTTGAATAATGAAGATTGATGTCTCACACTGTTGAAGGGTTTTTACATGCTCAACCTTCCTCGTCAGACTCGAGAGCAAGGGAGAGAGAGAGAGAACAAATTTTTGTGTCACAGGCGCCACACTCGAATTTGCCTAACCATCCACCAGTCCCTTGCTCTTCGTCTACTTCTGATTAATGCCAGCATGTATTTATAGACAACAGACTGGAGGAACGAGAGTTGACATTTACCACGTTTCACCAATTATCCCATTCCAGCCTCCAAAAATTAGTGTCTGACCTCGTGTTAATTTTTTTCAATTCCTAACTCGTTGGCTCTAACTCCTTTTTTTTCGTTCACCCTGAGGACGAATGTCAGCTGTTCATTCAACTACGAATAATTATGTTTCTCGTCTACGAACGACACCGCCGTTTTCGAACATTTTTTCTTGTCACAATTTCATTTTTTTTTCTTCTTTCTAAAGATGCCGAGTTCGTCTTCTCAGTATCGAGATGGAGGGCACTTTCGGACGAGTCTATCGGGGCAGTTACCATGAAGAGGGCGCGACCACTCCTCGTGACGTACTCGTAAAAACTGCTGCTGAACACGCGTCCCAAGCCCAGGTTAGTCACGATCGCGAAAAAAATTCTTTTTTCAATTTGTTTCGATCGATTGCCATTTTAATTCGTTTCTATCGAGTCTAGCCAAATTTCCAAGCGATAAAAAATACGATAATAATGATAATGAATTACGAAGAAATTTTAATGATGTTTGTTTTTGGTTTCAAGGTCGCACTTTTGCTACGAGAGGGCTTAGCCCTTTATGGCTTGAGCCACGCCGCTCTTTTACCAGTTTTGGGGGTTTCGATCGAGGACCGAGGTGCACCGTTTCTTCTTTATCCTCACACGGGCTACAAAAACATGAAGAGATTTTTGCTCAGGTGTAAATTAAGCAGCGAGGGCCCTCCACGTGCTCTGACCACTCAAGAGGTCGTTGAAATGGCACTCCAAGCTGCCAAGGGCGTGCAGTACCTTCACAGAAAGAGGCTCGTACATCGTGATCTTGCAGCAAGAAATTGCGTGTAAGTTGCTTTTTCTTCACTCGACGTGTTACAGGTTTTTTTTTTTTAGCCCCACGATCTTTTTCTTTTTATATTCGACTCTTCGTGGAAATTGATGAGGGTTGGGCTCGTTACTCAATCGTAACCGAATCAATCGACCGATCCTCATTCTAAATCGACCTTTCGCACGCCATACTATTTTTATGGACGAACGAGCCACGCGAGACTCCCTTAATTACCGATTATTCGTGCTCCATCGACTGCTGCTTTGTCCAAATTATCTCTCGTTCCCTCGTACACTTAACCGTGACGTTTTATATGAATTTCACAAAACGATGCTCTCGTCAAGTTTTTCTTGCACAAGTTATTTCCGGCCAATCGACCCAACCCAAAGACTTTATCTTTTGCCTCGAAATTTTCATCCAAATTAGAATTCTGAGAGACTCCGACGCTTTGGGGGTAAATCGGGATGTTGCTCTTCCCCAAATTTCAATCGATCACGCGCTCGCTGAACCGTGCCGATTTTTCCACCAAATTATTTCGAGCTCTGACCTACTTCGGTTTTTAAATTCATGACATTTGTTTTTTTCAACATTCAACGCAATTTTTTTAATTAATCGTCGCTTGTTTGACTCTTCAGGGTCGATGATGATTTGAGGGTTCAAATCACCGACAACGCACTCGCCAGAGATCTTTTCCCTCAGGATTATCATTGCCTTGGCGACAATGAAAATCGACCAATCAAATGGCTCGCCATTGAGAGCCTTCTCAGCAAAACTTTCACGACAGCCTCCGATGTGGTGAGTTTGAATTTCTTTTTTACTCCCAATCGATCTGTTTTTCTTTTAATTATTACATTTCAATTTTTCGACCCTCTATCGTTTTTTTTTCTATGAAATGTCTGTGTGATTTATTTTTTTACATTCTTTGTAATTTCGCAACGTTTTCTCGTTTCTTCTTCATGGAATTTCGGATTAATGTTTTTTGTTCCTTCACAGTGGGCTTTCGGTGTCCTTCTCTGGGAGTTAACGACGCTGGCTCAACAGCCCTACGTGGAGGTTGATCCCTTCGAAATGGCGTCCTATTTACGCGATGGGTACAGACTCGCCCAACCGATCAATTGTCCCGACGAGTTGTTTGCAGTTATGGCTTACTGCTGGGCAATGTCCGCCGACGAGAGGCCAACTTTCAGTCAACTTATCGTTTGCCTTCAAGAATTTCATACTCAACTCACGAGATACGTTTAGGAGGCTGAATGAAATAAAAAAAAAAGGAAATTTCTTCTCTGGCCCGGAGATCGGTTCAGGCGATTGTGAGAAACATTTGGAGCGCGTCTCTTGTAAATATTTATCGTGTACTTAATAATCGCAAACCTGGCAACTCGCGACTGTTTATTTGCGCTTGGAAAAACGCGCAGGACAATTTTGTTGCCTGAACTAAATATCGAGCGAGTCTCCGCGACGCGTAAAACTGGCTCTTGGTCGAATTCTCCGAATTACTCAACGACTGAGTAACTTTTTGTTTTTCATCATCATTCACGACTTTTACGAATTTCCTTCATTTCTCTGTTAACCAATAGAGCTTCCGGAATTCTTCGACATTACAAAGTCTTCGGACTCATTTATTCCTCGTAATGTTAACGAAATAATGGAACAAAAATCGACATAAGAAATAGAAGACAAGACTTTTTTCCCCACCGAGCACTGCCAGCGAAAAATCCAAATACAAATATTTCCGGAACGAAAATCGATGCAAATGGATCAAAGAAATTCAACAAGAAACCCAAACAAATAGACTGCATCTTTTTGAATATTCGTAAATATGGTTAATAGGTTTTAACAATGTGATAGTAATTCAGCTTGCCACATAGATCGTTCCAATGTGCCAATCTTTTCATTTGTATTTTTGTACATAGATTCGTTTATAAATATAATTATTGGTTTGTACATAGTGAACAGATGTAATTTGTGAATTTAACGCGTACGTCTCTGCGCGATGAATATTCCTTGACGAAATTCGAGGGAGAAACAACATTAACGAGAAAGAAATAATCGTGCTTGTATATAAATTACGCGCACGTTACGTACGAAGAATAAATTTATTGCACTGTAAAACACGAATCATCGCTCCGCTACTTTTTCTCTCATTCTCAACACCAACGCCCTTCCACGCGCCTCTGGATTTCGTGGAATCCCACCGAGCTTCTTACCCTGGAAACCATAAATCTCGCCAATTTTCTCCGCGCTATGCGAAGATTCGCCAATTTATTTCCAAACGAGTTATTCTCGGCCACGACGACGACGCTTCTCTCTTTTCGTCACGTTCTTCCTCCGATACGATCAACGTCCAGTATTCCCTGCCTAATTCATTGAGAGCTCGTCCTCGCTGACTCAATCCCTCCAAATAATTCGTCAAATTCCATCAACGAGGCCGGGAAACTCGTCTTGATTAACGGTAAGTTATGAAATGCTCGAAATCACCGAGAAAAAAAAACTTGAAAAAAACATCGATTTTTTTTTATTTTTCCGCCAACTTTTGACTTAATCGCTGCGAATAAGTCGTCAAATTTTCTTAACGGGGGTGGTAGGTTGTGTAACGCTTGGAATCAGCGAAAAAAAATTGAATCGAGCGTCGATTTTGTTTTTTTTTTCTAGAAGTTTTGAGTTTCGAGAAAAAAATTATTGGAAGCTGTTTTCTGGAGCTTTAAGGGCCTCGTATTCTCTTCGTTGGAAAAAATACTCTAAGCAGTTGGACCAAAGAATATTGGAAAGCTACGACAATAAGTTTCAATTGTCTGGGAAGTTTTATTTTTTTTTATTGGTCGAACGAGGCTCGTGGCATTTGGAGTGCAGGGGTCACTGGAGTTCGCTCGAACCGACAATTTTTCGCTATCGAAAAATTTCCAATAGTGCGTGAACTATTAGTCACGGGTCATTAAACTTGTTGGTGATGCTTTTGTGATTTTGTCTCGCACGCTTCGATACAGAGAAACATTCGGTCGAGTACCTTGGACGTATGTTTTAACGAAAACTTGTTTATCACCGGAAAGCGAAGCATTTGGTTATTTTTTCGTAAAACACGAACGTGAAGTTGTTATTTTGTGGATAATTATGTTTGTCACGTTTGGGTTTCGGAAAAATTTGATTTCCAAGTCCCAGGAACGAGCAGCCAGCTCTGAAAATTGCCAACTTGGTTCAAACTTTACGTAACTTTTTATTTTGCATCAATTACCTCGGTGAATCGTCTCAGCGAATTCTCCACCTCGACTTTGCTAATTGGACGTCGTTTCGCACGTCTGACTCAATTAAATATTTTATCTATACGCTCGACGTCTCATCATCAAATTGTCAAGAATAATCGTGAAAATTGAAATCAGGGAAGAACCGAGAGGGAAAAAGTGTTTTAAATACAAACGACCATAAAAAATGGCCAAGGGATCCCATGAGCAGTGCGAAAGCAATGAAAACAGATTCAGAGCCTGCCAAGTTTATCGAACCTCCAGGACTCTGCCATGGGAGTCCTTTTAATGAATTTCAATGAGTTCTCTCTCACTTGGTGCGAATATAGTGGCTAACCCTTTGTTTGCCATGAGAGCCCATAGTCAAACGTTACGGAGTTTGGACAAAGGAATATATTTGTGTACTTTTACATCGAACTTTCCACGTCGAATCAGAAAATTTCGATAAATTATTTCGAGTTCGAAAGAAAAATCATTCACGAACTTTGAAATAGTTGAAAATTTCATTTCAGTCGCAGACGAAGCCGGACAGAAAATCCAGGTGATGAAAATTCGCGCAATAATCTGTATTCTGGAAATTAATAAATTAATTAAAAATTTACATTCGTTTCCTTTTCCAAATCGAAAATTCATTTTTTGAATCATCAATAAACTTATCGTTGATCGATAAAATGGAACAATAATGAATTTAATGAAAAATATGCAGAAGCCAAAAATTTATTCTAATGAAATGTTGTTTTTTTTTTGTTAACCAACCAGAACAAATTTTCCCAGTCAATTTTTTTTTCGTTCGTAATGATGAGATCGAGGTGTCGGAATAATCGCTTGGAATGGAATAGCCCATGCATACGATATTCATTGCACACTGTACATTGACGAGATGTGAAATTGCTCAAGCCATACAATGTGGATGCTCGTCGCCAGTATATAATCACGGCTTTTCCCATCGAGGGGAACGACTTGTTCGAAGGGGTGCACCCTATCATGTAAGCTTCACACTCGCCTCAACCCTCTTGTGTACTTGCACACAACGATGTGAAACGCAGTGAAGGGAAAGTTCTGATAATGTCATTCATGAACGTCCTGAATGGTCAGTGTGCGGAGTTCATTAACTGCAACTGTCTAAACGCGCCCGTCGAGAATAAATGATTTTTTTTCATCCCCTTGGAAATGGGAATTTACAGTAATTTGTTTATTTTTTTGTTGGAGACAAAAACATCGCTCAATTGACATCGCTAACGATAATGGAAATACTTTTTGGAGAGAGGAAAAAAATGGTCGCGAAAAAATCGAAATCGAGATCGATTTTTTGTGGGGAAATGAAAAAATTCGCTTTTTTTCATTCATTCAATCACTATCGTGGAATTGCTGCGGTTGCTTTTTTTTCGTTGAGTCTAGGAAAATGATTGGTAAATGTCACGTGCAAATCTGCATCGAGGTCACTGCAATTTTTTCTTCATCCTTATCTCGAAGACATCCGAAAACTATTAACCCCTCCTTTTGCTCAAGTGACGAGCTAGAAAACGCGATCTCCTTGCGTGTCGGAGGTGCAGAGATTTATGAAAAATCGAGAAGTATCAGTATCTCTGGGGCTCAATAGTGTTTCACACACAAACGACCTGACTTTCGAATCTTTGAGAGCAAGAAAATGAAGAAGTTACTGGTTGTCATTTTCCTCGTTTTTTCAATCAGTTCAGCTGTTGAAATTTCGTCGAAAATCGATCTCGACTCGGACGAAGAGTGTGGAGATTCGATTTCGACTAATTCAGACCCGGTGATTATTGTGATAAAAAACGAGCCTGAAACGCCTCAGGAATCTCCCAGATTTCGACCGTCCGGATCGAGACCAAATTCTGGTGCAAGTTTCAATTCCCGATATCCAGGAAATTCGATAAAAACACGAAACCATTATGTAAGTTTACGTATCAAATTTATTCAATTTTCCAAATACCAAAATTACTTTTTTTTTTGGTTTTCAATGAAGAAGTTTCAGTCTCAGAATAGATCACGGAATATTTTGAACCAAAAAAAATGAACCCGTCGTAAATTTATTCAGACACCGATCGTTCGGCAGCCTGAACGAGCTGTTCGAGGGCTCCCGAGAGTAATAGATTTTTGGCCAAGCTCCAGATGAGGGAGGAAAGTCATAAAAATGTTGAACGTCGTTATGGATATTCAGACATTGGCGTAATGCAAAAAACCTGAAATATAAATTTACATCAACGTTGGTCCGTGTATAACGATACGCGAGAGGTTGAAGTTCAAAATGTAATTTTTTTTTCATGACTCATCGAAATTTGATTCTAACGAATCAACGTTTCCTCCGATTCTTTGGACGTCCAATTGTGAAGGATTTTTTTGTAATGAATGGAAAGATATATTCAAACGACTCGTAGCATTTTTTCGCCAAGTCCGTGGAGCTAGGCACCTGATCCGTTCATTGAAAAAAAAGTGATAACCAAAAAAGCAATTCTCATTCACCTCGAAGATTCTTGATGATCCGAGAAAATAAAAATCACACTTTATGCTCCAATAGAAAGCAAACAACGTGTAACTTTGATTTTCCTCAAAAATCTCAACCTCGTGAGAAAAAAAAATCGCCTTAAGCTTTCCCTCTCGTTGCTTCCGATTTATTGTAAAAATTCTTGTCCCCACTGCAATTATTTCTTTTTCAATGAGAATATTTCGACAGAATCCTCCGTCGAGGGAGCCGAACGTGATCAAGAACATCTACATCAGTGTGAATGGCAAAGATGTGACTGCACCGATGCCTGGTCGCGTAGATTGCAAAGAGAACGTATGTGAGACGACGGTGACGATGGACGAGAGCGAGGGAGACGACGAGATAGTTTCGGTGACTGTGAAAGTATTGACAAAGTCAAAGACCCTTAAAGTGGAGGATGTGCCAGTGATCGATGGGATTCGAGCTTCCGGCTACGACAACGACTCACCCTCGATGTTTCCGAATCATGGCAGAGCTTTTCCCACGTTCATGAACAATAATATACCGCAGGTGGTGAAAGAGAATTTGTGGGCTCTTTTAGACTGGCGAACAATTAGTAGCTTAACGTTTTTCATTGTTTTTTGACGGCAGGGACCTCTGCCAAGACGTAATCGAGCCAGACAGCCGTCGGCTTCTTTCCATCCACGTAGTTTTGGATCACGTGCCTCAACGGCTTCGAATCCTTGGATTCCTGGCAGAACTCCAGTCGACGATAAAATTGAACCACCATTCAGTAAAACGGATCACGTTGTACAATGAGAATTCGCAATAAAGAAATTAGTAACACGATCCCCGTAGACAAACCAGAGTGAAAAAAAAATAAAAATACGACGTCAGGAAAAACCCGCTAGAAAAATGGTTTTTCCCATTGCCAATTATTGCAAGTTTCCCATTGCAAGTCATTGATCAAATCCAAGATCATTATTTTTGCAGTTTTTATCCACGAATCATGAAAATTACCAAACACCGTCGTTCCCAGATATTTGTTGTATTTTTCTATCGTTCATTCATCATTAGCCAAAGAAAATAAAGACGATAGTGTTCAACAAATCCCTCGCAACAGGGAACAACTTTTAAGGGATAAAGAAAAGCTTTTTCGTAATCCGAGAATAATTTGCTGAGAAAGAAAATTTTAAAGGTTATCGATTACATTTTTATTACATAGTCTCATAATTGGAATGATGACGTTACATAATATCTATTTAGGAAATTTATATTGACTTCGCAGATGGCAAGAAAAGCTTAGGACAATACTCAAGATCTGTATTAATTGATTCTTTTTTTTTTTGTTGCGATCACGATTTATCGTTTTCTGCCATTTTGAACGACGTTAAGCGACGTTCGATCGACGAGGTTGATGAGTTTATTCCTCGATGGTTTTGTAGGTGGTTTTTCCGTCCTTGGTAACTGCGACGGTGGTGGTTTTGTGAGAAACGACTTTTCCGTCAGGGCCAACGGATTGGCTGGAACTTGAACTAGAGAAAGTACCGACAGCGCCGTCGTTCGGTGCATCGATGGAGTCACCGAAACGAGACTCGATTCCGGGTCCAGCCTGAAATGTTGACAATTCGTTGTTTGTTAAGAAAGAAAAAGGTAAAGTTTTCAACTTGGGTCGAGAAACTTACGGGACTGATTTGTCCGACTTGGTATCCACCGTCGGGGCCAAGACCGACACTTGAAGCGGCAACGGCTGGAGCGTGGTTACCGTAGTTTCCGCCTGATGAGCTTGAGGAACTTGACGAACCGGATCCACCTGATGGGAAACCTCCTGAAGGGTAACCGCCCATGCCAAAACCGTCCATACCGTGACCGCCCATACCATAACCGCCCATTCCGTAACCACCGTTGCCCCAACCCATGTTCTGAAAGTTGAAAATCCAATTTTGAGAATGACCTTGAACCACAATGACTCGCTAAAGTTTTGCTGGTTGGGCAAAAACAATTTTCTAAAACTTACGTTTCCGTATCCTGGGAATCCACCGTATCCACTGTTTACGCCGTTACTGTATTTGGGATGAAAGAAAAGTTGAATTAATTCGAGGCATTGGAGCTCCGACTATTCTTCATGCATTTAGATTCTCATAGAGGCTGCATGCTTTTTTAAATCCGCGTCACCATTTCATACTAATGGATTTATTTGAGCGGAAGTGGCAAAAGTTTAAAAACTGGTAATTAAACCATCACCTAGAATCAATACCCGGATGGTTTTGTTCTGAAGGAACCGAAGATTGTTGCAATGTTCCACTAGGTAAAGGATTAGAGCCCCCATAACCTACTCCATTAGGCGTTGAAGTACGCGTGTTTGCATACACGTGGGCGCTTGGATCGAGCGTTCCGTCATCGTTGTGCATAGATGCTGAGGCCGTCGTCCAAGCACCATCGTCGGAACTTTGCGAGCGAGACAACAGTGCAGTGGGAGATAACAAAAAAAAGGAAAGCGAATGATTGATCACCACCACCAGGGAGAGTTTCCAAGGAATGGAAAATTTCTTGTGTCAATAATAAATGTGTGCGATGTGCAAGGAAAGAAAAACAGTGCGCAACGATAGTCACGATTTTGTTTTCGTACGCGAGGAGGTTCAGGTGAAACAACATGTTTTAATTTACGTCACGAAATCCGTGTTAAACTCATGTTGTTCGAGACTTTACTGGGGAGAGAGGTATGATGGTTGGATGAGTTTTGCTAAGCTACATGAGGTACAGGTGCAAAAATTCTTACGCTTGTTGTTGCTCGAATATCTGTCTTTCAATTTGTGCACGTATAGCGTTGTTTTGTGCCTCGACGCTCTTGTAATGGTTGTTTACTTGCCTGTAAAGATCGTCATTAAAGTTTGAGCCCGACATCGATCCAGAGTAGGAGCCGGAGCTGGCGCCTGAAAAAATGGAGAAAACACGTACAATTTCAGCGGGATTCGATGTTTGCAGTGAAAATCTTATGATGAAACTGTTAGATCTATTTTCTCGGGTTATTCATTGGTTAGTTGGTGCCGGTTACATTCTCATGCCTTCAGGTATCATGCAGATGTAAATTTACTCCCGTGGACATGCCATGCGACGGGATTTATACAAAATCCTGCAGGAAACTCAGTAGCTCCGTAGTCATGCAACTGTCAAACTCTTTTCACACATTGTTGAGGGATTTCGACCTAGATACTTTGGAATGGACGAGAACCTCGGTACAATATTAGTTAACAATGCATGCACTACCGGATCAGACCCATACGTGAGACTAAAGAGACAAAGTATGTGATCAATGTCTTGAGATGATTTTCAATCAATGGCGGCGGATTTATCTCGTCCTTTTGTTTGCCAGGTTCGAGTGGTGATCGTACCTGCTCCACTGGAGCCGGGATGTCCTGCGAGCTCGTTACCACCTGCGTGAGATCCTTGGTTAGGGTTAGTCATCGGCGTTGGAAAACTTGACGATCCAGTCATTGCACCGGCGAAACTTCCAGCACTTGCTAGTGCCCCGGTACCAACTGAGTACAAAGTACCGGATGAAGGACCGACGTCAGAACTGGGATTCGAAGGGGAAGGTGGATTGGGATTGAAGCCATTTCCGGTGGATTGAGGGTTTTGACCGTTCAAGAATGGATTCAATGGGTAAGGTCCGTATGATGAGCTTTGACCGTAACTGGTTGAGGGAAAAACTGGACCGGAAGGTGACATTGGTGAAGGTTCAGGACGGCCTGATATGTAGTTAGGACCTTGAGAAGGTTGAGCCATGGGAGGGACCATGGGTCCAGTGGACTTTGGTGGATCAGACGATTCGTTATCGCTTGGAGGATTGGCAGCAGGTGGATAATTCACATAATTAGGCATGGGCATTGGAGTACGTTGGGGAACACCGAGGTTGAAAGGTGAACCAAAGTTTGGACTAAATCCTGGGTCTATGACTGGGCCGAATTGAGGTCCCCATGGTGTCCAATCAGGTCTGAACGGTTGACCAAAGCCATTCGCAGAAGCACCTGCACTTGCACCTGCAGTTGCACTTGAGCTTGCGGTTGCACTTGCGCCTGCATTGGCACCTGCTGAACTAGAACTGAAACTGTTTGCAGCTCCAAAACCAAACGGATTAGGGAATCCAGCAAATGGATTGAACACATTCGGTGGATTGGATGATGGTTTGTTGTCGGGTTGGCCCGGATGGTCTGGGCCAGAACTTTCGGCTCCGTTCGGACCAGCATTCGACGGAGAATCTGCGTCTGGATCTTCTCGGAAACGAGTACCAAGATCTGGTACCACGTCCGAATCGTCCGGGTCAGTCGGATCCGGAGTCGGTCGTTTCTTGTTCTTGGGTTTTGCTTTTGGTTGACTCTGAGCCGGAGCTCCATTGGCGGGTTTACGCGACTGCGATTTTGGTCGGTTCTTCGAGCGCGGGCTTTTGGGCGGTGTGGCATCTGGCTCGCTTGTCGTGTCATCTTCCGGATTGTCTTCGTCCGGATCGTCGTCAGTATCATCGTCGGGACTGGTAGGCTTTTTCTTTTTACTTGGTGCATCATCTTCTTCGGGTTCTTTTTCATTTTCATCATTATCCTCTTTCGGAGGAGGTCGATTTCGCCTTTTGGGAGATGGACGTCTGGCGGGCGATGCAGCCGGAGAGTCTTCGTCATCTGGATTTTCTGCATCAGCTCCGGACGGGCGGGGAGGCTTTGGCTTCTTAGCAGAAGGTCTTTTGGCTGGCGCCTTTCCTGGTGGCTTGTCTTTCGGGTCGTCTTCATCGTCGTTTTCATCGTTATCCTCTGGTTCAGCCGGCGAATTACGGCTCCCAATAGATGGCTTCTTCGCAGTTGGATTTTCTGGGTTTTCATCTTCTGGCTCTTCATCATTTGCATTTTCTTCTTCATCGTCTACCGGGGATGGCTGCTTCGGCCGTTTTGGCGATGGCTTTTTACTTGGTGAATCATCTGGAGACTCATTTTCTGGAGGTTCATCATTTGTGTCTTGGTCATCGTCATCATCGGACGGGCGGGGAGATGGCTTTGGCTTTTTGCTCGGTCGTTTTTTCGGTGGAGCTTTGGTCTGCGGCTCTTCGTCTGGCTCATCTTCGTCCACGTTTTCATCGTCATCCTCTGGCGCAGGTGGAGGATTTCGTCTCTTGCTCTGTGGCGTTTTCGCGGGTGGATCTTGCGGATCCTCGTCATTTGGATCTGCATCATCATCTTCTGGTTTAGGTTTAGGGTTCCGTTTCTTGGTAGGTCGTTTTTCCGGAGGGGAATCATTCGGATCTTCGTTGTCGGGATCCTCCTCATCATCATCCACTGATTGAGGTGGTGGATTGGGTTTCTTGCCTGGAGGTTTTTTGTCCGACGGATCATCTTCATCTTCGTTTTCAGGGTCTTTGTCGTTTGCCTCTTCATCATCGGCGTCCGGTTTAGCTGGAGGTTTTGGTTTTCTGGTGGGCCGTTTACCCGACGGTGGATTAACTGGTTCGTCATTTTCTGGGTTCTCATCATCATCAGCTGGTTTGGGTCTAGGATTCCGTTTCCGGCTTGGTGGCTTCCTCGCAGGTGGATTTTCCGGAGCTTCATCTTCAGGGTCATCATCATTTTCTTCGTCGTCGTTGACCTTGGCTGGACGCGAAGGCTTTCGCTTCCTACCAGGTGACGCTTTGCCTGGAGACTCGCTCGGTGGGTCCTCGCCCGGTGCATCATCGTTCACATCGTCATCGTCATCCTCTGGTTCAGGCTGAGGATTCCGTTTTCTACTCGGTGACTTCTTACCCGCAAGTTCGCCCTGACTCTCGTTTTTTGAGTCTTCATCATCATCATCTTCTACTGGAGATGGAGTATTTCGCTTTCTGCTGGAAGGTTTACGACTTGGTTTGTTTTTTGGACTTTCAGTTACGTCATCATCAGTTTCATCACTCGGAGGAGACGGAGTGGGAGCAACTTTTGGTGCTGCTCTAGTAGCGGGTCTCTTCGCTTTGGGTTTATTATTCGTTGGATTACTATTCTTCGGAGAAGTTGGACTTGGCTTCGCAGGCGGTGAATCCTCCGGTTGAGATTCTGGCTCAGGACCCAAAATGGCGACTGGGATAAGCTGTGCATTGTCTTCTTCAGGTTGTTCCTGTTCGTCAGGTTCTTCTTCGGGTTCTTTTTCGTCTTCGGGATTTGGTTCCTCTTCTGGTTCTTCGGGTTCTTCTTCATATTCGGAGCTCGGTGTATCGTTGTAATCGTCAGGCTTATTTTTCTTCGATTTAGCTTGAATTGGTGGCATTGGAGTGGCATTGGGAGTTTTTGCGGGAGGCTCGTTTGCTTTGGGTTTTGGACTAGGGGTGAGTCCAGCGTTCGGGGCCTTTGTCGGTGGTGGGTTTTCGGGGTTTTTTGGAAGGTCAGGACTTTCGGGATCCGGCTGCGGGGCTTCTGTTGGCTCAGCCGGAGGCTTGGGACGTGGTTTTCGGGCATTTTTGGAAGGCCTGCGGGGTCTTGGCTTTGAGGGAAGATCTGGAGGATCGGTTGGAAGAGTTCTGATTTTTAGTGTTGATATAGTGTTAGAAATGGCACTCGGCGTAGTGCTAACGACATTTGAACTATCGACGTCACGCTTCCGAATCCTCGCTGTGATTTCCAACTCGGACTCAGCGACACTTGGACTTTTGAGTAACAAAGGTGGTCCTTTACCTTTTCGACAGAATTAACAGATATTCGAACTATCGGGTTAGACTTGTGCACTTTCTAGACGAATCCCTACAATCTGTAATACCTGAAGGCGGACTATTCGTGCTCTTCGTGTTCAGCACACACTATTCGAGAGAATTCATAATTGTTAGAGAAAATTATTGATTTTTATTAAATTTTGTGATCAATTAAATTGTTATCAATTATTGCGAGTGTGTTACATTTCCCAAGAACAAAGAGACAGCCAATTGTAGAATATTATTTTCAGTCATTAGAGATTTAGTGTCAACAGCTGAATAATCAGAGCGCATAAGTTTGCATATTTTCGTTCATTCCTTTTCCTTCTACTGAAGATTGTAATCACGTTTAATTGCGATCCGTGCTCATTCAGCACTTGCATCATGCATCCTCCGGAAATAGCAACCAAAGAAAAAAAGTTTCATGGTCAATCGTTACTACGTTTTGGACTCAGAGTGAGAATGGTCGAGCTGAAATCTAGAGGCAATGTCTGCAGCACTCTTCTCGATTCGTTATCTTCGAGCGAGCTCTTTGACTTTTTTTAACCATGACCTCAAACTAAAATCAAATTTACTTCTGCCTTGGATCATGAACTTTGGAAGTGATCAGTCACGTAACTGTGAAGTAATCGATTTGCCTTTTTGTTGTTGTGCATCAAATGCAAAAACAGTTCTATCAAATCTCGCCGTAGGAATATTTCTATATTGGCTTTTCATGGTCGTCGTTATTGATGAAGATGCTGCTGTTGATCGTTCTGATAACAATGTGAATACGTAAGGAAGGAAAATATCATTGAACAAGAAATAAACGAGAGAGGATGTCAAGGTGAGCTCACGGCAATGAGGTCATCGTTCAGGAACAACTTCGTTATTCATTTTCGTGGGTCGTACGTTTTCTGTATGTTTTCGTGTCTTTAATAAAAGGTGTGAAACGATATGTGTTCTCTGGTCTTGTACGATTGAGGCCTTCGAAAAATAACGCGACTTAATAAAGAAAAAAAAAAACAAAGAAAAAAATTCCCCGACGTTAAATTTCGATTTATTGGAAAAAAAATTCCAGTCCCAAATTTGGCATCGATTTTTCGATGAAGGAAAAGAAATCTCAATTTATTTCGGATCGTGCCGAGCTCCCACGATTTTCGAAGTCAGACTCGATATTAAAAAACCTACGCGACTGCGAGGAGCAACACTTTTTGAAAAAAAAAAAAACAAAGTTGTTTTAAAGAAATAAAGGATGACGATGAGAATCACAACAACAACAGCAAAGGAAGAAATAAATCGCGTTGCGTATGATCGTCACAGATAAGATCAACAATTTTCTAATAGCGGAATGAGATGTTATCGATAAGAACTTACCACCAGTCGATCTATCAGCTCTGTAACCGTGAGCACCGAGTAGTCCAAGAAGAACGAGGAGTGCACACACGAGAGCCTTGGAAAAATCCATAGCTTGATATTTCTGTTTATTCGAAAGTAAGATAAAAATGATTATTAGTTTTCCTTTTTACTGAATAGTTTTTTCTTCCGTTTTAAAAATATTTCTCATTGAAAATAAATATTAAAGTTTAATTTGCTTTTGTTTACTTTGAAAATTTGTGTCAAAACGATGTTATCGTTGTTTTTAAAGACACTTTTTGTACGCGGAAATGAATATTCGTATAGTCTGTGTTCGTATTAACTTCGCAGTTGGCAAGAGAATGACTAACTTAGCGAGTCTCACGATCATCTTATATAGGATTGGGGACCGCTCGATCTGTTGCCTCCACGTTTCTTCCTTCGACAGACAGGATTCTCGCTGCTGCTGTCTCTCTCTCATTTGTTTTGTTATTGAGTTGCTTGGACAGTTGGCGCGAAATGTAACGTGAGCACGGGCCACATACATGTGCAAAAGTAAAGTGCATCGATTATTTTTTACGACTGACGCGCCCAAATTCACAGTCAATCATTATCGAGAATTCCGATTAATTTTGGAGCATGAAATATTTCTACGGACCGCAATACGCAGACGGCAAATATCCGAAAAAAATTCTATTCACAAATTTCTTTTTTTATGGTTTAAAAAAAATTATGAAAAATGCATGCGATGTAAAAAAAAAGAATTTAGACTTTTTACGCTTTTGTTTCTTTTTTTACTAAGCTGCTCGCGTGTGAAAGATTCAAAGCAAAAGGAGCCGAGGGTTATCGCATGCTCGTGCAATGAGCGATACCATTTCGTGGTCATTAGTTTTTTCTTAATAATTAAAAGATAGACTCGATCGAGCGGACGCGAAAGCAAACTTGTCAAGCGTCACGTTGCCCCGAGAATCAAGATCATTGTCAAGGCCACGACCTCGGAGAAAGATCCTACAATCTATTTCGCTATAGTAATCAATTCTTCATCTCCTTCGTAGCAAGCAGTTCACTATACTCCAAACTACTCGACGTTTCATGAAGATTTAACGTGAGCCAAGGTTCCTTTTAGAAATACTTAATTATTTTTTGGATCGTGTATTCTTTTCCACAATTCTTCGAGGTGACCAGATTATTTGAAAATGATTCTCCGCATCGTTTTCGATCAAAATATTGACTCAAGAAATTTTTTATTTATTTATAGTTTCGATTACAATCTCAAGGAAATTGAACGACGAATTTGTCGAAAATTGGAATAAAACGATTCAAGAATCTCTTGGTTCTAGCGGAGCTGTCAGAGTTTAAAAAAAAAAAACGAAAATTGATAACAAAACCGGTTTTCACAGAATAATGTTATTTTTGGAAAGGATTGTCACAAAAGTTACAGAATGCTTTCTTTTTGCTGTAAAACATACGTCATTCACGCAGGTTTTGTTTGACCCATAATTTTTTTTTGTTTTCTAACCGACGGCGATGACTGTATCGGGCGGGAACGTGATGGACACGTAGAATTTATATTTATTTTTCCGTCCAGACACATTCGTCTTCTCTGCGTTTTGTCTTTGTCGAATAAAATTGTGCAGTGGGTGTAAAACTGACGAATTATTCATGTGCATCGCAGGAACTAAGAAACGATGCACTTTATGCAAGGGAGAGAGAATTATGGGAGTAGAAATGATTCTAGCATATCCTGGACGAGATAATCGATCGACACTTAACACCGGTGAGATTCAAACGCCATTTGTTATTATCCTCTTTGCTTCGCGGTAAGCGAGAAACTGTACACCGTGAATCCGAGAATTCATAAGTACATGATTTTTTTTTTTCTTTTACGCCCATGCAGAGACGAGTGACTAGTCCCTCAGTTTCTGGATATGCAAAGAAATCTTTTTAAACGCAATCTAATCGTCGTAATCGGGAATTCATCGCTTTGCCGTCGTTTCATTAGTGGAAAGAAAAATCCGTGGGCAAACAGCACATTAGCCATTTTATTATGACGCCAAGGGTATTTCCATTTTTTTACTTTGTATCATTTCGTGCATGCATGCCTCGCGACCAGATGGTTGTCGATGAGTTTTTTCGTCTTTTTTTTCGAAACAGACGACGAAACAATTGCCTGGCCCTTTTCTGTGCATATTTGCTCCTTTTTTCATGGATTGCGCTGTAATTTTTGGCTTGTAGAGACAGTAACGTCATCGCTTGACACTCTGACCGTCTCTCGTGTCGTTCACCTCTCCGAAATAACGTCTCACCTCCGCGATTTCTCCAGCGGCAAGGAAAACAGCTTTGGCTCAAAAGTCTCGATTCTTTTCTTCTTTTTATGAGAAAAAATCGATGCAGTTAATTTTTAAAAAATCTTCGGCATCTTTTGCGATTTTTCGAGCGTAAAATCGCATTTGGAAAAACAGTGTTGCTGATTTTTTACGGAGGGATGTGCGCAGTTGTAAAAATTGAAGCAAGTGAGTAATTCTTTACCGGGAATCGATCGGAAAAGTTTTGCCTTTTGGGTCAAAGCATCGTGAACTCTCAAGTTTTCTTTTAGCAATTCGTCTTTAACGTTGTTTACGTTAAACGGGGCAATCGTTCGAGACGCTACACGAGGATCGTGGACGGAAATACCCGTAGCGTCGACTCGAAAGTTGCTAACCTTCCGAGTTCTCGAATACGAACATGTTTTTGAGATTTGTATACTTCCTGTCAATCACGAAACTTGTTTTTCGGTCCCTCCGCACTGCAGATTTTGTTTCTATTCGATAATGAAACAAAAAACGATGGGCGAGTCAAAATTTTGTGTTTCCTTCACCAATCGAAAGAGATTCGTCAAAAAACTGCTCATCGGCACAAAAAAAAATCGTGAACGATGAGAACGAAGGTCGAACGTCTAAAAATTACGACAGACCGGAAGTAGAGATTATACGATATTTTGCAATAAAAAGTCTTTTTCTATTCACATTTTTAAGCGCAGCTCCGTTTATCAAAATGGACAAATGCATTTGATTGGATTTTCGATTTTTTTTTAAACTCGGGAAGTACGAAAAATATTATACGTAACGAGAGAAGAATGATGTAGAGAAACGTGTTAGGATTACAAGTCGATTGGGAAGTGAATCACAAAGTTGGTAGTTATTCTAAATCGCATTAACAAGTTTCATCGAATAGCCTTAGCCCAGTGGAGAAGAATATATGCTTCGGGATTTCCCAAGGACCTCGTTCGGCGTTCGCACTCACAGCAGTCTCGTTAACGACTGAGAGTACGTGACGTTGCTGAAAGATTCTTCTATCTCGCCTTTCTCGTAGTCGATGGCAAACTTTCGTAAATCACCGAAACAATCGGCCGATCTTCGATGACTGGCGTTTGCCAAAAAGGCTCTTTGAAGCTTGAAAAATAAATAAAAAATGTCTGAGAAGCAGAGAAACAAGAAAAAGGATCGATTCCTGTTGACATCGTTCACGCAGAAATATAATCGGTTACGTAGTCCTCAGTGCCGATTGTCGTCGTCGTGGTTTTTAAATGAAGTTTTGATTTTCGATCGTGTGGATAAAAACACGTCACGATATTTCGATGAGCACAACACACACTCCTTTGACTAACCGAGAAACTATTGCGTCTAAGGACGCCTCTTGCATCTCAATAAGTCAGCTAAGGTCGAACAATCGTATTGAAAAAGGGCAGTGACAGACTGCGGACAAGTCAGAACGCAAAGAGTCATGGTGAAGTGCGCGACTAATTTTGTTGGATTTTTTTGTCTCCTTTGGGGTCTAACATTTGCGGGTAAGAATAATATTCAGAAATTAATTAAATAATCCATTAATATGGCATTCGATGGACAATAGACTGTAAGAATTTCGTTTCTTGATTATTGACGAATAAAAAATTGAAAAAATTGTTGATAGTCGCGAAAAATTCATTAATGTTTTCTCGGAAGGAATCTTAAAATGAAAACCAATTAGGAGCCTCAAATTATTGACATTTTATACATCTGGTGATAATGAAATCATCGCAAGTTAAACAAAATAAATTGAGTTAAATATTTTTACAGTACATGGATTTATTCTCGGGGAATTATGACACAGAAACTCATACGACGTTGAAAAACATTGGACAGTATTTTTAAAGAAATAACTCGATCGTCATGCAATTAAAAAAATATGTGAACGCGTGTCATTGGATTGTGTTAAGGTTTTTGTAAAAACAGTGACGTGGATGCTTCAGTTTGGGATTATTTTTATAGTCCCAAACGAGCCAAGCCTCCTGCTCGCGAACGTTCGCGTCGACAAACTCATTCCGTCTATTCGGTAGCGCAACGTTTTAATTGCCACGTATTGCTTGTTTTTATTGTTGGTTTGATAATTGTGTGTACACTTGTGTGAAACAGAGCATGAGGGGCTGTGGAAGACTCCATCAAAATTGACGGCTGAGCAACCCCGTGGAAAATCAAATGACGATAATGACTCGATCCAACCGAGATTTCTCCCGTTTTCAGCGAGTTTCTCACTGAGCTCTGGTGGATTAACAAATAATGCTCATTCCCTCAGCGTTGGTGGTGGCAACGATGGAATAAGCTTTTCACAAAGCACGAGCCAGTCTGGCACCTCCAATAGAAACGAAGGGTGAGAAAAAATATAAAAACCGACACGCTGTGCGAATTAATTCCTCTCTCTACGTCAACTTCCTGGGCTCGTCACGCGAATCCGATTATTCATTAAAATAACGAGTCGAAAGAAAACATTTGGCAAGGCTGAACGTGAGAATGTCTTGTTCAATTTTTAACAATAATATTGCCAACAGAAATTTTGTTTCCACGAAACAGGTGATCGAGTTGTTTATACGCTCAGGCATAAACGTTTTTTTATTAATAGACACTTTTTCTTCAAAATGACAATGCAATGAAAAACGAAATGTGTGACGCATTAGCTGCAGACACTGACATCATGAAGTCACAAAAATTGATGCATTGTTCGAAAGCAGCCAGGGGCGAAAATTTACTTTGCTGAATTTGTGGAAATGGGATCGTGTAACGATCGCGATGACGGAGCACAGATGCGACTGTTTTATTGTTGTCAAGATTATTCATTGCAAAAATATATGACGATAGCTTGTTTTCTTTTCTCGAGAAAATTAAGTAGAATTCCCTGGAAACATTTTTGTTTTTTTTTTCTTCTTAAAATGTTGTTTAGCAATCGCAGCCTGAATTACGTAAGAAATTTTCCTGGTTCCCGACTCAAATATTGTTGCGGATGGTGTCTGCCGGAAGGAACGGGCTGCGGGCCAAGTTTATTCGCAAATTTGTCGCGACAGGCCTGCTGAAAATTGTTGTGGATTTTGATTGGAAATATGACGTTTAATTCGGTAATTTCAGGTCGGGAATTTCGGCGAGCCAATCGAGTTCATTCGCGGCTGGTTTGTCGGGAATCTCAGGCTCGGATTCGAACTCTTTCAGTCTGAATCATCCGGCGTTTGGTGCGAATGCTCACGCCAACAGTAATTCTTTCGCTCTGGGTCAAGCGAACTCTGCGGCTCATGGAAATGTCGTGAATGGACAGGCCACGTCCGGCGCACAGTCCGGAGTTGGATCGTCTCAGTCTTCGGCTAGCTCTGGTGCAAGTTCCAACGCTGGAACTTTGCATTCCAGTGGCCAAGGGAATCGGCAGGACAGACCGGGATGGGGCAACGTCGAAGCGAATCGACAGGCTGGAGGTAAAGCAGCGAGAAGAACTTTAGAAATAATTTTTTTAAATTCTCGATTCCCTGTGGAAACGTTTTCGGAGACTAACGATGAAAATAATCGGGAAATCCCCAGGTGTTTACAACACGAACGACGGACGCCGGAAATTGTACGTGACCCAAGGATCTCGAGGATCAACGCACAGGCTGCCAGCTAGAAGGCCGCCAATCCGTTTGGACGTAAACCTCGATAACAGATGGCAGCAGCGACGTCCAGAAGTCGTGATCAGCGGATACCGTGGACATCGACAAGGTGCGACAGATCCTCAGAAGAATTGGTCATTCGAGCAGCAGGAAGTTCGTCCCTCTGGCGGCACAGATACCTGGACGCAGAGTCCCTTGAATGGACCGAATCCTGGCTCCTGGTCTCAGGCTCCCCGTGAGAACGGGAGCAAAGCTGGTCTCCAGGTGACCGGGGCTTCGGCTTCGTCGTTCGCGAGTTCGAACGCTTCTGGAGGATCAGCGCAAAGCCAATCTTCGTCTCACAGTAGCTTCGGGCCGAACGGGCCGTCGTCGTCGACCAACAACAGAGTGCACACTTCCGGAGACGCCGAGAGCGAAGCTCAAGGCGGAGCTGCTTCGGTGGGGCAAAATTTCAACGGCAACGCTCAAGGTTCGTTCAGTTCGAGCGCGATATCAGGAGCTTCTCTGGGCACGGGAGAATCTCATGGTAACGCAGTTTCGGGTAATCGGGGGCAAAGCTCGCAAGGACAAGTGACGAGCCATGCAACCGGCGTATCGTTCGCGCAAGGAACAGCAAACGCCGGAGCTGTAAATCACGTGAGATTCCCAGACTCTCAAAACCGGCAGAATGTGCCGAGAGAATTTGTGAGAATTTTGCCAACAAACTCGAGAGACGAAGAGCGGAGACGAAAGAGCCGAACGCGAGATCCGGTGAGCGAGATTTTCATGGAAATCAGTGACAGCGTTGCGGATATATTTGACATCTGATTAGTCTGGTAAATTTGTACAAATCCTGAAAGAATTGTTAATAAAATATTCGAACGATGATGGTTTGTTGGGTTAAAAATAGTCGCGAGATAATCAGCGATAAGTAATAAGCAACCAGCTGTGTAGTTATTCTCATGGAAGAAGGTAGTAATTAAGCGGAATAAATTAATCGGTCCGCTGCTCGGTGAAGTGAAAAAAACAATACTATCGCTCGATTCACACGGATTTTCAACTCTTTTTTCTTCGCAAACGACACGCCAGCGTCGGCTTCATCTCGATACTGCTTCGCGATGCTAATCCTTCCTCTATGAATGACGTAATTCATTTTTTAATTGTATCCCTGAGACGCCACATGTCCGAGCGCAATAGAGAGACAGGCGAGCCAGCGATCACTCGCTGAGGCCGTTCTAGGAAACTGATTTCCACGTAGATTAATATTGTGATGATCTATGTGCTTGTATTGGATACATCGATACAGGATGTGTAATGTTGTGAATAAAGAGTCAGCCAAGTTACGGAAAGACGTGGATTTTCCAAAAGGTTATCAGCCGGAATAACAATTCCTAAAAACACTCTTTTAGTTCGTAATCTTTTCTACAGTGACCTTGACGCAAAAATCCATTTTATTTAAGCTCAACAATGTTGCAGGATTAATTAATTTTTTCCTGCCTTTGAAAATGCAGACCCGGATATGAAATTCGTGAGTTTCCTATCACAAGAGATTTTTATGAGGCCCCGAGAGCTGCTGAATTTCTGAAGAAAAACAAAATTTTCGAGCCGATCTTGCCGATCGTCGTCGTTGCAGATTTTGAAAATTGCATTTTTAGCATTTGCCAATCAATTATCAGCAACTTCCTTCCTTATCGACTGACGTTAAGCTCTCTTTCAAATCAGCGTGACCTTCTGCCAATAACAAGCAACACTCAGGCTTGCGTTCAGTGATTTTTTTCAATAAGTAACCAGCGATCCGTCGACCAACGATTCATTCACGGAGTACAAGGATTTTCCACCTGCCAATTGATGCGCGAAGGTAAACGACTCATTCTAGCAAAGAACGATTCGTCAGGGGCTTCCCAGCAGGGAAGCGGCTTAATTATTGCTCATTACTAAGCTAATTTTCAATAGCGAGCTGCCACGCACCACATTAATTTACATGAGAGTCTTTTGCAGCTATAGTTTCGATCTCATACTTCAAAGGAGAATGACTCATCCGCGATATTGAGACGTACGGAAAAGTTCGTTTTTCTCGATTTTCAAGGCACAAACAAAATTAATCGGTATTGAGGATCCTTCGGCGTATCATCATCTCGCATTCAGGGATAATAATTGCATCAATCACACGAGTAATTATGCGACGTCCTCGTGAAACTTCCGTTTTTTTTAACGCGAATCCTTGTATGGGATTAAAAATGATGCCTCGATCTTATTTGAAGCTTCGATCATGATAATGTTTATCGGAGCTTGACAGCAGAGACTTTTTGAACTTTCACGATCTCTTGGCGGTTTTTCTTTTTTTCGATAACATATTTTTGCAATCATGCAAAATCGAACCCGTTCACGCGGATTTACTCACACGCAATCATTGTCACTGCGCATCGCGATAATTCTGTAATTTCCTCGTGGCGCCACCATGCGCTAGTCAACGCCGAGAGATCGTTATTGTAATTGTTTGTATCATGATTATTGATGCCACAATCCCAGTCAAGGCTAAACTGGATTAACATTCTTCTCGAGTATGTAACGAGCTTTGGGAACGACATGTCAGGCGCATGAATATTTTTACACAGAGCTATGAGATCGGCAGTGGCCGATTTCACGGGATACTCGTGTTTCCCCATTCCGGAATCGAGATCCTCCTCGATACGTGCGAAAACAATTGGTTTTTTTCTTCTGACGAATTTAGTGGGAAATACGTGATCTCGAGTATATATAGCTTATTTAATCATCTACGAATTACGCTTCCCAAATGAGGCTTTTCGCGGAGTCATAGTTTGGTGCCTCAAATGTATAATTTAGCCAGGCGACCGATCAAGAACCTTTCTCTGTCAGAGAACAATACTTTGTCTAGGACAATGCTAATCCAATGATTTGAATTTTTTGGTGTTGCTGTTTTTTTTTTTACATCGGTTCGCCGTATTGATTTTGAACATTTGATTATGAAATGATTGACGTGATTTCGAGTTCTAATGAAGCGATCGAGTGTGATGGGTCAGTGAGGAGCATCATGAATTCTTCGTAATCATCTGATCTATTGCTCCTTGCGATAAACTTTTAGCCGAGTTCCTCTCGGAGATCTGTAAACGCGTTTGTCGGCGTTTCTTGGGAGGCGCAGATCGGCCTGAGCAGAAAAGTATCATGGCGGTTAATTGCGGTTTTTCTTTTTCAACTCGTCACTGGTTCACGCTGCGGTTCTCGGTAACGATTCGATAATTAGCAGCATCAGTTCGTACGGATGATTCCTAGAGCAATTTGTATCGGACAATCGAATAAATAATCGAGCGATAGAAAAAAACTTGACCGGAGGTTGTGTCGTGGTTTTTCCCTGGAAAAACCGAAACTGCGATGCCGCTTGGTGGGGCTCGTGAGTGATGCGGAACATTATCGAAGACGTAAACAATGGCGGTCGAAGCTCGAAGAGTTTTCATTGGCAGACGTTATTCCGACGTTACGTAATCAAACTAGGATCATATATCGTCGAAGGATACCCACACACGTTTGCCTATAAAAGATGGAACGGCAAGAATTCATGATTCAGTGACTCGATAGATCTTGAAAGAGCGACAGGAATTTCTACTAAGTGTTGATTATCGTATAAACAAAAGTATGTGGTGGTTCAGTGCTGTGGGCACGTTGCTGTTGGCGACGTCCCTTAAGGGTTTGCCATTGGACGCAAATCCTGACGTTGGTAAATAGAAAAGTTTCTCAAATTCTAATCCCAACGATTCTTTTATACTGAAACCTCAAAGTTTTGTAATTGAAGGAAATCTACTTCGTTGCTCCGAATTTATAATGAAAAGAAAACATTTCCCACTCGTAGAAATCGTCCCAGAACTTGTGGAGAATGTGACGTTGGCAACGGAATTGAAACCGCCACCGATCGACGAAAGCATGGCCGGAAGACACGGAGTGGTTTACCTCATCAACCTTTACGCAGTGACAAATGCATCGGACGTTGAAGATGGGGAGGAAAAACTTACGGATGATGTGATCGAGACAATGCCAGGAATATTGGGTAACGAGCTGATCGATGCAAATAATGATTGAAAAGAAAATGATAAGCTCAAGCGAACCGAAACACTTTTTTCTTTGGCATCAAGAGGCTGCGGGCGTCTCTGGATACAAAATTGACAATTTTTTTTTTTGCAGAACCTCTGGCGACGGTTCTCCTGGTCGTGGAAGTCGACGACGAGGAAGATCCCGTGAGTCTGGACGACATAGCCAAGGATCTTAAGGAGGAAGGTTTCGACGTTGAGAAAGTGATGAAGGACGGCGAGACGAAAGTGATAAAAGTAGATTTCGGTGAAGATCCTGAAGCTAAGAAGCCTGACAACGATTTGGCTGCTCCACCGGTTGTGATAAAAAATATGGAAACGACTACGAACAAAATCCGAAAGAAACGCGCACCTTGCCTGAAATGTAAACTTGCAAAAATGTTTGGAGGTGGCGGTGGAGGTTATGGCGGTGGCGGTGGCGGTTATGGCGGTGGAGGCGGATACCCAGGAGGCGGAGGTGGATATCAAGGCGGTGGTGGAGGTTGTGGAGGCGGATGTGGAGGTGGAGGTGGCGGAGGACATTATCCCAGCGGAGGTGGTGGTAAGATTCGAAAATGCAAAAAAAAACACACGTTAAAAGCCTGCCAAGGTCGTTTGAAGGTCAAGCAGAAGTTTAAAATGAAAACAATGAAATAATTTTTAGGAAACACCGTCGGAGTCATTCCCGTCGTCGTCGTCCCAGTGTCCGGATACCCTGGTCGCCAACCGCAAGGGGGAGGAGGCTACCATCAAGGTGGAGGTGGTGGGCAAGGATATTACCCAGGAGGCGGTGGTGGTGGAGGTGGTGGACATCCCCATCCCGGAGGTGGAGGCGGTGGACAATGCCAAGTCTGCCAAGGCCAGGGTGGTGGAGGTGGAGGCGGAAACGGCGGTTCCTGGAGTCAATCTTCAGCTCAATCCTCAGCCCAATCCTCTTCCGGGAGTTGGTGAGTTGACGCGTTTCCAGAAAATCTTCCATTTGTTTCTAATCGTCAACTAATTAAAATAAATTCCATTCGCTTGTCGCAGGTAATCGTTCAGGAAGAAAATCGTGATGTGAGCAATCATTTCGGAAAATCACTAACCGCGAGATGCATTTCTTCGAAACGACTTCCGAACACGTGTCTATTACACGATAATTAAAAACCGTGTAATTGTGATTATTTAATTGTTTGTAAAAAAAAAAATTATTACGAACACCGACGCAGCTTTGGGTCCGACTTTCGATTTTTATTTCCTCCGGCTCTCCTAATCCTTTTCGACTGACCCGACCAAACAGAGATCCTGGATTTATGACGTAAACACATGAAAATTATTAGAAGCCCAGTGGGAAACTTCGTGGTCCATAATTTGGCCTCGAACTCGAGAAAAGCGAAGTGCATGCTGAAAGAACTTTGGGTGTTTTCTGCTCAGCTTTCGAGCTACAAATTTATATCGACGCTTGGACGGGGTATACATTTATCCTGAGGATATTAATCTCTCTCAAATATGGCGCGATACTCTGTCGAGGAGATATGTACTTACGTGCACATATTTTAAAATCCCTATGGCGACTGATCACGCAAACGTTCAGCTGAAAGACTAGGCAAGAAGATCGCAGCCATGAAAGGGAGCATTTTACCGCGGGTCTTCGACCGTGTTGCAGAAAAACCGCCTCAGCACGGAGTCGGGATTCCGTGAAGAGATTTAAAAAATTGGTCGATTTATTTCGGCGATACGCTTCCGCGATTATTCGTTACGGTGATTCGGAAGATCTTGGACTTTAATGACGTTTTATCCTCGCGAATGTCGACGCGATTCTTCTCCAGCATCACGAACGATCTTCAGGAAAAAAATTGAAGGAACGGGGACAGATTGAAAAGTCGGAAATTTTAACTCGGAATCAGCGCCAAATTTGACTGGATCCTTTTCCAAAAACTGATGAAAAATTCAACGACTCTGTTTTCACGCAATTAACTCCCGAGCCTCCAGCTCGTCCTGAAGCTTTTCAACTCCGCGTTCAGCGAGATGAGCTTCGCGCGAGAATGCGGATGATTGTGCAGCATCGCACCGAGTTACTCTCGAGGTTAATGATTCGCTGCACGCATCTTTACACTTTTGACGATCTTTCGTGCTCTCGCTACTGTTTTTATAGATAGCGCTCCGCTCTAACAGCTTTGCTCTGATTTTCCTGGTGGTAAGAATTATTTGGCGTGGCGAATGTACCGCGGAGCTTGGGCCTATAAATACAAAAGGCAGGAAACGAGTCTGTGTGCTCTGTGGTCCGGGTGTCTGAACTCGAGATGAGCGCCACAGGTTAAGCAGCGAGAGTCTCATAACATTGTTCCTCTCTCCTTCCGCCTCTCTCTCTCTCTCTCTCTCTCTGTCTTTCCCTTGGGATTTCTATGTCTATATAGGCGCTCGGTGCTCGTAGCAACCGCGAGCTGTAATTGCTATTTGTCTATCTCGCTCTTTCTCTGTCTCTCGGCGAAGACTCGGGTGAAGATAACGGTACGTTGTTCTCCGATTCTTTATTTGCAAGTAACCGCAAGCATGTCCCCCACAAAATAAAGAATGAAATATTTTTCCGCGCCAAAATACGAGCGTGAGTCAACAAGCATTACGAGTCGTTTAAAAAAAAAAAAAGATATTCGCCGCGCAATTGGTTCTGTGAGCAAGAGAAACGCTCAGTTTTTCTGGCTCGTCTGTTCTGTTTTTCTCATCGTTCGAACATCTCATTTGACGGAGACTCTCTGTCCGGTCGAACAGGTTGAAATCAAGTTGATTGGGAAATGTGGGTTTACAGGTCGTGAAAGACCAGTTGCGGAAGAGTCGATAGTCTGGTCCGGCCGCTCGCCCTGGCAGCACGTGGAAATGAGCGTCACCCGAGCAGGGAGCTTCGAATCCTTTGGTGAGAGCAGGCACTGCAGACGCGCGACATACACACAGCGCGGTTATACTTTTCTCGACTGTGTTTTCCGGTCGATGACCTCTGGCTGCGCAGCGATTATGGGCCAAAAAATGCAACTAGAGAAAAACAAAGTGGGAGTAATGGAGCTGGAAGCAGAGAGGAAATTGCTTTGGGACTCGTCCACGTTTCGAGCTTGTAATTAACGAGAATCTTTGACCCTGAGATTTCGTTCCAATTGCTAAAGTAAATTCGAACCCACGTCCGTTAATCTCTCGGTGCATATGCGAGGAAACGTGAAATCTGAGTTACGAGCGAGCCTCCAGCTGAACGAGTGCCAAGTTTCTCAGATTAAAATCCAATGGCAATCAAATCATCTGTACGAAATCGATTTATTTTCCTTCTACACTGTTTTTTTTCTCCTTTACTTTTCTGACTCCGTTCCAATGGATTAAAACTCTCGGTATAATTAGTATTTCCGAGCACGCGATGATACCGCAACCGTGTGGAATACGAGGAGTAATTGGTAGCGATCAGCAATCGTCTAGCAGTCGTCGCCCTCCGATCTCTCGAGATCAATGTCAAGAGCAACCTGGCATCGTGCTAATTGGCTGGTAAAACTGGAAATCGATTCCACACAGATACACCATTTTCTTTCACAACTTTGTGCGTGCAGTTTCGAGCTCCGTAGCTATTGAGACTCGATTCGATCGTCGAGACCTTTCCCGCAGCTTTTAACCATTTGCGCTAATTATTTACTGCGTTTTTATGAGCCTCGGCTTCGTAATTGCGTTATTCAAAAGTGTGCGTGCACACGATGGCGTTGCTGCTGTACAAAAAGCTATTTATAAGCCTGCACCAATGAGTTAGCGGTATTAATACATTTAACTAACTCGCGCGCGTCTTAATTACCAGCGAAACTTTGATCGCGTTGATTTCATTTCGATTTTACGGTACGGACGAGTTTCTCAATGAAATTTATTCCCATGCTCCTTGTGTCTATACGTCGCGATTATTCCTTTTAATTGAATCACTTAATTGCTTAATATCGCGATAAGAATAATCGGGGATTATCGCGTAATTTATCGAAAGCTTTTCCGCTCGTTTATTTTTTGTTTGTTTGTTTTTTTTTCAGTCTCCGACTTAAAAACGTTTGAATATCGTTGTGCAACATTTCCATACTACAACGACAGTTCTCCCCGATAACATCTCGATGATCTCGAGTCCTTGAAAGTTAAATTCCTCTTTACCTTATCCTCTAGGAAGTTTATGGATAGTTAATTCCATAAAATTTACATATGGAACGCTCTGCTACATTTACTCGAGAGTTAAGGCCCTCGGACCGTTGTTTCAAACGAAACTGATATTTACAGTCCACTAGTTTTATGATAAGGAAGGCCGATAGGCAAAAGACTGCGAAATATGCAGCGCTTACGGACTCGTCCTTCCTGCAGAGTGCAAAGCGAGTGCAATAAAGATTCTTTTATGAATTTGCGCTCGCGTATAGCTGCGTGAGGTAACGATTCTTCAACGTGATTTTTTCTTCGGAGCGATGAAACTTCGTAGCGAAAGTTATTGTTAAGCAACGAATGAAAACTCTTTGACAAATTCTTTTTATTCCGCAGTCGGTTTTTTTGAATAACGGCTCTTAAGGGGTCATGTCCAGTTGGATGGAACGAAACAACGATCTGCTGGAAGTGCGTTTCGGAAACATTAGCCCGTGGGGGTCGAAACACGGTCCTGGTCAGGTCCCGGTAACCGAAACCCAGATATTCGAATATGATGATCGTCGTGGGTGTCGGCAAGTTCTAGAAGGTGACAGAAAAACTGTAACAAATTTCTCAGTACCAAATATTTGCCATAATAATAGTGACAGAACGCTCTTATCACTTTGTTCGCTATCGCTGACGTCATACGACACGCAAAGATTCGTTTATCAAACACTTGCTCTATTGTTCTTGCACCTGGAATATGGTTTCGTTGAGTTGTTTTTTTGTTTTGCAGCTCTGTTGCTATGGGGATATGGAGACCGCGATTTCGGCTGGATTTGGGGAGAATTAGTTGGTATAAGAAGGATAGCGACGTCGCGTCAAAATGTATCACGACAGTGCAGAAGTTATCAACGCACCGAAGTTTCGTGGCTCGTTTCGTAATCATCAAGGATGTGGAAGAGTCAATCAAGGAACTTTCGCCTTTTCGTTGCCGTGACATCAATACTTCTGGTGCTGAGTGCACCCAACGCGGTTCACAGTGAACGGGACCCTGGAGAACCTCAAAACCGTCCCCTATACGTAGAGCAGGATTCATCATTTCTCATGGCATTGATCTCACCGGAAAAAGTCGAAAAAGCAGCGAAATACAAGACCATGGACTGCACCGTAGGATTTGTAAAACGTGGAGGAAAATGTGTAGTGATAATGAAAGAAGCTTGAGCAACCGACTCTGATTCATCTCACTCCAAATTAGTCAAATTTCAATAATGTACGTATGACGGATTTACAATCGATGTTTGTGGCCTATGGACATTTAAAGGGAATTGATTCTTTTGCAGTTTCCGCGCGAGGTCTCGATTGGCCTCTGCGAAGAAACAGCAAAACTGAAAGGAAATTCAGTCGCGTGAATCATCTCCATGTATTTTTACGTAAAAAAAAAAAAAATTTACGAATTAAAATATCGAAAGCTCGAAATGATTGTTTTGATTATTCAGTCGATGTCGAGAGATGAATCACCAACTGATAGCGAGTCTTCAAGTTCCGATTTACAGAGCCGAGGAATTATTTCCCGAAAAAAAATGGCACCGAAAAAACGATGCGCCACAAAAAGCTGCAAGACTCGTAAGAAATGGTGTCTCGTAAATTCCTATTCCCTGTTGGAGCGCGGCTGCAAAGTTGTTGTAAAGCGAGTGGAGTAAAAAAATGTGTGTGCACTGGAGTTTGGATTTACAAGGAGGGAAAGGAGAGGCAAATAGAAATAAATCGAGATCACGATTAGAGACGAGACTTTAATTCAATCCACGTGCATCGTGCATTTCTATTTACCCCTGTGTCCTAAGAGCTCTTGTGTACGTTGGGGAGTCTCTACACAGAGACACGTACGCGGAGAGTACACGATGAAAAGTTTAGCGAGAGGAAGATGCGATATGTAGACAACATGGAGGAGAGGAGGAACTCGATTCGTCGAGCCGAAAGGAACCGGTTCCAACTGGCGAGGAGGGCGAAGAGAGTCTTCCACATGCGCTGGACCTTTGCGTTGGCCAACGCGATAACATTATATGTAGATGGATACCGTGTCTATCGTATATACAGGACGGTAGCATAATATTCGCGGCTTTCTTGATGGTGGAGAGTGTCTGGAAGCTCCTGGAGTCTCTTATAAGGAAGCCGCTGGACAAACGATAAAATGCCTCAAGAAACAGGTATTCCGGAGGCTGCGAACTGCTGAATCTCTCCACGTGAATTCGAGGCGCGTATGTAAAACTAAATGATGGAGAAAAAAGGAGAAACTCGATCAAATTCATTGAGAATTTATTACGATGAATATCGAGCAGCCAAAGGCACGACATGAATCCATGATTTTCATCCAGAGACGTTCGTAATGATCGTTGATCAAGAAAATGGCAGCACTTGCGAAAATTACTGTCATTATGTTACAGGGGTGAGTAAAATTCTGATGAGGCCAAAGAGATTTTCAAGTTGATTGAATTTGTTCTGATTAATTGACGCCGCGGAAGAGGAACTGTTTTCACACTTTGCTCGTCACCTCTCTCTCTCTCTCACACACACACTCGTGCTCTCCCATGATAGGGGGCGAGAGAGAGAAAGAGAGAGAGTTCTCATAGACCAACGCAGTATAATCAATGGAGCGTCGACCTTGATTGACAATTTCGCTCTCGGCCTAGATTGCAATAGGGCCATCCTGCTTGGCAATTGTAATGATCTCTAGCCGTGCACGACGCACTATGACAATGTACGCGAGCCCTCACACATGGAGAATCATCGACGACGACACGACGCATCGTGAATATGCAGATGCGCGAAGCGTTAACCACTCTCGGATTTCCAGGCGGACGTGTTGCGCTTTTTCGCTCTCCCTAACTGACGCTTCTCGCCAACCACAATTCATACCATGTCAGTGAATGTCATTTTTAATCTCGTGACTTTAACTCCGTACGCGAAAAATTCTCGTCGCCAAAAAAAAAGAAAAAAGTTTTCTCTGTACTAATGGCAAGTCCGTTACTGCGGCAGACCCTGAATTAGAGATAATTTGAAAATTAACTGCACAAGTCCCTGCGAACATAAATTATAGCGTTGGATCTATCGCCCAGCCGTCTTGCTTATTATAATTAATCAAATGACCAATTGCGACGAGATATCGAGAGACGCAGCAGGTTCGCGCTGCCCAGTACGAAAAGGATGTTCCGATTCGATGACTCGACAGATCCTTTGCTTCGATCTCGTTGCTTTTTCTTTTTTGACACTACGCACTGGCCTTGCCACCTCGGGCGACTATGAATTTTGAGATTTAACAAAGCAGCACACGGTTTTGTTTTGAGCATTTTGGAAATTTTTCGTATGGAGGATCTTCCTCGAAAAGAGTCTCCGAGGATTCTTAGCAACGCTTCTTTGAGTGACTGACCTTAATTAAATAATCAATTGGATTGGATCGTTATTAACGTGAATAAAAATCAATAAATTTGAAGGATTATTTGTAGGAATTAAATAACGCGTCAACTTTCTTGGATTTATGACGCTGACCTCTACTCGAGGATTAATCATCGCGACTGGTTGCAGTTTCTTTTTATATAAAGTTCATGAGTAACTCGTAGAATTCTGTCATCACCTTTCCGCGCTTCTGATTGGATTCCAATGACGTTGTATTTTTTGTATTTTAAAAATAACGTCAGCCAAGAAATTCACGCGTCTGATTTGCGAATCTTATGGAAAAGGCACGTGAGCAGTATCGGTGATTGTTGCTGTGGATGTGCGGGTTCTCGAGTCTGTGGAGATCGATTCTATCAAAACGACTGGCAAGCAACAATCACTCGAAGGATCGAATTTCATTTGGTACGAGCAGCGTTTTCCTTGTGAAATGCCAAGTCGATTCGTATGTTAATAAGAAAAACAAAGCGAAACGCAGGATCTTGGATCTACGTCAGTCATGGAGAATATAAGCTTTCGTCATTTTTCTGTGATGATTCGCATCGTAAATTGCGATGTTAATTACGCTCGTTACGAGCTTAAACCTCATCGACAAAAGACTCGCTGACTTTAATCGCCACTTTGTCTTTGAAGCAAAAAATTGATTGGAGAAATCAATCAATAAAATAATTACTAAGTGGGATCAACTCGATGTTAAGCGCGTCTTCGAAACGGTGATTTTTTTTTTCACGTCTTCGAACGCGTGTAGCGGAATCATTTTTATTTCAACGGAGGCGAACATCGCGTCGTGATTAATCAAAGGAGCCATCGATCCGCGGCGAAGGATAAATCGAATTTCATTAAGTTTGTAAAGGTCCGTGAGTCAGCGGATCTGAATTGAATTTTTATCGAATTATTTGCGAATTTATATGAATCACTGATTCATGCCGTCGCGTATTCATTGTCGCGAGCTTTGTTTACAATTACCAAAATAGCCTCCGTTCAACACAGTCGATCCACCTGCGATAATAATGATTTATGCTAATTATGCCTGTGCGCATGATATTTTAATGCATTCGTAAAACTTGTCATCTGCGGCTGGAAAATTCATTTTCATCTTTTCACACGCGACTAAAGAATTTTCTTTGAATTTACTAAACAAATACGTCGTTATTGATGGGAATAATAAAAATCTGAATTATCGAGGCTGCGACGATTATTCCTGCGGATTAAAATATTCAAAATGTCTCGCGGTCGAGAGACGAAGATTTTTTGTCTTTTTCGGGTCGATCGTCGAGGATTTTCGACCGCGAAAATCATAAACACGATGGTGGCGAATGAAAATTTCGAGAATTACGATTTCCTGCGACATTTGTGTCAGCATTTCAAACTCCCAGCAACCGGAAGTCATGAATATTTTCTAGAAAATGAATATTAACAAAACTTGTCGATATGCTGGTTTTTTCGAATCGTACAAAACGATTCCACACGCTCGTCGTTTTATTATGACACGAAAGATAATGATGTTTATGTGAGATCGAGTTTCATCGACGTACGTTACTGTAAGAACGTGACGACAGACGTGAGCAACGCGAGATAATATTTCAGCACATCGTAGACTCGAATAGTACAAGAAAAAACGACACGAAGCTTCCTCCCTTTTTTTTCACGAGCTCCTGGCATACGAAAGATGAGCCTATAAATTTTTGGAGGTAAAAAATCCTCGAGCTTGGCCAATGAGGGTCAAATTTTTTGCTGTAGTCGCCTGGCAAGTTTAATGCCTTAATTAATCGAGGAGAGGACAAAAAATATTAATGTGAATAAATTCGCAAACGAATAGACTGCGAAAAACAAAATTTGACGAAATTATTTTTTTATCCATGTTTTTCGCAGGTTTATTGAATTTTTTTCAATTTTCGTGTGAAAAAAATGATTTTTTTGCAATGTTGGAACGCCAAGGCTGTTTAACAAGATCAACAAAAAGGAGCTTATTCCCTCGCGGGCTCGGCTTCGTTACGAATGATTTTCGTAATAACTTATAAGAACTTAACTCGCGAGCTGATCTCTCGATTTTTCCTTCTCTGGTCTTTTCGTTGCTGCGCAAGATCATCATTCTCTCGTTAATCTAAAAAGCGAGCCGGGAGGCTGGGATGGTTCAACAAAATATATAACTGTGCAAATCACCGGAGTACTTTTCTTCTTTGGATCCTCGAAACTGCAGACACCTTAATCGTTTCCACGAAAGCCTATTGCCCTCTCGAACTGAGATGAAGAATTTTATACATCTTCCCATGAGGCTGGGGGGGTCTCTCTCTCTCTCTCTTTTCTTCGGGTCTCCGTTTCTCTCTGGCGTTTCCTCTCGCCGCACGAGACTTTATGGGATACGCTGGGACTAAAATTCCTCGCAGAATGCACCAAAGAGGATAGAATTCACAGACGCTCGAAGAAATGGTCGTAAGGAAAAAAATTGAAGGGAAAAAAATAGCAACGGCTATTGAAATCGTGGTGGGAAGTTTTAACGTCAGTGAAAAAAGATGTACGATGTTTTGTCTCTTGGCAAGATTACCTGCTACTTTCGCGTCATCATCGAAGGATAAATATATGCAACAGGATTTTCTTTTCATGCTGCGACTGCGGATTTATATTTTTCCCAATCAAACATCTTATCGCGACACGAAGATCGATGGATCGACGTTTATACGGATATTATTGAAAAATCACACATGTAACTGCAAGACGCGGTCACCGCGCGAGTTTAATTCACATTGAAGGAATATTATTGGTGGCAAGAACCTTCACCGTGGCTCATGAGGTCATGCATCATTCGCGATTGTATGTAACGTCTCGATGCGATTCTCGAGTAATCAAAAAAATACGCAAAAAAATGACAGAAAATAGTGTGAATCGTCGTTTACGAGTTTTCGTATAGCGACGCGAAGAAGGAAGAGGAATCGCGATATAAAGGGCAACGATTGAGAATCAATCGATTTCCCACGCAGACTCGATCATTTTCGGGATAATTGGGGTGCCACGAAAATTATCGGAATGACGAAAGCACACCTGCGCGGCAGTTTAATTGAATTAAATCTCCTGCAGGATGTTCCTCATTTTTGCTCGTGTCTGTGTACAAAGTATTTAGCGAGGCTTTTTATATTTCCACGACAATTAGGCTCGTGTAACGATACAAGCGCATGAAGCCTCGGAGGGCGAGTACAATGGAGATCAGTGTGCGATTCCTCTTGGCCGCTACTCTCTTTTTTTCTTTAATGGCTCGTTTT
>JBAJMU010000005.1:2141887-2343794 GCA_037952995.1 Hyposoter didymator | reverse complement strand
TTTTTTTTTTTTTTTTTTTGCGGCAATATTAACGGAATGGTATTAACCCCGAGGGCGCCCCTCGGGTGTTGGCAAAGAGGCGGGTGGGAGCTGAGCCGGTGTTGGAAGAACGGGAAGAAGCGAGCAAGACCGCATGTATATAAAGGAGAGTTCCTAGAGGCCAGGGGGCCCAGTACCGTTCGAAGATGCAAACCGCTGGGATGCTGCGTGGGACGGGGGCCATAGGGAGATTTCACCTTATTTTAATTGCCACCCTAATTCTCGCGTACATCGGCGACCATGCCCGTGAGTAGCGGACCAAATTCCGCATAATTTCCGTCCAATAAATCGCCCAAAAAATCATTTTTATTTTGTCAACAAAATTTGGTCGCTCTGCAAATCGTGAAGAAATATGTTTTGAGTGCAACGTTGAAATCTACGTATAGAGGAATATTCGCGCAGTGTTGTGCATCGAGCTCATTTCCGTGATTAGCTTATAACGCGTAATCGATTAACTGAAAACTCGATTTCCTTGAATAATTTCGATTTTTCGTGGACTACGATATTGCGCCTGTTTTTGGATATTAACGAAAAATTCGGTATTTCGATGGCAAATTTCCGTGACAGTGTGTGGTCGGAAAAATACTGTTCGCATGACAAAATTTTTTTTACTAACTTAAAAAAAAGGGGGCAGTTGATCGTTTTTTTCCGAAATATCGACGTGCAGCAATGGAATTTGGCTCTCCGTGGAAATTGCCCGATAATTAAAGTGCCAAAGCCATTCGGGAAACACGCGATACTATCAGTTTGTATTAAAAATTCGCGGTTTTCCTTCGGCAGTTTAAAAAACCTCGTTGGAGGAAAAAATTTGGTTAATCAATTAATAAACACGAAACCATAAGTTTTTTCTAAAGATTCGCAGTTTTCGTTCGTCGACTGTTTAGAGAATCTTGCTGGAGGGAAAAAGGTGATTAATTATCGTTCCATCGCTCATTCGATTCGCAGATGCACTCCCACTGCAGGTTTTGCCAAACATTCCTGGATACATTCCCGTTTACATAAGACACGGGGATCAACCACTGGACGAAATAAATCCAGCACTGGCGGCGGCTTTTCACGAAAAACAGACTCTGGAGGTAGAATATTCTTCCAATCGGTCGAACTTGTACACAAACCAAATTCCTTCTCAACGAAAAAGGAAGAAAAAATGAAATTCTCGATCTCGCGACGTCCTTTTTTTTTTTAATCCAAAAAATTGGCCAAATATTTGATGAAAAACCAAATTTAACGAAAAACGTTTTCAAGTTCGTAAATTTACAGATTTCGCTATTTTTTCGTGTGGAATCAACATCCCCAAGACATCCCTCCCCAAATTTTTTAAAATTCAATTTTTTTGGATCGTTTGATCGATCGGGATAAAAAAAATCGTAACGATCGGCTCGAAATTAACATTTCAGTCGAACAAACCGGAAAAATTTTGTTTCCGAAAATTCCAGTCGCGGTGGAATCTTTGACAAATAATTTCTATAATTATGAATTTATAATTTTATGAATAAAATTTACAATTTGTACAATAATTGCATTTTTCATAATTTTGTTTGTCATTTGCGAGCAGAATACTCCGCCGGAGCATTTCGGTAATTCGGGCGATGATTTGAGGAAGAATTTGGACAATCATCCGTCGTACGATGACGAAGAGGACGTGGACGATGGGGGCTTGAACGCGGGTTCCCAGAGGAAAGGAACGATCTATTTGATCGGCGTAAGGCAATCGGGCGAGGATAAAACGACTAATGGCAAGTTAAGGTCCAAAATTGCACTGCCGTTCGAGATTCTCGAGCGTCAAGGGGTCGAAGCCAACTCCGGGGATAATGAAGATGCTGAAAAGTCCAAGGATGTCTGGATGGAGGAAGCCGGGGAGCAGAACAGTGCAAGAAAGCCAATCAGCCTTTCAAAGGAGGCGGTTATCAAGGTGAGCGAGATTACCGTCAATTTTTTCGCGTTATACACTGCATTATTATATCGCGCGGAGGAGCGTGAGCGTTAAACTCTCGTATATGAATTCCCCTTAATCTCGTTTCTGCCGCTTTTATTTGATTTTTTTTTCTTTCAAGCGAAACATTGCGTCAAATATTGTGGGAAGGTGTAACGAGCGGTAAAATTGTGTAATTGGTTGCGGGCGTTTGTTAGCGCAGGTGGGCAATGATAATTATCAGCGGAAAAAAGTCTTCGAAGTAAATTGAAAGTTTATGAGAGCGTTTTTTTTCTTTGCACGATTATTGGACGCCGGGAGGAGGTTTTTCTTTCTGCATAAATCACGAGGCGTGAATTTTGTGTTGAAAAAAATGAAAAAACAACAAAAAAATTAGAATTTTTTGTTGAAAATTGTACCGGCGATCGCATCGACTGCGTCGCACATTAGGGACCGAATTAATGGACGAATTTCATGGTCTTTGATGTCACAGGCAAGTGGACGACTTCCGGTCGATCTGAAGGATCTCGAGAGGCTCGCAGCCGAAGTGGAGAGAGAAGAAACGCGTCCGAACGATATTTACGACGGGGTGGTCGTTGGAGATCGACGTGCTCACTCGGTGCGACGTCCAATGAAAAAAATGTCAATCGACAGAGAAACAACGACGAAGGAACGAAATGAAATGGAGAGAATCGTCGACGGCGTGGACGACAGGATAATCCGACCGATCGAGGAGCCCAAAGAGTTTCGCTCTAGCAAATTAAGGAGCGGCGACAGGATGTTGAGGCCGGCGAGAGATCCAAAGGAATCCCGACCGAGTGACGAATCGATCGATTTCATGGTCCAGGAAGAATGATCTCTCAACACGTCGCTTTCGTAATCGCGCTTTCAATGAAGAAACAAAAAACAACAACAACAAATATTTTTTTTATCTCTCGTTTTAGTCTACACACTTTGAGAGACTGCATAGTTACGTGTACATTTTTTTATTCACCATTTATTAGAAAATAAAGACGAGCACAACGTGAGAGGTTTCGATCGACTTTGAATTTTTTAATATATCAATTTTATTTTGTTTTATTTTAATCTTTTGTTTTATTTTATTTTATTTCAATTTTTATTTTTATTTTTCATGGTATTTCGCACTTTATTTTTCATTTTTTTATTTTTTATTTTTATTTTACGTTGATTTTTTTTTCATTTTATTTTTTATTTTATTTTTTTATTTTATTTTTTATTTTATTTTTCACTTAATTTTTGAATCGAGTGATAGTTTTTATGGAGGAAGTTTTTTATGGAGAGTCGGAATGAGAAAAAAGTTTCATTCCGGTGCGTTCGTTGACGTGGATCCCGATCGAGCTTTGACGCCTCGGAGCGAGTAGTCGGATTCGCCACGTTTGAGAACGAGCGTAGCCGGAAGTACGGAGACGGCGGAAGTCAGAGCAGCAGGTCCCGAGCGGATGGGATTGAGGAGTCGGAAAGTTTTGTCGTCGAGACTGACGAGAAATCGATCTCTGCTTTCCTGATTGAATCGTTCGCTCGAAATGATGAATGCTTTTTTTCCGTGTGCGCACAAAAACGCTGGCATTTGCTTATCGACGTGGGGTAAATAAATTTCACTGATCGGGTGGCATTGGAATTTTCTGGGAATTAAATTTGAGGTGTTGAAGATTTTTGGCCTTTCGGTACTCGACGATTTGACCTTGGGAGTACTGCCAAGGTCAAGCTTGTCTCCCGCAGGAACAGGAAACTGGCGACGATTGAATCGCCCGTCGAAGTATTTTTCTTTGGAATTTTCGTGATTTTTCTTCCTCGAATCTTCATCGATATTCAAATCGGCCACTCGGACGTTCGCCAACTTCGAGAGCGCCTCGAACATCGTGGAATTCATTTGACCTCGCGAATTACGCGAGTTACTTATTTTTTCCCCATTTTTAATTTCGCCCTCGAAATTTCTTGGAAAACTTCGTTTGCTGAGCGATAAATATCGCGAATTAATCGCGTTTTCGTTTATCAACGAAGCGATGATGAGTCTTCGGATATATTCCAGGGTTCGTATTCCGGAAATAACGGAAGGATCCAATCGAGTTTTTGCTCGATTTCTCCACGTCTCGAGTTCGTCGGATTTCACAGATTCACAAAAACTCGGCGACAATAAAATCAACACAATCGCGAGAACGCCGAACATCGAAAACTTTCGGAACATCGTGTTTTTTTTTTTTTTTTTTTCGAGACTGTAGGAATTTTTATGTCTCGAGAAAAAAACTAAATTCCGTTGATGAGAACGCAAAGTTTTGAGGTTATACCAGTCGAAGAAAAAAAATAATAAAGCAGAGCGAACGATATCAAGTTCTCGGAGACACTGAGATCCAGAGCCCCACAAAAAGTCAAAGAAGAAATGTCCAGCTCACCAAGGCACGGATGGACAAGGTGCCGCCGTATACCAAACAAAGATTATTCGTCAGTATACACAAACTATATCTGTATATCGAAGCGACACGTATACATATATAGAGCGTTATGAGTCCGGGGGTCCACTCACCGTGCCCGTCGACCTTATCTCCTGTTTGAACATTGCTTGCGTGCCTCAGAGTCCCCGCAGTCCTGAACATGGGGTTTTTCTTCATGAAATATGAACACGCGACAGCTCTCGATGCTGCAGTTGGACGAGAAAAAATTCGGGCAACGAGAAAGCGTTGGAAAACGGTCTGACGATGTTTTTCTACGAAGTAACCGAGAAAACGAGATTTCCGGACAAACTTGTCTGCTGAATTCCTAGGAACTCTGTATTTGGCGCCTGCAAATTTCGTGATTGAAATCTAAACAAAAAATAAGAAGAATTTGTTGGTACGCGGGGGCGAAATTCGAATATTTTTTACTTCCTCTCACGGTAATACGAGCGACGTAAAGTTCACGATTCCACCACGAACGTCGCTGGAGCTTGTCAATATTACGGATTACAGAAGTGTAGTGATCGCTGGGAAAGGATGACACGCGAACGCAAACAACGCAAATAATCACATAACCTCTCCGAGGTCATAAAAACATAAACAAAAGTGGAAAGATTTAAAAAAATTTATAAACGACAATAAACAATGTTTAAAACAGTGATTTCGAATTCATCTGAAAAATAGACACGTGAAAACATTTCAACAATGCGAATAGATCGAGACAGACTGTCTTTGGCCAAACTTAACCTCAAATAAGTGCTGCAACACCAAATCTTCCGAAAGCATCAGTGCCAAACGAAACTATAAAGAATCCAACGAAAAATTCGTTGAATTACCAAAAACAAAGTTACCAAAAGCTGGAAACTTAATCATTTTTCAGCCAAATGAAAAAAAAATAAAGGAAAGATCGAGAAAATCCCGTCGCAGTTTCCATCGTCAACGTCACCGGGAGTGAACGAAAAAAGTATCGAAATGGCTGGACAGCAACATCCGTTTCCCTCGGGTTTCCCCGGACCCCAACAATCCTCCATGAGGAATCAGTTCGGCGGAGGACAAATGGTGACCGGACTGATGGGTGCGCAGCAGGCAGGTGGGTGCAAAAATGACCTTCGAGACCCTAAACACGGTCGGCAGGAGGACGATTCTATTGTTTGCTTTTCGATTCTTCTAAAACTTAAATTTTCGTGTCGATTTTGTGTTTGAATCTTTGAGCAATATCGTTTCATTGTCCCGATTGAATATTGAAAAAAAATCATGAGCTCCCCCCAAGAAAACACAGAATTTCGTTGCCAACTTTGAACTTTGTGTGGAAGAAAATGTGACGGACTTTGCTTCGATGTAATCGAGTCAGAATTTTGAATTTCCATGGGCAGGCATACTATTGGAATGCAGAATGGAATTGCGATAACACAACATAGGTCTTGAAGACCCGAAACGTATATCGACTTGAAAAACATGGATGATCTTGAGAATTTGACAAATTATCAATGAAAAATAAATATTTGCCATGAATAACTTCAGGGAGAATGTGATTCATGGAAAATGTTGGAGCCTCGCAAGTTTTTACGAGTTTTCTCGTCAACAGGAATCATGAACCCGCAACAATTTGGCGTGGGTGTAGGAGTCGGAGGGGTCGGTACGGGCGGGATGGGGATGCCCAATGCGCAGCAAGTTCTGGCCCAGCAGCAACAACAAATGGCTCAACAATCGGCCATGCAGCAGCAAATGCAACAAATGCAGCAACAGCAACAACAGATGCAAATGCAACAACAGCAGCAACAAACGGCTCACGTGCAGCAAAGCAATCAAGGTAGCGGACAAGCCACAACGCCACAAGCTCCCGTGGCTCCGAACCAACCGCCTGCCCAACAACAACAAAATAAAGAATTCAACACCGTGAGCCTTTGCAAATTCGGACAAGAAACTGTCCAGGACATTATCAGCAGAGCCTTGGAAATATTTCAAACTCTCAAAGTCTTACAACCTCCCAATGGTACGTTTGATCGGTAATTCGAAAAAAATGTATTGCAGTTTTTTGCAGTTTTTCAAAGTTATTGAATTATTTTTGTTCCTTGATGCGCAATTATTCGGAGGAGACGAGATTTGTTAATGTTAAGGCGAAACTACGAATTACGAAGGATTTTCGATCCTCCATTATTCGCAGTGACCTTGAAAATTATAATTTAGGAACCCTGACGATTTTTCATGCAGCCAAAGTGATTTTTGAATTTATTTTCTTCAAGGTACTGCACAGGGAGCTAATTTAGCGAATGAGAAGAAAGCCAAAGTCATAGAGCAGCTAAGAATGATCAAATTGTTGTTTCGACGTCTCAGGCTCATTTACGAAAAGTGCAATGAGAATTGCCAGCTCCAAGGCATGGAGTACACTCACATAGAGAGTCTCATCCCCCTGAAGGAGGAATGGGACATGAAATCGGACGAGAAAAAGACTTCGGAAGCCTATCGATTAGCCTGCGAAGATAGCAAAGATGTGATGGAGGTTTGTGCAAAGAAAATAATGTTAAGGAGCTCTGCAAGGCTTTGGAAACTCAGCTGCAGATTATTCTTTGTCAAAATTCATTTTTCAAGAAAAACGATAAATTCCTCGTCGTTTTCTTGGCGATTGAGGAAAAAGCTGCAACTTTTTGTATCTCCCCGCTGATAGAGTGCCCTAAAGATTTCGAATCCTTGTGATCCCGACACATTTCCAAAAATAATACTTTTCGTTTCGTTCTTTTTGCAGCAAGTCATTTCGAAAAATCGTCATCTCAAGGAAATCATCGATCATCTTAGACGAATAATATCAGAAATAAATACGATGCTCAATATGCGTCGATCTTGAATCATTATTTTGTACATAGGCCGTTAGGATAAGATTTCAGGGTGTGGTAAAATAAAATATTGTCATTTTGTAAAAATTCTCTGAGCATTTTTTCCATTTTTTTCATTAATCTAATGCTGAGGCACTCTGTGCTCCATTTCATTGATTTTTTCGACCAAATCTCACGCAAGAACAAATACAAAACATTTTCCTGGTCCAATAATAAAAAAAAAAAAGTGCAGTGAACATTTTTATCGATCTCTTGCACATTTTCTGCAATTTTAGTTCAAAAAATTCATTCGAAATTGAGAAAAACTCGAGATTACGAAAAAAATGACTGTGTCACATGATTTCAACGTTTTTTTTCTAAACTCGTGGATGAGATTCTCAAAATAATGTCCACGTCGAGAATTTTTCGGATTCTTCTTTTTTTTTTTTTTTACTTCCAAGACAAGGAGAAATCGATGTGGAAAATTTGTTGAGGATTCCTCAAGGTCAATAAGACACGCAGTCATCTAATTTAAATGACAACTTATTCTATTTTCTTATTAAACTTTGTACACAGTGAAGGTTCGACACTTTTTCGACGAGCGTCGTCCATTTTTTTGCTTAACGACTAAATTTAAAAAAAAATAGTTTTATCGAAAGAAAAACTCACATAAATGCAAAATATTCGTTTTTTTCTTATTGATCGGGAACAATATTCTCCACCGTGAAATGAATAATATCGTCCGCTCTGAGAACAGCTTCCGGAACTTTTCCTAACGCAGTTTCCAAGTATCTGACGTAGAAGTCGAGTCCGAGGACATCACTGCCACGGAATTCACCTCTGAGTTTGACGTTTTCGTAGAGTGTGAATTCTGCAGGTTGGCCTAATTTGTGAGAAATACGAAATAGTGTTTTGTGAAAAATTTCGTTCACGAGTAATGATCAAACGAAATGTACGATATTTATTTCGAGTGCATACTGGGTCGTTCTGACCCCAACAGTTTGCTGTCACCGATTTTGTTTGTAAATGAACTCGGGTCCAAAAAATGACGAAAAAAAAAACAATAGATGCAACGTCACCGAAATGAAACGGTTTGAAAAACAACTTGGGTCAGAATGACCCAGTATACACAGATGAATGAGTTTTGTTTGTTACAAGAAAATAACAGAAAAACTCCAGAGGCTCCAGAGTCTTTTCGTTAGTGAATGACGAAATTTTTGCGAATGAGGTTTGAGGTTATGTTCGTAAAACGTCGAAAACCTTACCCACGATGCCCGTGATAACGCGAAGGAATCTTTCTCGTAGGAAGGCCCTTGCTTCCTGCATTTCTGGATTGCTGAAATCCCATTCGACGATCTTCTCTGCCGGGTTTTCGGTCTGTTTTTCTTGCTCGAACATTTTTGGTGACTGCAAATTACGAAGGAATTAAAGGAACGGAACGACGCGGCTTTCTGCTTGAACGCACAACCGAAACTCAACGAACTTTCAGTTGACACAAAACACTCACACGTGACAGATGTGTTTACATCGCCAAAGTGAACGTTATTATGGTTACGTTGTAGCGCGAGTATTGCCGGACAAGGCGCTTATTCCATATTCGAAGGAAAAATCGATATTTTCGAAGGATGCGAAGATTTAGATACGATTTTTATTTTCACTCTCAAAAGTCACACTTTCTCTCGAAAACTTTCGACACTATGTTCCGGAAATGGGAAACGTTACGGGGCGTTATCCTGATAATATGAAAATATTCACTTTCTCTAGAGTGTATGAGGGCGAATACATCACAGCCCGCATGCAGAATCGGCATGTTAAGTCTTCGTGATGAATTATTTTACCTCAGTTCAGCAAGAAACTTTAACCTGTGAAAATGTCACGCTTCATATTGACGTTCCTGATTCTGAGTCTTCTAAAAAATGGCAAGTTGTTTCTTAGTACAATTCTTTTTTACTACAACCCAGGGGGACTGATTCGTGCTTTTATAACGTTGAAGATTATTTGTACGTGATCGAGTGTCTGAAGGGGGAGAACCGAAATGAAAAAAACTCCAATTTTTCTTTTTTTCCTTAATTCGAATAAAAATAAACAAAAAAATCAAACTGGGCGTACAATTATCTGGAAAATTCGATACTCGCATTTGGCTAGAGCCCGGCAGCTTCTAAAAATGAAGAAAAAATTTAAAAAACCTGAATAATTAATGAATTTATATTACGAACGAAAGAAAATCTTCGGTTTTTTTTTCCTGGGAATTTTGAAAAATAAAGAAGGCGAAAAAATCGACACTCCGTTTAAACGACGCCGACTGAATTTTTAACTTGCTTACAGACGTCAAAAGTGACACATTTGGCAAGTTGACCGAATCCCAAGAAAGTTTAATGCCAAGGACCAAAGACGATCTGCCAAAAATCTCGTCCCACCTAAACTCAACATTATTTTCATTGCACGAGCTTTTTTTAAATTCTTCAAAGATAAAAGAAGCTTTTAGCAAAAACGTGACATCGAGAAGAGCAGCGAAATTTTTTATCCCTAAATTCGAGTTGCTCGCTGGTCTCAACCTCGGAGGCGGAGGTTTGTCTCATTCGAATATGGCGAGCCTGGCAAACTTGGCAAAAATTTCGGGATCTCCGAGTGTCTCGACACCGTCAGGACTGCTGAATCCTTTCCTGGCTGCCTCGTACGATCCTTACCCTTACGTCTCAGCCTCGTACAACGTGCAACAATCGATCAACGATCTAACGAGCCTTTTGCATCTCATAAAAAGCCATTTAGAGCATGGAATGAAAACCCAAAATAATTCTGCTCCAACGAACACTGAACTTGTCGAAAAATTCATGAACGATGAGGAGAACGAGGTCGATTTCGTCGACGACCGAAAAAGGAGGAAAGACAAAACGAAAGAGAAAAATAAAACGAAAAAGAAAAAACGCCAAGAGATTGAACTTCAGGAGGACGACGAAAACGAGGTATTTGTTCTTTAAATCTTCCAATCCTTCCTCTCGATCCTCCCATAGTTGGGTCACAAGGAAAACTCTCAAAATATAAAAAAATAATCAAAAAATAGAAAAAAAAGGTCAGTGTTGCTTTTCGAGCGTTGGCACCGATTTCCATATTTCATCGTGTAAATTTAACGATCTCATCGCATAAAAATCGGCTCCGTCGTAATGATCCGGTGATTGTGTTTCCAAAGATCGTGGAAGACGTACCGGTCGAGCCAGTTCGTCGGCAGTCTCAGAGACCCGTTGCAACGACAATAAGTCCGCCGACTGTCAATGTTCCTGAGGCGGAAGTTACGACGATCGCCCCAAATCGGACGGAAGTTAAAAACAATACTCAGAGTAACATCGAAGGATATTACGGTGGACGGCCGCAGGGAATCGGGAACGTGCAAATCACGTACGATTTGCCTCAGGAGACTTACGGTCCGGCGTTCCATGTTCCTGCAGGTTCGCCGATATGGGGTCCGAGCTTTCCTGCCCAATTCAGCGGCTCGTCCTGGCAATCTTCTGGGTTTCCTTCCGGTTCCTACGGCCCACCTTCCTTCACGTACGGTCTGCCTTCTCCGTTGTACGGCCAACCGTCGGTAACTTCCGGTTCGTACGCCCCGGCGTACATTCCGTCGCCTCAAAGTCCTTCGGCGTTCCCGTCGTCTTACAATCCTCCTCCGCAGACTTCCGGCACAATTCCTTCGTCCTACGGTCCCCCTTTGCAGAACCCTGCACCAGGATCTCAATCTTATGGTCCACCGTCACAATTCTATGGGGTTCCGACTCAGATCCCTGCTTCGGAAACGTCGACGATCCCACAACCCACGGGATTCCCTACGCAAACCAGAAACGTCGCCGATATTCCACAATTCTCGATCCCCTCCTCCAATTCCAATGGCGAATTTCAGAATTTCGTGTATACTCAGTATCCTCCTTATTTTGATTCCGTCTCCGCTGACGATCGGGGCTCCAACTCGTTCCCATCCTTCCTTCCGCTTGGGAGATCCCGCGACTTGGAAACCGAAGCGAAATTTACGTCTAACGTTAAAAGCGTCAATGGCTTCCTGCCGAACTGAGCCTTCGAACTATCAAATCATTTTTTTACCAAGTATTGTCAAATATTTTACAAAAAAAACTAAAGAGCAAAAAAAAAGTCGAATTTTTCGGTATTTTGCAAGTTTTTGGTCCCTCAATCTGCGGGGACCTCGTGCTTCGATTTATTTAGACGTAAGGATTCATTATTTTTCATTATTTTCGTATTTATTTTTTTAAGTTTTCGATGTAATGAACTTTTTTATACGTCGAGCAATAAATAAGTCCCTTAATCCCAGTTTTCTTGACCGTTCAATTTTCTTGGACATGAGAAACCATCGTTTTTTGTTTCTTACGTTTTTAAAAAATTATTTTCTCTTTTTGAATTATTTGTGGAGAGGGAACGACAAAAAATCGAATTTTTCGGTGTTTTAGAAGATTTTTGTCCCTCAATCTCCAAGGACCTGGGGGTTCCACTTTTTAGGACGTAAGAATTGATCATTTTTTATCGTATTTATATTTATTATTAAAAATTTCCGATGTAATGGACTTTTTGTTACGACGAGAGCAATAAATAGTCCCTTGATCTCAATTTTCTTAGTCGTTCGATTTTCTTAGAATTAAGAATTAATTACTGTGTTTTTTTTCGTATTTTTATCGTTCAAACTCTTTGTCCAGACTTTTTCTTGTGTCTGGCAAAATAAATACGTTTTTGAATAATTTTGGCACGTGTTGCGGTTTTTTTTTTTCATTCGGTCGATGTATCCTTCAAAATGGGCCGTTCGATTACGATGATTTCGTGTTCGTAGGGATTATGGTTGGCGAACTATTAGCGTAAAGACGTATCGGGCATGCGCGAGATAAAATTTCTTGGCATTTCGAGCGGGACAGTGTCCACCTGTGTCGGCGAAGACTGGGCGGTCCTGAAGATTTAATCCTCGTGCTGTGAACCACATGGACGTGGATTGAATCGCTTGGAAATTAATTTGGATGTAGTGGAAGTTGTGCAATGGAAATAAAAATAATTTGTTTGCTTTTCACCGCGTATGTGAACGTTTTGGTCTGCGCTGAGAATTATCCGCGTCGAGAAGGATTTCGCATCAGTATCGAGAACTTTGAGCCCAAAAGTTCCGATACAGAGAGTCACAAACGTTACGGTCGTGTTATAAAAGTTGAAAGAGACAATGACGAGTCTCGCGAGGCAGAAAACTTGCTCGACGTCACGGAATTGATGGAGGAGAGTCACCGGAAAATTCTGGCATTCGGTAAACGAGTCTTTGAGAGCGTCAAGGAGCATGAGATTCTGAAGGACAAGGCGAGCCTCATCGAGTCTGGAGAATATCGAATCGATTGGTGGAAAAATGATCGGCGCTTGGCTAAAATTCGGAAAAGACTTTACAAGGAACTCGCGAGGATGCCGGACTTGAACGATCATCTGCATCGTCTTGGCTGGCGAAATACATCCAAAGATTTCATCCCCAAGAAAAAAAATCAATTGCCCATCATGGAAATCCAACGATCCCTCGTTCAAACGAGAAATACCTTCGTCAACAAAATCATGAAGCTCAGCTTTAAGGAATTCGTGGACATTGACGCGCCGGAGCTCGACGAAGAAACGATGGACGACGTGCCGATCATGTTTGTTTACATGAAATTTCTGCGTTCGAGGCCCAAGAAAATCAATCGCGTCGATCCCACTACCAACGTACCCAAATCGCCCACCAAATTCAGCCTCGACGCTACCGAGCCGCAAGGTACGCAACAAAAATAAATAATTCCAAACGAAAACAACTGTAACTGTGAAATTTGCTTTTTTTCATTAGTATTCAGAACAATTAAATTTCTTGGGTCAACAAGTTCGATGAATTCGCCATCACAATATTTTTCTCAGGATTTTATCAAAATTTCAACAATTTTCAAATTTTGACGATTTTCTAATTAAAATTTCAATTATCCAAGAATATCGACCTCGAAATTTAGCAGATAATAATTACCCCGCAGGCTCCAAATTCCTTTTTCGCTCCTCAAATATTTCGAGAGTCGAATTGACGAATAAAATTATGAACCACGAAAAATTGGTCCTGCAGATTTTGATACATCGGACGTCGGTGTGCTCGACATTGAATCTCACTCACTCCCGATTTCAAATCCGATCGATGGTTCGTTGTCTGCGATGAATTCGGGTGGTGACTCGATCGACACGGATCGTGTGTTGCAGTTAATTCCTTTGGTTGTTGATGAGCTGCGTAACGATCGATTTACCGATGAAGAGCGACGTTCCCTCGGTTGGATCTTCGGCAAGCGTCTTTGGCAGCTTTTGGAGCGAGATGCATGTAAGAATGCGGATGAAATGATGGACAAGGAGTTGGCGTCGTTTCTGGTGAAGGGAGAACTTCCGGACCGTGATTCGGAGCGGCCGAAGCGCCGACTAGGAAAGCAGTCCGGAATATCGCAATGGGATCATTTGAGTGAACGAAAAACTTACGAGCCTGTTACGAAAAGCGACGACGATCGGAAAAGTGACGTTTCTCGGAGCTTGAACGAAAGTCACGATATGCAAAAGCCCAAAAATATGCCGTTTTTTTATTTTTATCGTAATAACAATCAGGAGCATTCTGAAAATTTGTTAAACTTGCAATTCACGAATCTTGCGAGATTTTTTGGACCAAAAAAAAATCGGCACGAAAATCCAGAGGAAGGGGCGAGATACGAAATAGAGGAAAACCTCCTGGACCCCATGGATGAGTACGAAGATTATTTTTCCGAATATTTTCACTTGTAAAGATTTTTTTCACCTCCGAAAACTTATTTTCGAGTCTTATATTTTTTTTCACAAACATTCTTTTTTTTCAAATGATTTAAAAAAAAATCGAAATGTTTACGAGGTGAGAAAAATGAAAAAATATACACGAGGTGGATTTGTCATTGGCATTAAATAAATGTTGGATCAATTTCTAACACACGATATAAATAATATTAATTTTTGTATTTTTTTACCCACGAATTACTCCTCAATTTTCTATACCAGAACGAAGAGAGTCGTCCCCTCCCTAGCATTCGATTGTTTGCACAATTGTATGGTAGATTACACAGATGCTACGAATCGTGACACGTTTCCTTGCTTTCGAGTGGCACAGCCAATCGTTAAATTCTTTTAAGGTGTCCCCCGAGAAAATAGTGTCGTGGAAAACGATGAAAACTTGGATCTACCACTACGATATTTACCAACATATGAATAATTCACAACAATGAATCATCGTGTCAAATAAAAAAAAAATAAAAAGTTTTTTCTGTTATTTGTGGAGTTCGTTCGCTTCGGGAAAGAAAAACAAAAAAAGTGTGGCACGAAGTAGAAAAAATAACGTTCCGCAGAGTCGTCGGTGTCACTGGCTTTCGAAAGAGCGAGGAAAAATCTTTTAAAATTACGTGGAGCCAAGAAAAAAGTTTTTGACATTGTTTTTTTTTTACTTCAAACGTCGTTCAGCGAGAAAAAAAACTTGAATATTCTGATTCGGAGAGCAAATTTGAAATTAAATACGAAACGCCGTGTTTTACGACGATTTGAGGAGCTAATTTTTTTCCAAGTATGAAACCACATGCTCTGTAATAAAAATGAGTAGATAATAAATCTATTATCGTCTTATATCGTCTGTAAAAATGATTTTTCAAGACTCTGAACTAGTCGGTTCGATCCATAGTCCCGTAGGTGGCTTAATAGTCTTTTTCTATCGACTAAACTCGTGGCCAATCGTCGTTAAACCCTCGTGGAAGAAACTGATTTATTTTAGACTCGAGATAGAGCGCAGCTTCTCTCCTTAATGTCTATTTCGAGAAGGCCGCGTGTGTGTGTCATCTCTTGACTTTCCATCTCTTTTTCTCGGATTTTGCACGCGTATGGCATTGTCTCTTTATAATTGAAGAAACTCTGGGCAAAATATGGTTTTAGCGAGTCTGGGAAGTACCTTAAAATCCCGAGCGCATGGAACGTTGTTTCGGAGCGTTAATCGAAAATAAAATTCCCCCCGACAACCAAGAGAAAATAAAAACGTGGTCACATTTTGAATGGAAACGAAAAAAAAAAATGAAAAGAGGCTCGAAATGCCATTGCGAGTCATCGACGAGCCTTCGAAATTAATTTCGAAGAGCCCTCGGCTCATAAAACGTTACAAAAATATATTCAAAAATGAGGACTGCATCTTAATGTGCACGGAGGCCCTTTAAATCTAAATATACATGTTTTCGTATGGAGAAGATTCGTCGAGGGTTGAACGCCCTTGTGTTTCCGGCCAGCGCAGCCCTCGCGATGGCCACAGTAAATTTCTTGTCCCTCAGTTGGTTGCACTCTCTTTTTTTTCTTCATCTCGTCTGCTCATACGGTGTCTCCGCCTCGTTTCACCTCATCCTCATCTTTTCTTTTTTGTCTTTTTATGCTTCCCCTTTTTTTATACTCAATCCCGAAACTCAATAGCCTTGCGTAAACCATGGAGCTCTCTAGGACGCACTTCGGGAGGAGCAGCACTATTTCCTGTGATGTCGATCTCATCCAGAGAAGGAGAGACGCTTCACGAGGCCGGATGAGAAACCGCAAATGCAAAGTCCCTCAAATGTCCCGCTGCTGCAGCTTTTAGTGCAGCGTTAAAAATATAAAAAGGAACTCGTTCGCAACGGCGGTGCGCGCTCGCTACCGCCCTTTCGCTTCGGCCGCATATATTATTGGATCGTGTGTACACGGAACGAGGACGAATTCAGAAATACTTTTGACCTTCAAATTTTGTCGTTTCTTTGAAAAATGCATCGAAAAGGACGAGATTTTTTTTTTTTTAACGAAATGATTCGAATTTTTATCGACAGTTCATAAACGTCGTTCGTTTTGAACGTAAAGTCGAGCTTTTTGATTCACTAGCCAATTCCCGGGCAAAATTCTAACCTCAGGACTCTCTCGAATGTAAATTTTGAGACTTACGACCTTCTGCTTGTCAGATCGCGTCGCACGTAACTTATTTATATCGCATACACGTGACGCAACGCAAGTGTTGTTTTTTCTTGTCTTTATGGAGCTCCGGCGTGAAAGTTCCATCGGAGTTCCGGTGGGTTTGTACCTTGCTCCCCACAACTCTCCACTTTTCGACACTTCCTCGCTTGATATCGGAGAACCTCGGATCTCCCTACATCCGATGAGAAGCATGCGGGTCAGCGGACAAAAAATTGAAAGTTGGAAACAAATACTTTCAGCAAGTTTTGTGTGGAGGAAATCGTTTTTTTTTCTTTTACTTTTCAATGCACAAAATGCAGGATAATGGAGGTGGATTCTTTTGGGATTTGAGCTGTAGGGGCTGGAGATTTTTTGAGATATTTTTTTTTTACCAGAAAGATCATCGAAATCGCAAAAAAATCGTTTATTTATTTTTTATGTCGATTTTATTTGGAATGGGAAAAAAAAGTGATAATTTTGGTGGCCACAGGGTGTACGATCTTTTGAAATAACGCTGAAACGATGTGGTTAGCGAGGGCGAGCAGCGAGTGATAATTAGGAAAAGGAAAAAATGAATAATATGTTGGTCGATAGTCGGTGAATTTTTGTCTCTCGTCGAGTTTGCTGTACACGTGCATATGCACACGTTCGAGTATGGGACTGCATAAGCCGAGGGCTGGAACTTATAGCAAACGCGCGTTGTTGGGTTTTCTGTTATGCCGGTCTCTGCCGATCTTTTTCGTCTGTCTCGCTCTGTGTCTCGGGTACTTTGTTCCCCCTCTTCGTCTCGGTTTATGGGGGGAAACGACAGAAGAGACAGCTGTGGGGCAGCTGGCAGCGCGTGCCACGAACCTATGGGGTCTCTTCGCTTTAATTTCGTCTCTCTCGGGCTCATTTTCCTCCATGTAAGGCCTGTACCCTTTTTCTCTCTTTCTCTCTTATTCTTGGTCCTGTTTGAGTTCTCTCGAACGTGGATGATGATATCCTGCCACTGTATATTTCCATATGTGTGTAAATGCTGTTGGCGCGTAACTGTCTATGCTGCCAAGAAGATTTCGACATTTTTGTGTCTCGCGTTCGGGCTCCCTTGGCTCTCGCGCATTATTTGTTAAAAAATCTCGATTATTTTTCGAGCGAACGATCGGCGAATCGATCGATTAAAATCCACGAGAGAAAATGCATCGGAAAAATTATTTTTGTAGGTTGAAAAATTCGATTTTGAACGCAGATTCGCGCGCGAGGGACAATAATCCATGTCGGAGGTTTCCAGGGCACGTGGCCTCAAAAGATTTCTACTGATTTGTGACCCGCTTGATTTTTGTAACGAATCGAACGCATACGAGCGAAATGTATGACAAAAAAAACGAAGAAACGGGGCTCCGTTGGGCGAGCCGTTGGGCTCAGTTCCAGGTTCGTGTTGCGCGAAGAACAAGAACGAGATGTAACAGCTGCCCAAGCGAGTCCAACGATTATTCGAACAGCTGATACACCGTAAAAGACCACCACCTCGACTTGTTGGACTTCTCGTTGGTCCCCGCACGCTAAGCTTTTTTTTTCTCCCTTTTTCTCACTCCCGATCTCCTCGTTTTTCTATTTTACAATCCAGAATTCTCGTCACTGCCCAACGAATTCATTTTGCCAAGAAAAATCCTAATTTTTCTTGGCCTGCATTATTTCCCGTTATTTTTGCCCCTTGAAATATTCATTTACCCCGAATCAACGTGTAATTGAACAAAGTAACAGTTCACGAAAAAAAAAAAAAATTTTCCAAAATGCCATTGAAAAAAACGAGTCAAGTCCATTTTTTGCTGTTGTAAAAAAAAATTAATAAACTGTCAATTTAATTGAAACCCTGCCATGAAAATCCACCGTCGATTTGTTGAANGTTTTTCCATTTTACAATCCAAAATTCTCGTCACTGCTCAACGAATTCATTTTGCCAAAAAAAATCAAAATTTTTCTTGGTCTGCATTATTTCCCGTTATTTTTGCCCCTTGAAATATTCATTTACCCCGAATCAACGTGTAATCGAACAAAGTAACAGTTTACGAAAAAAAAAGAATTTTTCAAAATGCCATTGAAAAAAACGAGTCAAGTCCATTTTTTGCTGTTGTAAAAAAAAATTAATAAACTGTCAATTTAATTGAAACCCTGCCATGAAAATCCACCGTCGATTTGTTGAATTATTGTTTTGAAAATTACGTAAAATTTTGCATTAATTTGACGAGTGTGCGACGATTTTGAAAATTGATGTTAAAAGTTACGAACTGATAATTTTTAAAGGAAATGTAAAAGAATATCTTCTGGCATGTCAACAATGATGATGAGATGTGAAAAAAAATCATGAAAAGACCTGATGAGAAAAAAAAATTGTTTGGATAATGAATTTTCGAAAGATTGAAATTTGGAGGAAAATTAGTGAAATTTTGGGGTTCATTGTTGCGGAATGAAATGGAAACGGAAAGCTACCCGAAGGAAAATGGGAACGAATACGGCACTGAAAAGCCGTTTGGGTAGGATCGGAGCAGCACGTCTGTGGCTACGACGGAGCAACGACGAAACGAAACAGATGAGAAAGGGAAGGTGGGAATGTGAGGGGAGAGGGGGAGAGGGTTTGAGGGATATCCAATGAGATTGTTCGAGGCAGGAGGTTCCGGCGAACCAGCGAAGATCGCGGTTGCCTCAAACCTTGATCGGCATTCGCACGTGGACCTTCGTAACAGTCGGGCGTGTGCGCGAAATCGAGGAATTCGTAAAAGGCTCGTAATCGAATTAAAAAAAGTAAAAAAAAGGTCGATATAATTGTTGATAAAAGGATCGAACATTTCCGTGGGGAAAGTTTGACTCGTAAATCTAATTGTCACGAGGATTGATTAATCGTCGACGCAAAAGTCTGTTTCGTGTTTTTTTTTCTGTTCTTTTGTTCGTCTCTTTTGTTGTTGGAACTGAATCGTTATTTAAATCCAATACGTTTATTATTTTTTATGAAATAACGAATTTGTGCAACAAGCGTGGGTGCCCGATTGATCTCAAGCCTCGAGAGATAATCTCTGTGTGGATTTAAATAGCCTGCAGGAAAATACGAAAAGTGTGATTTGGATTCTACGTGCGAATTTCATCAACAATTATTTCGTATAAATAATTGAATTGTTGTAATTTGATACTCGCAACCTCTACCTCGTTCCTCATTGCGTCCAAGTTCTGTAAAAACTCGGTGAGTTTGATAATCTTGTTGAATTTTAATATTTTTCGTCGTTGTATAGAAAAATGATTACACAGTTGTGGCTGAATCTACGCACGACAGTTTTTTTTTTTCACAGTATTAAGAGGTCTTTGCCTGTGAATTCACACGGACAGAAATATCGAGTTCCCTTTCCCTGCTTCTACGTATTTCCCTGAGGCACTGGTGATTTACGCGAGTGCGGGAATTACCCTGGGTCCAAAAGACTTTGCTCTCTTTCTCTCTCCCTCTTTTCTCTCTCTCTCTCTCTGGTTCTCTTTCGCATACACCCCCGCGTTCCTATCTCTTTCTCTTTCCCTCTTTATAACGCATCGTCTCGCAGAGCGTCTCGGGACGAGCGGCTCAAACTTTCCTCATATATCTATATACAAATTTTTCTCGCTGCTGGCTAAATATAACGCGTCTCTAATTCCGACTAACCGAGATTACTGCCAAGTCTCTTTTTCGAGGGTGAAAAATCGGTATTCGGCTTCGAAATTCATTTATTCACGATAAATATCGCTGATAAATTGTCTCGAGAAAAATAAAACGCTGCACGTGTTTTTCGGAATGCGTGAGTCTCGTTTTCTTCAGGAAAAAAAAGAATTAGGATGTGCGAACTTTTCCTCAATTTTTTTTCCAGTTTTCCCAACTTTGAGTCATTTCCATCCAATAAAAATGAAAATTCTGCTCGTTAAATATTTTCGCTTTAATTTTATTGCAGCCCCCAATAAATTGTTCAATAAAATCGCCTACTTTTTGGCCTCGTCCAAAACTTTCCTGGAATTTAAAATACAAAGTAACGAATCCATTCCGTTCGATGGCATTCCCAAGAAAAAAATTTATCGGTTGTAAATATTTTGAATAATTATCCGAAGCCGAAAAAACTTTGGGAATGATTGGCGTCGTTGGCGAAAATACAAAAAGATTCCGTTGTCTCTGGGATCTTAGCGTCGATTCTAGAGGATGCAACATTGTTTCATTGTCAAGAATTCAAGCGGCGATCATTGTTACTTGTTTGGCAATCGAGGCTCGTTGGAAATTTGTTTTCTCAGAATTAGCACCGGGCATTGCCAGATTTGCGGTAGTTTTTCAGCGCACTACGACGCACTGAAAAGTGTCAACGTCGGAATGTTGTTTGGAGAGCAGGCTCGTAGTTGTGCGTCGTAAAAGTTTTGCTTTTTCGTGGGAGGGACGAGGCAACGAAGAGGGGCAGTATATACGAGCATTGATGTATATATCTGCGGGAGGGTTGCACCCTTCCGAGTGCCAACACCTGGCTGAGACCCTCGGGGCAATCCCTCAAGAACCTTTTGTTCAAGTTTACCCCCTAGTCTTAGTCGTAACAGCGATACATCCACCGAAACTCAAATAAAAACTTGAACTTTTTCGACAAAGAAAATCAGTCACATGCTCGCGATTTATATGCTTCAGGATTTTTCCGCTAATTCCGTAAATTCTCGCTCGACATTATCTAGGAAATGACAAGAAAATCTCGTGGGGACATAAAAAAAAATTCCCGTCCCAAATAAAATGATCGAGACACGTTATTTCACTTTGCACAGAATTTCTGCTTCAAATTCTGTCTCGTCAGCTCGGGCACGTGCTTTTTCTCCGCCATGTTTATTAATAAACCAAACGGAGAGGGGTTGCCACTCTCTGCCACGATTTTGCGATTCTTACCAACGGAACACGAGATCCGAGAGTTTGAAAGGGATCTCTGATGCTTTAGTTCAGTTTCTTCATTATTTTTGGCCAGAGAAAAATTCATTTTGTGTCTTTTTAATTGTCTAAGAATTAATTACGTACATGAGGCTGTTGGTGAGTCTCTTGCTGGTGCTTTTTTTCGGGAAACTGGAGATTTTCGAGGCATAAATCGCGATAAAAGTTACATTGACGGTAGAAATATGTTCGATTCCGATATTTCGTCGATCAGTTCGAAGGGACCGAAAAGTACGATGAATAATTAGCGTATCGCTCGGATCTAATCAACGCCAAAATAAACATCATCTCTCTCACTTTCTCATCGCACGAAACTATACGATCGAGCAGTAAATTCGAAAGATCCAAAGCTATAAATTGTACAACGTGAACGAAGCAGCTGAATGAAATTTTCTCGCGATCATTCATACGATTTTCGTACGAATATTTCGAAACATTGAGGAGCTTCCAGAGGCAAGGATCATGATGGGAAATTGTAAGGCCGGAACGCCCGTAAATTCGTTGCACATTCAATGATTATAAGGCGCGCAGGCACCCTCTGTTTTTCACCCTCCCGCGAGGGCTCGCACGTGGGGTCTGTTGACGGGAACTCGCCAGAATTTTCCGGACAGTGAACTTGTACCCACATGTAGGTTACTTCCTGTTGAATTTTCCCCTTTACCGGCGAAACCCTATGGCAGAGGACGAATGCAAAGAGCAGGAGGAATCGTGGAGTAAGGAACAAAAAGGAACAGCCGTTTTCCAACGACGTTGGGTATGGAAGTGAAAGGCCACGAGCCGGGGTTCGGCAACGGTGCGTTGAATTCTGGGGAGGCTTCGATAAGAATCATTAAAAAAAAAAAGCAGTGCCATGGGAGAAAGCCATGGAAAATCCACCCTTGTGCCCGTCACGGTGTCTTTTTTTCCTGACAACACGTGCGTTGCCCCCGGGGGTAGAAATTTCCCGTACACTCTCTCCTTTCTCTTCGCTCGAATGCGTTCCATTATTATTTTTCCACGACGCATCCCTCGTATCCACGAGATCCAGGGGCTCGTGTGATCCGCTCGCTCTCTTTCATTGTACGCGCAGAATTTTCATTGGATTCGTTGATTCATGTGCGTAGGTTCGTACGAAGATAAATATGTGCCCGAACTTTGGTTCGTAGCAGGACGAAGCATCGAGAGGTCTTTGGGTCTTTCGTTGTGCAGGACCTGGTTCGGGTAGCCTTAGTAATTCCCAACCACCACATTGCTCGGTATACGTTTGTATGGGCAGAACGTTGTGACGTGCATCGTCGGAGCCACCGCACCATCAGGTTCGTCCCGCTTTTATTCTCAGGTAGAGAGCACGAGTCTTGAGTCTCGAATGTGTGGACGAGGATAGAAAAACGTTGGTACGTGGTCGTACGGGGATAAATGAAGAGCATAATATCTGTTGGTGTAGGCATTACAAATACATAGGACAATATATGATTATTATACGTGGTGCACCGGTTCTGCAGCGGGAGAAGGAGAGCAGCAGCGAAACAGCCCAGCCGGAGCCAAAAGCAGCTGCCGTTTAGGGATCGGGAACAGCAGGAGGAACCATCGAAGCCCTGACGGTCCGTTGGGCCTCTCGGGGCCCCGTCAGTTCCTCGTCTCTCGTTTACTCTCAACCGTTTTGGTGGGAGAAAGCCCGGGCCTTGTAGAACTATAGACACCCCTTACCCTTGCCAAGGCCATTCTTCGTACAATAAGAGGAAGAGAGAGGGAGAGAGAGAGAGAGAGAGAGGGAAGGAGAGCGAATGAGGGAAAAAGGAAAAATAGAGAGTGTACGAGAGAGGTAAGCTCGATAGGACCCTTCGGGCTGGTTTGGGCCTGATTCACCAGACTCCCTGGCCCTTTCGTGCGACCAGTACGAAATTCTGAGCTCCTGCGGCCCAGCATGTTGACGAGCTTCGTATCTTTTGGCTCGCTGAGTGATGAAACGTTCGTTTTTTCTATTGCTCGCTGCTATATTCGACGCTGCAGTTTTTCTCGCAACTCTCTATCCTATTTTTCGCCCGATACACTTGTCTTGTGTTCGCCATTCAAGTTTGTAGTTAAAATTGGATGTTTCGGCCGCTGAAGAGCCGGGTCAATGTCCCGATGGTCTAGAGAACGCGATTAGACCCTTCCACGTGTGTACACGCTCGAGTACGAACACATGTGCGATCGGTAATGTTCACAGTCACGAAAGCCTCTACTCTGTATAGTTTCGGGAGGATCTTTCAGGGAGAATTAAGTCTCGCGGAACCGCGGCAAGGGTTCGTCCACCTTTGGAAATTTGAGGCCAACTTTTAAAGCGTTGATCTTTCCACCCCGAACGTGCCTCCCATCCACCATCTGCCCATCAGACCTCGTAAGACGCTCCGATCTCTTATTTTCCCAGAATCTTCCTCCTACAATTCCTTCGCCTTCGATGTTAATGACCTCGATGTGTAAAAATGAAATATTCTTGAAAAAACGTAAATCGCAGTGAAATATCCAATCCTCACGATTTTTTTCTCTTTTTCGTTTGTTCCAGGCAACCCTCCATGCTCGTGCTCCAGAAACGTCTGTGATTTATAAATCGTGCCCACTACGGACGGCAGACCTGCGCCGTTCTATTCACACGAAGAATTTATGAAAATTGAGATTTTCCTCAGTTGACCTTCGTCTCGCATCTCTTTGCTTCTCAATTTTTTCTCACTTCCTCTCTCTTCGTGGAAGAAGGGCGCGGTCGTCCCGCGGAATCGCCAAAATTTTGAGAATGTTGATGCCCAGTGCCGCGGGTCTCAGCGCCGTTGGTACGGTTGCGACCGTTGGTGCTCCAGGGCCGGACGAGCTCGTCTCCAGTCTCGGCGCTCTTGCCGGCGTTACGCCACAACAGAAGGACACCACCTGGACTAAATTATTCGTCGGTGGTTTGCCATATCACACCACTGACAAAAGCCTCAGGGAACATTTCAACGTTTACGGCGACATCGAGGAAGCCGTTGTCATCACCGACAGACAGACTGGCAAAAGTAGAGGCTATGGTTTCGTAAGTATTACTAAATTACTATCATCCAACTAACTCACTTATTCAACCTCCTTCGTCTCCTGAACAACCACCACGAGCTATTTTCATGCAAAAAAATAAATATACTCACAAGTGTTGCTGTCTCTGGTGATGAATATTCCTCAATTTTAAATCCAAAGAACGTGAAAGCATTTTTTTTCTCATTTATCAAATTCTTCAGCCTTCAAAACTTCAGGATTCTCTTTGCAATCAATTTTTTTTTCGACAAATTGCTAAATCTTTTCGTTCAAACGCCAAGATCTGGATGCAAATCTTGTTTCTCATTATGGGGTCTCGCTGGATTGACGGAAACGTATTTGAATTTTTTTTTTCGTACTTTCAAAATTTATACACGATATTTGGTGAATTGTTTTTTTTTTAATGAAATTTTACGTTCTGCACAGTAAAAATCGCCAAGAACTCGAGATCGCTCCTCGAATCTTTCTCATAACGGTAATTCCTCGATTTTCACTTCTCCGTGAGTTAGAAACGTTCTCATAGAGGTTTGTGAAGAATTTGGTTCTCCGGGAGTCGAGAAAGTTGAAAAATTCTTCGTGGGAACGTTTTTAAGTTGAAGAATTCCATGTCTTCGGGCCTCGAGAGAAACAATCTTCATTTTTTAACTTTAAAGTATTTTACTTTGAAACAATTTGGAGTTGTTTTCGAAACACAAAGTCATGATCGTCATGGTAAAAAAATTGTGGAAAAAGATTTTTTTGAAATTTGAATCAGACTCGAGCCCTTGGATAATTTCTGTAATCAATTTCGTAGGCAATTACCGCAGTAAATAATTGATTGGATATTGAAAAGTCTTTAAAAAGTCCTCGTGGTGATAATGTCGCTGTTTCGTATTTACATTTGCTATTGGAATAAGTTACGGTGTACAAAAGTTGCCCACCTCGATCGTGGGTTCGGTATACCAACGTAAAACACGGAGCGATAACACTTGGTGGTTCTTGGTGGTTTTATCGTGCGCCGTTGAGCGAGACGAGTGCGTCTCCGAACCCGGTCACAGTCACGTTTCTTCGAGCGCCAAAGAACCGATGAATAAAGCCTTCGGTAATAATCGGAAGACGCGAATGACGATAGCCCCCACTTTTTTCCTTGTTGAAATCGTCCGATATGCTTATCGCGACGATACCAACGCATGTAAAACGCGAGTTTTTCGATGTCTCCCTCCTATCGTTCACCTGTCCTCATGGAACATCTGACCTGTCGTATTTATCAGCTGTAACCTGTTACTCGCTCAAACAACAACCTCACCTCAAACTTATTTTCAGAGTGATCCAAACTTTGACGAACTTTTATTTCAATCATGAGACGAAAAGCTCGTTACATTTTTTTTTCTTCGTATTTTACGTTTTTTTTTTGCGATTGATTGTTCCTTATTTTTGAAATTTATCGATGCTCAGGATTTCAGTTGATTCGAAGACAAATTTTCGAAAAACTCAACCTTTTTTAATCTCGGCATAGTGATTTTTTTTTTTTCATTTTTGAATGAAATTGTCGATGAAATGTAAAAATTCCAAGTGGTGGGTCTTTAGTATTTCGAATTTTATGTTTACAGGTAATCATGGGTGACCGACCTGCAGCGGAGAGAGCCTGCAAGGACCCCAACCCCATAATCGATGGTCGAAAGGCAAACGTCAATCTCGCGATTTTGGGGGCAAAGCCAAGGGGCAATCTCCAAGCAAGTGAGTTAACAATTTGTTTGGTTTTTATGGAAGCAAAAAAAACGATGAAGTTTATTAGAATCTGGGAATTTGTTGAATTGAGCAATTTTTTTCTGCTCACTGTCGAAAAGTTTGTGCGAAAGAAAAAAAAACAACGAGCCAGACGTACGAGACGTTACATCGATCGGCAATTTTTTTTCCATCAATTTTTCACGAGCCTCCTCGATGTTAACGTCCGAGTTAGAGGGTGGTGAGCAAACATTAGGAGCTTCGGCTTTGGCTACAGTCAAAATAAACACGTGAACCCCATATCAACGAGCCAAAGTTTAGACTTTTTGTTTGAACAAACAAATAATAATGATTTTCAACTTTTCATCTCTCCACCGAAATTCCTTTCGCTTTCAGACTTTTTCGCCGACGTTGCTCGGTCATATTTTTTTCCGGAGCTTACTGCATGACTCGTCAGCTATATACTCACGGTCTTTCTAGAAGCCCAAACGCGCTTTTGCTTTCCACGCGTCATTGTCACCATCCCGAGGCTTCTGCGTCGTTGAATCGCAGCCAGGAAATCATTGAAATCTCCGTTGCCCTTCTCCTCCTTCTCGCACCTATCGGAAAAGTGATTTTTGACTTCTGGCTGAGAAGACGCTCATTTCGATAGATCATCAACTTGTCATCACAGCATCAGCCACTTCCGAAACCATTTCGTCATTCGACACTGTTTTTTAGACTAAAAGCTGCCCCTGGATTTCAACCTTTTAGTCTCTCTCCACAAAATGCTTTTTCCCTAATTGGCAAACGGTTTTTTTACACAGAACTAGACGTTCAGGAAATGTTGGCAAATTATTATTCCTAATTGGAGAAAAACTAGTGTCCGGGTTGGTCGATTAGAGAAAACGGAAAACGGTGGATAAATGTTAAAAATTTTAAAAAGGAAATGAAAACTATTTCCATGGACAAATGAAATTTGTAAAAAAAAAATTGTTCGTCGATTTTTTCTTCGTTATCGCTAACGATCGCGAGGCAAAAATGAAGTGGCTCGTGGACAGTTGGAAAAAAGAAATATTATGAAAAGGTTTTAATGGATTGTCGATGCGAAGGGCTGTGGGTTGTGACTCCAGGAAAAAAGTAGATTTTCCCCGTCAAGCGATAAATGGGACGTAAAAACGAGGGCCTAAGTGAACGACTCAACCAGGCACACATTCGATGGCAACTTAATTGGAGTGTTCGCCATTAAATTGCCGCAGAGTCACCCATTTCGAAATACGTTTTTTCTGTAGCCGCACACAGTGTCACTCGGTTGTGTCTGGTTCTGATGTATGTCATTGGTGAATCGATAGAACAGCTCGCGAGGATCGTGGACTCTACCTGTCGGTTGAGAGGCTCGTGTGAGTGCGCTACAGAAAGCGACCGCGAACACACTTTTACGCTATGACTGCTTCCACGTTGAGGTACAGAGAATTATGCGACGTCTGACACGTTCGCAATGTACGTGGGTGCAGGAGAGAATCATCAAACAGAAGCAACTGCTTTTTTTTTGAATTTGTCACAATCCACGATCCAATTGTCCTGATTACTTCGAGCCAGAGTTCAGAATTATGTGGATTTTGCCACCACGTTAGTTTCGAGTTGGTTCCCCATGCTTGAGAATGTTTTTAACCATTTTCTGGAACCATGGCCATTAATCTTGGGCTTCAGTTGTAAATCTTGGAAGATTTGTCGAGTGCGAAGGCTCGGATGGCTTCGAAGGATCTCAGTTATTTTTGGTTCGTTTGTGAAAATGAAGGATCTCTGCGATGTATCGAAATCGCATGAAGGAAGTATCTCGTGGTCCCTTGAGACTCGAGCTTTGTGAGTCACGTGGAGTCTTGGCTGATTCTCGAGTTCGCAAAACTTGCAAGTCGCTCGATGTTTCTGCGAGTGGCATCGAGCCAAAATTGCTCAAGCGTCGCTCGGAACCGTCCTCTTTGCGTTTCTTCTTGTTCTTCATCTTCTTCTTCTTGTTCGTCATGGCCCTAAGTCTAAAATTGCACAGCACACACTCGCTTGTGCTATCCTGGCGTTAAAGACGCTGCCTCTATCTTTCTTGCTCTTTTATACAGCCAGCTCGCTCAATGTTTGTTCTTGTTCTTTTCTTTGCCTTTGTCGCTCACCAGCGGGTAACGCTCGTACGAATATAATAGTTGCCGCGTCTGGCCAGACGTCTAAACTCTCTCATGCCAGCCTTCGTCTAATCCAACGCCTGTAAATATGATGGACATATTTTCTTCGTTTTTTCTCCTTCTCAATCTTTTGCCTAGTGCTTTACAAAAACTTTGCACAATTATTTCACCGACTTTCATGCTCTATTTTCCGACGATAATCACGTGCGTTATTTTATCGTACGAACGTCATAAAGAATTGGGTTTATCGCTTCCTTGTGTTTCTACAAACGTCGAGGCTCGCAAAATGTACGACGAAAATATTATTTTGTCGTTGTTGCACCCCCTTGAACGCGTTGATTAGATTATTTTGTACGTCGATCGTTCATTGCAATCACGTGCATCGTGATCTATTTTGCAATGAATAGCGTAACGTGGATTAATGAATTGGTTTTCGTTTGTCATTTCAGCATTCCCATTCGCAGCCGGCATTCGTGCAGGATATCCCGCAGTTCTGCCCAGCCAGTATGGGTAAGTTTTCGAACTGGTGTTGGCAACACTAATTTATTAATTACTGTGTTTTTTTTTCATCTCTTTCTAGTATTCTTACTTTTTTATTATGGTCGTTGACACATTTTGTTTTGTCATCACCTCGACTTATTCAGAAATAAGGGAGAGAGAGAATGCGACAGAGAAAGAGAGAGAGTGTGTGAGCGAGAGGGGGGGGAGAATTTTTTGAAATTGTTTATTTTGTCGCTGATTTTTCAAATATTTTTCTCGATCAATGAAACGAAAAGAAAAAATCGAAAAAAATATTTTTCAATTCTACTTCGTATTTCGGGTTAACGATATATTGAACAAAAATTGACGAGATTTTCGAAATGAATAAAAAATCGTTGAAATTCTATTGGGTTTCGCCGTTGGCTATTTTCTTGAGCTTGAAATACTGAAATTTGTTAAATCGCTAAAACGAGAATGTAAAATGACATTTCAGCATCCCGGCGAGCGCGCGCGAGCGCAAGCTCGGGACAACGGGAGGATTGAGATTGAGATGGTGGGGTTGAACGAGGAGAGACGGTGAACTTCGAACCTACCCCGTTGGTAGCGGGGTACTCGAGAGTCCCCGTAATCCCTCTTCTTCTTCTTCTTCTTCTTCTATTCCCTCTCAGTTAAAAAGCAAAGAGAATGGATTGTTAACTGTCGACGAGAAAAGATGACGAGACAAAGCAAAAGAATGAAAAACGAAAAAGCAATGATTTTTCAATCGCGGCATTTTAATGAGAACGAAATGCAGAGAGCGAACTAGAGAGGGGATTCAGGAGTCAGGGGCGAGCGCGCGCGAGAGAGAGAGAAAGAAAGAGAGAAAGAGAAAAAGAAGGTTCGAAGATGAAAGAGAGGGCGAGAAAAGAGAGATGTTGCGACAGAGCAGCGGCACACGCACACGTATACGAACAAAACAGACCATGAGTACCTATCAACGAATTATTTACCTTTTTTTTCAATATTTATATTCAGTATACAAATAATATTGCCAAAGATCCTTCAGAGGATCGAATTTTGTGGGGTTGTGTTTTTTTTTCTTTGACGTTTATCGTTTTATTTTTTTTTATTTTTTCTTTCTTTCGTTGTTTCCTATACTTTCTTGATGATTACGTGATTATGATTATTGGAAATGGATTTTTGCGGTTGTTGAGATTTTTTTGTCTTGTTTGTTTACCGATTGTTATTTTTCTCTCTTGTGAATATTCTTTGTCTTTTTTGTTTCTACTTTATTTTTATTTATTTTCAATTAATTGTTGCAATCTTGTGAACTTTTGACACCACACTCTGCCTCTGCGGTTGGTTCGTTGGTGTTATTTTGTTTATTTTCACTTTATCTTAATCCGGCATTGGATCAATTCACAATAATCAATTAATCGGATTATTATTAATAATCATATTAATCATTATGTGTCAATGGCGATGGTCAGTGGTGACGGTTGTCGCGTGAGTAACGTCAATCAATGACGCAATTATCGTGAGTACGTATGTCAATTTTCATGCGAACTTGACCCACTGCTGGCTCATTACACTCTCGTCTATAGATTATTATGTGTCGTGGAAATTCACCGGTTTTTCATTTACGCTTTAAAGTGATTTTTTTTTATTTGCGCACATTTCGAAGCTTTTCCGAATAGCGCCAGGTACTTTTATCATTCTCAAGAGACTGCAGTCCGAAAACTCTCAAAGTCTCCGTTCCGAATTTTCAAAAATCTGGGAAATTACTGCGTGTTTGGTTTTTTTGTTTTTTGTTTTTTTTTTTTCTTTTTCATATTTCACATCAACTTTGCACAATGACGCTTTGCTCTGCACGAAAAAATCGAATTTTCAGTGTCAATTTAATTTTTTGACAAACTTTTCATCCGCGTAAAAAAATAATTTTTTATTTCGTGCCTGTGCGGTTGGAGGATTGTGGGAAAAAGTTACTCGTGAAATTTGCTGATGGTTATCGTTTTTAGTCGCGGCTTCGCGCTATCGAGAAAATGTTGGTTTTCTGGCAAAAAGATTTTTGTTTTTTTGAAATTTTTCACTTTGGTGAGTGCCTCATTGGTGACGGGATTGACGATGTGGGTCGAGCTAGAGTTTGAGTGATGTTGCTGTATGGTATAGTGATTTAGTGCGAGGGAATTTCGACGGAAATAGAGCAGACGCTTCGCGTCGAGATTCCCGTGCTCTCGCTCCAACTAATGCAGGTGACCCCGTCGAACAGTTTTATAGAGATGTATATATGTTTACTGAAACACATACACGCGCGCACTTGCGATTTGCAGCACGCCAAGAATGAGAGAAACGTTAAATTTTTAGCAACAGTCCCTTTGGGTGATTGATTTTTCGTTCTATCTTCGTTCTCCGAAGCGTTCGAGCTGTCTATTCATTTCGTTTTATTTACGGAACGAAAAGAGTCCCTCAAAATCATAATTTCGTGGACATGAAAATAAACCAAAGAAACTGGGAATTTGAGGCTCCATTTTTCTTCGTGTGTAATGTTTCCCGGGTCATTGGAATTCGAGACAGAAAAACGCGAGTCAAATTTTGTGCCCGAGCCACCCTGGAGTTTGGCTGATGGAAAAATATCGTTGAATTATTAATAACCTCTGTTGCGTGTGTGGAAAGGGCTTGTACACTCTACAATTGGTGTCGCTGTTGGTGTTGATTATTATTGTTATTTAATTCTTACTTTTCTTTGGTCGTTTGAGTCTTTTGATTTATGTCATTCTTTTTGTTTCTTATTATTTATTACTTTTTTTTTGTTGCTGTTGTACGTGGTGGTTTTGAGTCTTAACACATGACGCAGGCGCCTCGATCGCGCGCCCCGATCCTCCAATTTGGATCATTCGGTTTGGAAAATTGATCATTTTCCGGAGAGACGAAATTTTCATTGAAATTGGAATCGAAAAGTCGGAATTTAAATTGGAATCAAAGGGAGACTCGAGATTGCCATTTTTTTGAGGGTTGGTGATTATTTTTGGGCTTTCTGAAGTTCGAGTGACCGACGAATTAGAAAACTCGTTTCGTCTAAGTTTTAGAAAGTAATCAGAGCGAGAAGAACTCTGTGGGGTGAGAAAATAGTGGTTTGTTAAGATTCGATGGTGATGAGAGCGTAGAGAGGGAGAGAGAGAGGAGCAAACGTCACGGGCCAAATCTTTTCTCGTGACGAACGGGCCCCGTACACGATGGAGGGTCGTGGGCGGACACTCAAATGAAATTCAACACCACCGCGGTGGCAACTCGCTGTGGCTAATGGCCTCAGTTCGCTCTTTCTGTCTGTCTCTCTCGTTTTTCTCGTTTTTTATTCTCATTTCACCTCCTGCTGTCCCTCTCGTCCCTCTATGCGCTCTTGTACACATTTCGCTGATGCTGTTTGGTGTCGTAAGTCTTCCGCGAGGTTTCTATATAAACGACTGTACGCATTTGCTTTGCCCGGCCATCTTGGAGCCTGGCTTTGGTCCAGTCTTTATTTAGATCCACCTGTCCCTCGGTGTCAACCTCTCGCGACTGCTCGCACTCTTCGCCTCGTCTATCTTATCTCTCCTTCTTGTTGACGTTTCTTTTCTTCTGCTGCTTCTTCTTCCTGTTCATTCTCTCCGTCTCTTCACCGATTTCTTCGTCTCTTTCTTTTTTTTTGTTTCTTGGTGACAAAGACGAAAAGGTTCTTCGGACAGCTCGTCGAGAAAGCTTGAGAAGCTTTTACCTCTGCGAGCTCTTCCTTGTTTTCATTCGCTTCTTCATCGTCTCCCATAGCTTCCTGAGTTTCCAGTCACCCTTACTGCTGCGGTGTTATTTTTATATTTTTAAAAATCTCGTTCCCCTTGTTTTGAGTTGACATCGTCATTCTGTCGCTCCAGTAGATTATTCAGCTGAAAAAAATTGCGTAATGACAACGAATGTTTCCTGAAGCTTCTTCGTAGCTTTGAGAATTTTTGACGCGGCTCCAATCGTCAGAAATATTTTTAATCCCCTTCACAGACGATGCTCCTTTCAGAGTGACTTTTCCGGAGCTTGCCCCTTAAGCCCAGAGTCGATCTGGGGTCCGGGTGCCTACAGACAACTCCGTGTAATGAGCCTCGGAATATCGTCCCCGAACCTGATGAATTCCATATACTCACGGCTTTTCATTATCTCTCTTTCTCCTCAAAGTTATCGTCGATCTTTGACTCCTCCCACAGTCTCGACAAAGCAGTGCAACTTTTAGCGGTTTCATGACCTTTCTTCTCTTTCTCTCTCGCGCTTTTTTTTCCTTGTAAATTTTGTTTCGCAGCACGGTAGTTTATTTTCTTCGCCTTGTTCGTTTTGTACGTCGTCTCGTCGTGGCGCGTCTTCGCGACGACGATACTCATCCTTTTGCTGTATAACCCTCGTCGACAAAGGACCGAGAGAGCTTTCTATTTTTGGGTCGATGGGGAGGCGAAGAGCAGGAGGAGGAGGAGGAGAAGAAGAGATGAAACACTGAAACGAGTCAAACTTATCTTGTCCACCTGTCGTCGTTGCTCAGATCGTTCGAGGCTTTACGCGGCTGTTAGATCGAGCTCGTCTCTAACGACTCGAAGGAGCAGATCAACTCCCCCGACTCGCGGGATGCTGCTTTCTCAAAAAAAAAAAAACAAAAAAACAAAATTGTGAATTTCCCAACGGAGTTTCGAGCCAGAGGTGCTTTTCGAATCGCAAAAGTGTCTCCATGACGCACTGCAACTCGTGCTGAAAATTTTAGTCACTCGTCCAAATTTTCCTCTGCAATTCGGGATTCTGAAGCATCGAAACGCACTTCCGGCATTTAAGTGGCTCATTAAGTGGCTGCAACTGTTGATGAATATTGCAAGACGAATTACCGTGGAGTTTGAAGCTTTTTCCACTCGCTAATGATATCCTGGGGCTTCCTCGTCTTAATGCATTTTTATTTTTGGTACATGGTTCCGGAAACTGCGTGCAGCTTTATTTCTGCTCGGTTGATCTCGTTCCAACTAGAATTACAACGAGGAAACATCGTGATGAGTGGATCCTGCTTGGTCTCGATTTACACTGACATTTTGTTCACTCCCGATGATAAGAAAATCGGATCGCCTGTAGAGTTTTCGCTGGAGATGATGACGGTGGGAAAAAAAGTAAAATTTCGATCAGGAACGTGGGAAAATCCTGTAGTTCACACCATCGGACAAAGGGGAGGTTTTGGCGTAGTACCGCGCGTGACACGAACGGTCGAAACCACCCCGAAACAAGCTCCGGTTGGAATCTCATTGGACGTTCGTAGCTTTCCACGGATTGGAGGATCATCCCATTGGATTATCCGCGGCGCCGGCGCCACTTGGTCGTAGCCACCCCCTTGTGTTCGGTCTCACGATTTCTTGCCCATTCTTGCGCAAGAGTTGCGTCGTGCGAAAAAAAAAATCAGAAATGTCGAAATTCAACGTTTTGGGGGAGAATTCTTGCATCGTTTTCCCAGAGGAAAACTCCAATTTGGTGTGAATTCTCGAGAGATTTTTTCTTCAGGAATCCGAGCCACCCTTCGAGAACGAATTGTTTGCCACTTTCCTTCGCTACTCACTTGTGAATCGAACGATTTACCAAACGCTTCGACGTTCTGAAAAAAACTCAAAGTTATCGGATTCGTCGAAAAATTCGTGCGTTTTTTTCTTCATCATATAAAATGACCTGCAGCACTTTACGACATTCCATCGCACGTTATCGCTCCGCTTTGTGTTTATGAAACTGTTCGGACGGTATGGACATGCGTAGTTTGTATGTGAAGCGTAATATGCCGCAGGGATGAACGAGTCAAGATCGTAATCAGGCAGTTGGCCACTTTACGTCGGAAATCGAGGGTGGTTTACTCGTTTCCGTCACGAAAGCTTGCCAAAGCACGAAGGCTACAAAGCTCCGCGAGCTTCGTGACCGTAAAACGATTCCGGACATCCTCCCTCGCCGCCTTACGAGAGGGTTAAAATCACCCCTTTCTGACGGCGAGTCAGAGTCCCGACAATCGTCTTTCTATTATTTTTTTTCAATTGCTCGCCCTCCTCTGGGACACACGAGCAGAAAATGCAACAAACATCATTTTTCCATAAAAACTGCATCACGACTTTGCCACATAAACACATCCACGAAATGGAGAATGCGTTAAAAATGCATAAGCCTAGAGCAATTACAATGATGCACTTTTCCAAGCACTATCGGTGTCTTTTTATTTTTTTTTCCTTCATTTATTTTCCGCAATTACGTAAATTGCTCTACATAAAAAATTTCATGGATGGGAACAAACAAACAAGTCCGCTCGACGGACGACAGCCATATGCATTCCCTTTTGCATTTATCATTATAAACACGCGTGCATAATGCAATTCTATGATTGTCCATATTTCTCGGAGTAGAACATCGATCCAGCAATAATGAGCCATCGCGATGTGACATCTTTTGTGATATATTACACGTGGCATCGTTAATATACATATAAAAAATAAATAAAAAACACAAAAAAGCTGGACAGAGCTTCATGGAATAGAGGCCGATGAAAGAAAAAATTCAAGGCAGTTTTTAAATGATTTTAGTCGAGACACAATGACTCCAGGGTTTCAGCTCGCCCGCTAGAAAAATTGGAAAATGGTTTAGACAATCTAAAAATTCGATAAACGGTTTCAGCAGGTCGATCGGTTCAACGTTGAAAGTTTTGTTCGCGTTCCGGGTAAAAATGGTTTAGGGAAACGAAAGGGTGGACTGAATAGAGCGGGAAAATTAGGTGAAAATACAGAAATAAAAGGAACGTCATTGCGGTTGGGCCCTCAAGTGTTGTTTGTTCCGAGCCAGGTGGGGATCGCTCGGTTTTCTCGGGCTAAAAAGACCACAAGGGAGACACGCGAGCCATCCATAATGCACGGACCTCCACCGAGAGATGCGAGCGACAGATAATTTTTATGAAAATTCCCCGGTGAGACACACGCCTATGTATTTGTGCGGGACACCCACACACATGCACACACCTTTGGCCCGATTCTTTGCTACTGGTGTATGATCGACTGTGCTAAAATACTACACGCTCTGTTATAATGTACTAATATCGCGAGCGATGGAAAAAAAAACACATATATCGAGACCGTGCTGTGAACTTCCGGTTTGGTCCCCGAACGAAACGCACCAGTGCCCAGCCGACCTCTCTCTTCTCCGGAAGTTTCACGTCAGACCACACGTGTCATGCACACGCTACGATCTTTTTCAATCGAGGCCTCAAAAAACCATTTTATCAAGAGCCGCGTATTAATTTTTCTAGAAAATCATTCCGCACAGTCGCGTCATTTTATTCCCTCAATACCAACGACTCTACGAATCGCGTCGTATTTCACAATTGGCAAATTAAAAAGAAGCAAAAAATGGATTTTTTCTCGAGAATTCTCGAGAGTCTCGTTGGATAAAAATTGACTAATTCGTTTTCCGATATTGTGGTCATTCCCAGACGGTCCCAGGACTACAGTATTATCGATTCCCTTTTCCATCCCCCCGCTGTCAGCTCTTCGGAACTTACTGGGTATTATCGATCCGTTGAAAAGTTCAGGGCTGTCCAGGAAGCCACCAGGATTGTCCGAGACTGAGTAGGACAAAGTTTCGCCGAGTCTTTCCACTTCTTTGCTCTCGTTCTATTTTATTCGCGAATTGTTTGCATCAATTATATTTTTAATTAATATCTTTCGTTAATTTATCTTCACATCCCAGTCCATGCGATCCGCTGGGGAGATTGATCGAATCTCGTTTAACTAATTGCAAAAGAATATGAAATCGCTCCGATGATCGATCGTGAACTCGCGATCCAGGTACTAACGTTGGTGTTAGATAATTCGTGTGACGTGTGCCGATTTAGTACATACTGCATATATGTATATTCTATATGTTGACTCGTGGATATTGGTTTATTTAAATATGTGGGTAACATATGTTTATATACATATATATAGAATATGCTGTACCTACTACACGTTTTCTTTGGTTTGCTGTTTTTGGCGACACCTCTTTGGCAGAAGACATTTGGAATTTTTACTTTTTCCAGTTTTTTTTTTTTTCTCATTAATTCATTTTATTCAAGAATTTACGATCATCTAGTGATATAGCGATCAAAGTGTCCGAGGATTCGTTCCTTTTCGTAGAGAATAAAGATGTGCATTGATCGGCAATTTTAATCGAACGTGCCGAAATTATTTCACAACGATTTGTTTGTCATTTATTTAACATTTGGAGATTTACTGAACGCGGAAAAAATAATTGGGCCTAGATTTAGCCTTTGAAATTGGAGGACACGTGCACATCTTTGATCTCGTGGACATTTTGAAATTTCTCACGTTCCTATATTCCCTGTCAGACTCCCTGAAGAGCCAACTTCCGGTTATGCCTCGAACGACGCCAACCCGTACGGATCAAATTCGCAAATCTCTCCGAGCGTGGCAATGAGGTTTCCAATATATTTTACTTTTTATTTTCTAGAGTTAACTAAAAGTCCTCGTAGACGAGATTCTGTGATTTTAATTAAACAAATATTCCATTAACTTTGTTGTTTCTCGTGCTGAAATTGGTCCGAGTGTTTGGCATTGTTTGACGTACAGGATGAAATTAAAACAATAAATATACTATGGAATCGTGATATTGAAAATAATGAAAACTCAAGCAAAACTGACGCACGACCCAGGTCGTTCCCTCGGCTCACGAGTTGTCGTTTGGTGTTGCGTGCTTTTGTACTTTGGTAGCTGTTTACATGATACTACTGATTTTCACTTTGACTTTTTTTTTCGTTCTTTCTTTAAATAATCCACGAGAGAATGCACGGAGGAAAAATGATTGGTAAATTTGACGTTGATCTTAAAAAGTGTTTTTGGTTTCACGAAAAGTGTTGTGGCATTTTTTTTGTGCGTAATTTTCGATTGAAATATTTCACCGTTGAACAGAATTTCACAAAAGACAATCTGTTTTCGGCGTTGAAATAAATTTTACCCATTTTTCACCGTGTCGGATCGCAATTGGGCAAGTCCGCAGTCAGGAAATTCGGTGAATCGGTCAAACGAAAAAAAAAAAGATTAATTCAAAAGTTTCTTTTGTTGTTGTTGTTTTTTCTTGCTTGTTGTTGAAAAGACCGGTTTTCCGTCACGTGTTTCCTGGCTTCGGACTGTAATGCGTTCCAGTAATCGGCAGATCCTTTTGTCTCGAGATAAAGCCCCGAGGAAAGAAATTGTATGCAAAAATATGTAAGAAGACACGTCGCGTACATAACAACCGAACGTTCCAAGTGTCGCATATGTATTGCGCTACGTACGTACGAGAAATACTTTTAAATTCCTTTCGAAAATGAATATTCACGCTGTCCAGTTTCATTTGTTATGAAAATAATTTCTCATTGCATAAAAAAGCATTGTTGCAGTTTCCCTTCGATTGACGACAAGTTTGCCCGACTAACGGGAAGTCAACGAAGAATAAAAATGGTTTTTCAACTCCTAGTTTTTCCATAGGAAGTCGATAAAGTCACTTGAACTTGATGAGAGCTTTCAGAGTTTTTGGGCGCTTCGAGAAAGGGACTGTCGATTATTTTCCAACGTTGATTACCACGTGATTCTCTTCGCGAATGGAAAACAGAACTTGAATGAATAGAGACTCTGACGTTTAATTCTAAAGTGTGTTTACTCTCGTTTTTGCAGGGTCCCCCCGGGCTACATGTACCAATCGCCGTATCTCGCTGCAGCGGCACCCGGTGGACAACTTCTTCAGCTTCCGACGACGCAACTGAGTCATGCGGCTGCTGTTGCGGCTGCATCGCAGTTCTATGAGTACCAGAACGCCGCAGCGGCGGCTGCGAGTTATCCCGGCACGTCGTACAACTTCGCCGATGCTTATTCGCCGTACACGAGCGCTGCTGCCGCCGGTATGTGTTTCAAAAACGTCCACAAGAGCCCAATCGACAGCAATGAACTCGCCAATCGCCTCCACCATCAACAGCAACAACAGCAGCAGCAACAACAGCAACAACAACAACAACAACAACAACATCAGCAGCATCAGCATAACGGGAACACTTCCGGGAGTCCGGGTTTGATGGGACACCATCGATTGGACAAATCCCCACTGACATTCTATCTGCCGTCAATGCTTCGTGGCAATGGTAGCGATTTCAAACCCAAAAAACACACACACACACAACACACACAGAAACAAATATTCATTAACGGAAATGCACACCCTCGGGTGAAGAAACTCGGGATCAAGTTTTACGAAGAAAAAACGCACGGAACTGACGCAACTTTGACCCAACTTTTACGATCCTATCTCACGGACACGAGACACACACCGTAGAAAGCTTTATGTGGGAATTGCAGCACGTTTCCTTTCACAAAATCCACACGAATCGAGGATTTTTCATCAAATCGTTTTCCCGTCTCATTCGAACCATTTGCCTGACTGAGTTTTAGCCAAATCATGTCCAAAGTTATCGCTATTCATCTTTTGGGACGCTTTTCGGAAAAGTATTTCATTTCTCATATTCTGCCACGTTCCTGCCTCGTACTTTCTCTTCCCTGAGTCTGTTATCTCGAGTTATTGATCGCGATCCAATCAGAAACTTTTCGTACTTTCTCGCGTTGCTATTAATAGCCGAGCATCATTTTTCCACCGTGACAAATCAATTGGAATCTCGATTACGAGTGGAAAACGTTGCAATCTTTTCGACTACTTCGAAAACTTGCTCATCAGGATCAACGTGATTAACTTGCAATCTCTACCCAACAGTGTTTTTTTTTCTCAGTCACACTTTTTTTGACTTTGCGGAAAATTGATGACACCGCGTCGAACATGAATATTTGAGATTAGACCAAACGTTGCATGTTTTACGCTCACACGTATAGCACACGAGAAAAAAATGCACGCGACTCGCCCGTTACGTGCTGTGATGTTGCAGTTATCGATGGTTCACGACAATGATGAACAATGATGATGACACGATGATGATGATGATGATGATGATGATGATGATGATGATGGTGATGTTGATGGTGGTGGGGCATTGGCAGGCGGATTTGCCGCGTTGCTGGTCGAGGATCTGTCGCTTTGGCTTTTGGTTTATTGAATATTTATTCGTCTGGTTATGGCTCAGAAGTAACGGAATAACGAAGGAAATCTTGTGATTCTTTATTTTTTTTTGTTTAATTAAGAAAAAAAAAATTAAGGAGCTTTCTATCTTTTTGTTTGGAAAATAAGAAGAAAATACTTCCAAAATTGTAGCTTTACGAAAGCTACAAATTTCACAAAGCTACTTTTTCATTCTCGAAACTTGAATTTTGTTTTTCTTCGAGAAAGTCATTGGAATTTTTTTTTTTCTTTCAACTCACGCAGTCTGCTCTCTGGAGCATGATTTTCTTCTGATGCATGCAAAGATTCTCCAATCGACGCTCAGAGGGTTTGCTTAACGAAAAACAATCGACGTCTCGTAAATCGGGTTTATAAAGCGAACGTTTTTTGATCTTACAGCTAATCAGCTTTTCCAGGGGCAGTTAGTTAACTCGCTCCTTCCCCAGAAAGCTCTTTCCGGGCTTTCGGAAAATGTAGCCAACAAAAAATCGGTTTTGTGGACACAACCAGGTAGAAAGCTCCCTTAATATTTACTTTCAAATAGAATTCCTTCTGCAGTCGTTGTTTCTTCGTAGATAAAGAATAAATGCTTGAAAGATTGAAGAAAAAAAATAGAAGTTCGTGTAGATTTAGACTTAATTTTTCACGATTCTGTTACAGCGAACGCGGCTGCGGCGAACTACGTAACTTCTTACACGTACGCCGCCCTGCCTGGTGCTGCAGGATTGCCAGGATCAACGGCCGGCGCAGCCTTCCCGGGTCTGCCTTACCAAACAACGCCCCAAGAAGCGAGACTCCAGTAGAGGATGCTCGCGAGGTTTTTGCAAGAGAGAAAACTTCGGACGTCGCGGAGAGATCGATAAAAAATTTAAAAATCGCGATACGAAAAATGAAAAAGAAAAAAAAAACAAAAACAAAAACGACGCAGAAATTCGACAACTGCGTCCGATTGTCAGTAGATGAGAATGCACAAGGTTTCCAATACCGAAAAATCGCGAGACTCGGTATTCATTTTTTTTTCCATTCACGAAAAATAACCAGTCGAAAGGACTTTTCCGAAATGATTTTTTTCGTCCTTTCGAAACGCAATGAGATGACGGAACCGGAGGTAATTTTCACGTGCAAATGAAATCGACAAAGAATTTTCGAGCGTTACTTCAAAATCGTTGAGTGGCTCGATTTCGTTTGGCTGAAAAATGGGACTAATCCGAAACGATCTCGTTGAGTCGTGGACCGAAAAAGTCAGTTTCGTCTCGATGGTTGAAAAAAAAAACAAAAAATAAAAAATTCGTAGGTAGAAATCGAACAATGGCCGAAATTATCTCAGCGATCGTTTCGCCTGAAATCTCTTGAGAATAAAAAAAAAAAATATCAAACGATACACGAGATCAAGGGAATCAAATGGAATGGGGATCAAACGTTGTTTTTTTCTTCTTTTTAATACCGAGAAAAATCAATAATTGTCGACACATTTTCGATCAATTTATCGTGTTTTTTTGTTGTTCGTTGTTTCGAAAACCCTTTTTTTTCGAAATTCAGCGAATCTGACATTTGACCATTATTGTTCCGCTATTTAGACTTGACGATATATCGATGAATGGGGAAAAATGATGAAGAGTTATTAACGATAAATCTCCTTTAGAATATCGTCCTTGACTTGGACTCATTCACCCATGCCAGGTCCCGATCGTATAATTAGGAGCCAAAATTGGCAATGCCCAATGCAGCCAGCCAATCGCCCTCCAAAGAGAGATACTAGTGTTATACTATTTATATTGACGTTGAGCTGGGATTGTTGTACGAAATGAGACGCGTTATTGTAAAGTACGAGGAGGGATTAACGGCGTTGTATAATTTCGAAGACAGCTGAACGTCTGAATAGATTATTACACAATAAATACATATTAAAATATATAAATAAATGAATAGTTTCGAAATCAATGAATACGTATGAATATAAATATAAATATTAAACAACACACAGTTATTAAAAAAGTAGACGATAATAATAATAATGGTAGTTGAGAATGGAGGGACGAAATTATCGTCTCCTTTGTAAAATATGCTCGTTGATAAAAAGCGAGGTTCACGGACTCTCGTAAAGAGACAAACTCCTAAATAATTAGGCCTTGCGAAAAACTCTAGCGATAGATTCCGAGCTTCGTTTCTTGTTCGTTTACTTGTTTCTTCTTCTTTCGACCTTGTCGAAGTATAAATGAGTGGGGATAGGAAGAAAAAAGGGAATTATTTTGAGGGTCATTCTTACCGAAATTGCCTTTGTCGCCTGCAGCGAGATGCAAAAGTGTCTTTTTATCGTGGCCTTGAATACCGACTCCATTGACTCGTGCGCGCCAACTCAGCTTTCAAATAAATCCCGATTTTTTGTTGTTAAAGCTTCTCGAGACGTGGACACTGTTGACGAATTCATTTGCAACGTTTGAAACTGCATTTTCGCTGGGAAAAAATGCATTCAACTCCTCAGTCTTGTGTCACATTCGTGTGACACTCGTTTGTAGTTTTCTTTGGGAAATCATCGTTTTTTCAGGCTCCCAGCTGTTGCTTAAACGTTTCTTCGCCAATCAACGAATATTCGTTTTGTCAGTGACAGCTGGAGCAAATTGTATTGAAAAATTGAAAGTTTAACCGAGCTCATTTGGCGTGGCATGGTCCATTAAGATAACCAAATCAATATACCACGAAAAATCGATGATATGTGTGCGAAATATGGACACAGGCACACTCGCAAATGATAATAATAGAAAAATGTTGTTCTCTGGTGAAAATAGCTGATTGAGTCGATTCTTAAAAAAAAATCCTGGCAATAAAATGTTAGCACATTTATTTTTCTTCAAATTCATCGATTAACTATTCAAGATCGTCCTTTGGTGCCTTAAATAAAAGTTGAAGCGGCTCATGGCCTTAACGCATTCGTCGGTTAGATGCTAGTCAGTGAGAAGACGTTGGTTCGCTCTAAAGAGAGGGGCCGAAAAACGGAGACACACAAAAGAAAAGGTTTTCGCAGCAGAGAAGAACGCGTGTGCTAGTTTTGTACTGCGAGGACAAACAGGAATTCGAAGAAAAAGAAAGAAAGAAGGATAAGGGAATAGCGAAGAAACGAAGACTACGAGAAAGAGAGAAAAAGCGAGCGATAGAGAGAGAGAGAGAGAGAGAGAGAGAGAGATCCAAACGAATGAGTGAGTGAGATAGACAGAGGAGTCTCGGAGAGCTAATGGAATGAGGCTGTCTAGTCTTAAAATCTTAGTGACTAAAATGAAGAAGTTACACAGTTCGTTATACCTTAACGATTGCTATACCATAAGATTAAAAAAAAGAGGCCGAGCTACTGAGAAATGAAAAACTCTACACAAAAAACAAATGAAAAAAAAAATATGAAATAAAATTAAAGATAAGAGAATAAATAATCGAATTAGAAATCGTAAAATCCCTTGTACTTGTATAAAGACACGAGAAAGAGCAAAGAAAAAGAGAGGGAGAGAGAAGCGAGAGGAGGAAAGAGAGTGAAGGAAGATTTAGGTCTAGCTAATGATAATTAATTGTACGAATACAACAACAAAAATAATATTATATTCGATCGTATAGGTTAATAGTTAAATAAATTAATATTATTATCATTATTGCCACTATTGCGACGATTATTTTATTATTATTGCCATTTTATTATTATCATTATTTACTNAATCCCTTGTACTTGTATAAAGACACAAGAAAGAGCAAAGAAAAAGAGAGGGAGAGAGAAGCGAGAGGAGGAAAGAGAGTGGAGGAAGATTTAGGTCTAGCTAATGATAATTAATTGTACGAATACAACAACAAAAATAATATTATATTCGATCGTATAGGTTAATAGTTAAATAAATTAATATTATTATCATTATTGCCACTATTGCGACGATTATTTTATTATTATTGCCATTTTATTATTATCATTATTTACTATTATTATTATTGACTCTTAATATTGCTATTATTATGAATTATTTACATATACTCTCTTTCTCTCTCACTGCATCGTATTCATAAAGATTTGTACTTTAACGTATAAAGTCGGAGAAGATCCAGCAGTGAGATAATTATTTAATATCTATACCAGAAACTTAACGAGTTTCACCGAAAGCAGAAAAAAACAACAGCAACGAAAATGAGACGAAAATAAATGATGATACTTTGCAGATATCGTAATATCCACTTTTCTTATCGTAGCGGGTACGCTTCGGTTACCTACTGCGAAGAGATTCTCAACAATCAGTCTTTCACTCATTACCACCTCAACCTGATCACCAATTGTAATATATCGCTTGTTATCTTCAGTAATTATATTATACCGAGGTATATTAGGCTTATGAGGAAAATACAAAAGAACAACAACAACAACAAAATACCAAACAAATATATTGTCTCTAAGAGAAATTACGAGTTCTGTAGCCCTTTTATTTTCATCGCAGATAGAAAATCATTCTTCCCCTTTTCCAGCTCCTCTCGAACTTTTCGGTTTTTATCTTGGTGTTTTTTTTTCGACCGAGATCAAGAAAATTCACGGTCGCGAATTTATTGAAAGTTTGAAAATAATTTACGAAATTTGTCAACGCGCAATTTATTTGTTTTACGAAGCAACAGAAAACTTTCTTATCGACGACAACGCACGAGAATGGACTGAATCGCGTGGATAAATGTTCGGTAATTCACGAATAAAAGATGATGAAGGAATTATAAAAAAATTGATAATCGCACAAATGACAGGAATTTATCGATTCTCCTTTTTTTTACACACGATTCGCCTAAATTGATACATATGACTGTTGCCAGAGCAGCTGGAAACGATTGCTCCTGGAAAAACGAGGCTTATCCATCGAGTGAACAAGTAGAAGCGAAGTCCTGGAGATGGTCGAAGATGTCAGCACTGGTCGGACCTCGGAATCACCAACTCTCCGAGACTTTAGCACCAAGTTTAAAGAGCGGCAGAAACCGGCAGGACTTTGGATGACTTTATCATTCGATTAAAATGAACGTGTAGGAGGGGACATCAGGCATAGTCCTCCACTCAGTTATCCCGCGATAATACACGAGAGATCGACCATCCTCGATCTCGGCCGTGAACATTTATTTCTATATCTGGCGAGAATCAATTGTGCTGCTATTATTATTTCATAATTTCATTACCGACGTTCACTGAACGAAGGAGAGACGAGAGGGTCAGAGGAGAGATAGAGAAAGAGCGGGAGAATCTTTGACTGTGCGCTTTCGAGGGTCTCCGAAGCCACCCTCTTCGTGTCGTCTATGTGGATCATAAAAACCACGAAAACTTGAAAGTTTCCAGTCAAGCTGTACAAACAGGTTCGACATACAATTTTTCTTTCTTTACGGAAATCATAAAATGGGCTCATCGTGGACCTTATTTCTGATTCTTATCGACGTCGTCTGGTTACGCGACGTTGTCCAAACAAAAATTACGAAATTTGATTCGAAAAATCGACGCTCGTGCCCGTTAGAAATTTTGATCATTTATCTATTTTCATTTCATTGCTGATAATACGTCGAGATGACGGATAAGGAAATGAAGTTTTGGTACGACGCTTAGAAATTTTGGCATCTAACCAACTATCATGACTCCACGGATATCGGAAATAATAGAAAATAAAAGAATTGGAAAAGTTATCGGAGTCCCAGCAGGTTCCTCAAGTACTTTGAAAGTCTTTGATCTCGATACGTAATCTTGAACGAGTTTTTATGTTGACATCGAAGCTCAAGAGCGTATAAGGGGGTGCATGGCTCTCAAAAGATCGAAAAATAATTATTTTCGAATAGAGATCGAAAAAACGTATTTTTTCGGGGGAAAAAAAATTTCTTTAATGATTTTTAGGGAGGACAGAGAGGTGAATAAAAAAACTGAGACTACCTATGATCTCTTGCCCAATACACATCGATAGCCGGAAGCGTTTAGTGATCGCGATTGCAATCGATCCTTCGATCCCCCGCCCACTGGGAATAAAAAAAGCGGATGTTTTGCACCGTTTTTCAATTGGGACTGAAGCACCGATTCCTTTCAGTTCAACAATCAAGCGAAGTTCCGTTGAGCCACCGAGAAGAATTACGTAATTCTCGATGTGTTTTTTGTGGCGTGTACTGCGTGAGAACGAGGAGCTTTACAGAATTTTTTCGGCAATATTCAAAGTGCTTCATTTTGTTGACAATTCTGTGGAAATTTATTCCGATCCGATGTCAATTTGTGGAGGAAACATTTCTTCTGATTTAATTATTCGCGATTTATTTTTCATCACAGATTGTTAATATGATAAAGACGACGAATTTTATGGGTTTGAGTTTCCCATGGATCGGTTGGAATATCCGACGAAAGCTTCCAATCAAATCTGTCGTTAATTTAATTTATTGCTCCAAAGTTTGCATTCGATCATCGTGAAAATTTGACATTCATTTGAAAAGCTTGCCTGCCTTGATACCAAAGAATTTCCCAATTCAGTGTGATGCATCCGAGGCAAAGGTTAAACAGGTTGTAAAAATGTCTATCTTAGAGCTTTTCTAGTTCAAGATCGCGAGCTGCAAATTTGCAGTCTCAAATCTACCGAGAAATCCCGTTGCCTGCGTGTTAGTTTCTTCGTCCACGTTGCTAACTCGTGAATACGTGCATACGCACTATTCACGTGTGCATTTATATAGGATGCACCGTTGTATGTATAGCAGTGCACGGAGCACGGAAGCAATCTTGTTATCACGATTTTCCGCGTGGACTAGACGCGGTGACGATCGTGGAGAATTGACAGCTTAACTTTGAGCGCTCAGGAAGAATCTCGAAAATTCTGGACGCAACGGCAAGTTTTTTTGGTTGCTGATTTGTCAATAAACAAGGAGGGAAACCCCATGGCCGAGAATAATGAAGGGGACCTTTGTGGTAATCACCTGAGCATGGGGAAAAATGATTATCGACAAAAATACGATTCGATCGGGATAATTGACGAAAAATCGAAATGACTGGCCATATTGCTTGATCGTGATTGAACGAACGAAACTGTTTGAACTTCGAGGCAAACTCACGCCTATGGCCAATTCCTCGGCTGTCATGAGATTTTGAATCATTTTTATGCAACGGAAAAACAATTGTTTTCGAGGTTTTCCTGCGAATCCCATTCGAGCGTTTTGTACAAGAAAATTCAGATGAAAAATTGGAACGATGCACCTTGAGCTCTGGAACTCCGCGAAGAGTGGAGCTCAATCGGTCGCGCGTCAATTTCTCTCTCGTTACGTCTGTAACGGATTTGACCATAGGCATGGACGAGCGTCGTCATAAGGAGGGTCACTGGGTGTGCCTTCGACGACGAATTTTGAACGTTCGACTTTTTCGCTCGATGGCGGCGCAAAAAAATGCATGCAGTAATTGCAAAGCCAAGGACGATGACGTCTCGATTCTTTCGAAAAATTTCCGTTTCTGTTTTCGTTGTGAAATGAAATTTTGTTTACATTTCAGCCGAAGCCTGATCTTCATCGAGTGATGAAACAGACGGATGGCTGCGGATTATGCGGAATTTATCCAAAATGGCTGAGTTCAAGAGCAACAACAAAAATGTTTTTATTAGTTTATGGCGTACTGGGTATGGTACAGGCCATGGCGTTTATCTACATCGTCGTCACCCTCACGACGTTGGAAAAAAGGTTCAAAATTCCCAGTCAAACTACCGGTAAGATTTCGCCTTTTTTTATTTCGCTCAAATTACCAACAAAAGGTTTTTGGCGTTTTTCTAAAATGCCAAAATCATGGCCAGCGAAAAAGTAAATTCGCCATAAATTTCTCAAGAGATTCTTAAAAAAATTCACCACGTCGCGAATTTTCTAATCAATTTCTTCCTAAAGTTGCAGAAGCAAATTTTAAAATCGTCGATTATCGAATGATAAAATATTCCGAACATACAACAAAAAGATCAAAAACGTACAAATGAGAAAATCGAGCTATTGCGACAGTGGTTTTCCGTTAGAATCGGATTACCACAGTCTGACGCGGCGCCTTCTGAAATTTCATATTCACTCATATGCGCCGAGGACTTGCATGCGTTCGTAAGTGCATTTGCACACACTTATACATTATGCGTTTCCGTATATAAAATCATTGCCGAGATCTCGTGTCATCACTACCGCTCGCGCGTGGTTTGCTCCCTCCCAGAAAATCCACGAACTTCATTATTTCGCTTTTACGTTTTGATCGCAAAGACGAACGAATGAGTTCGCAGCAATTGCTGGGTCTGCGGAGTTTGGCAAAGTCGGGCGAGGCCGATACTCGGTTGAGTGTCCGTTTAACTTCGACTTTCCTATCAATGGGCGAGTGGGATGCAGTTTTCCTGAGTTCCTATCCCAACTGACAAAAACTCGATAAAAAATTAGTAATGCGAGTAAAACCCTCAAGGGTATTCGGAGGGCCATAAATTTTGTCGTAAAACTTACTTGTATATTCACTTATTTTTTACTATTTTTTAATTTTTTTCATTTCGAATTTATTTATTTATTTTAAATTATCTTTATAGTTTTATTCATTTCTTTTAAATTATTTTTAAAAATATCCATTTATTGATTTTTAATTGAGAAAATAAATAAAGTGATGAATGACATTTGCAGGAATAATCCTATCGGGTAATGAAATATCGCAGATCCTGTCATTAATTTTGATATACTACGGAGGATCGGGTCATCGACCAAGATGGTTGGCGACAGGTGTTGGGCTGAGTGCAGTTTCGTGTTTCGTTTTGGCCTTACCCCACGCGATATATGGTCCAGGAAACGATGCGTTGGCGCTAACGCAAGAATACCTCGATCGTTCGATACTGAACGATACAAAAAGGGACGTCAAGACTGATCTGTCGCTTTGTCCTGGAGAGGAGAAAACCGAACAGTGCAACGCCGAGGATGCCACAGACGCGAGTCTCCTCCCTCGGCTTCTTATATTTTTCTCTCAATTCATTCTCGGCATTGGTACAACGCTCTACTTTGGCCTTGGGCAGGTTTATCTGGACGACAACACCGAGAAAAAAGACACGCCACTCCTACTTGGTAATTAGAAGAAAAAAAATGTTTAAATAAATCAGCAAATTATTGACCCCTCACTGTCATCAAACATTTGTTTGCCTTGATCGTCGTGACAAATGCTGGCAAGCTTGTTGAATAAACACGTGCGAAAATAATAAAACGTGTAAAATCCAGTCCCCTATCTCGTGCTCAAGGAAAAATGGTGGACAAATATGTGCTCGAACGTGTTGATAACATTTTTGTAGACGTTGCATTTTTTCCCAGTTTATTATTCGTTGCATTTGCTTTAACGAATCTTTATTAAAATTAATACAGTCGCGTTCTTGACTGATGAGACGTGTGTAAAGAAAATTTATAACAAATTTTTTAATTCTTTTTACAAAAATGTGGAAAAATGAATTTTCTGATCTCGGAACTTGATTGGCATTTGCTCGATCGCAGGATGCACTTTTTCGCTCCGGACGGTTGGACCAGCGATTGGTTTCGTTCTCGGATACGCCTGCCTTAGTTTGTACATCGATCCAGTTCTTCATCCTGTTATCAATCAGCACGATCCGCGATGGTTGGGCGCCTGGTGGCTCGGATGGATCATTCTTGGCTCTCTTTTGGCTGTTTTGACTTGCTTGATCGCTATGTTCCCTCGAGAACTACCGCAACCTGTGCCGAAAGAAGACAAGCAGGTATTTCGGAGTCAATATTGCGAAATCATGAAATTCATAGCAATTTTTCTCTCCCTCTAACAATTTTAAAATGTTTTTATACTTCAGCAGGATCCAGGTGAGGCGCCTCTCAAGTATGATCTGAATTTTCATACCTCGAGGTCCTCGAGCATGAAAGAAACGTCACCAGAAGTGTCGAGGTTGACGCCGATTGAGGAAGAATACAAACCAACTCTTCGGGACTTTCCAGTCACACTCAAGAGGGTCATGCTGAATAAAATCATTTTGTGCAACAGTCTGGCAGCAACGTGTGGGATTCTAGGGGTGATTCCGTACATTACGTATTTAGCAAAATATCTGGAAGTTCAATTTTCCACTCCTGCTGCCGGAGGCACTGTCGTAACAGGTTATTTTCTTTGTCGTGCTACTCAGTAGCTTGATTTTAACTTCATGAGTTATTTTTCTTACTTTCGGACACATAACTGCGGAGTCCGAACGCACCTCACGCTTTTCTTGATTATAAAGCTGGCCCTGTGCCGATAAACAGACTTTCACACAAACGATTTTCTTCGTTTTTTCACGAGGAAGAGAATGACATTTGATAAATCTGATTTGCTCCACATTTAGTTAATGAAAAACTTATTTGAAGACTAAAAATCAGAAAAAAATCAAGAAAAAGCTCATTTTTTAGAGTTTGCGTGCGTTTGGACCTCAGTCATAAGCTGTAGGGTTAAGGATCTTGGAAATTTAATCTTGAGGTTTATTTTAGGCACGATTTCGTTGATTGGCATGGTGATGGGTTTTTTGGTATCGGGATTTGTGATTAGCAAATTCAAACCGACAGCCTCGAAACTTTTGTCCTGGAACGTTTTCGTGGGCGTTATTTATTTCGTGATTACAATGTCGTTCATTTTTGTTGGATGCGATGGACCGAGGATCAAAGGTCTCGAGCCACAGATCGGCAGGTACGCAGCTAATAATTTCATCTTGAAAAAAGTCTTCGAGCTTTTTTATGTTTCTTTTTTTATTTGAATAAAAAATCGTTGCTGTTTTTTGGACAGGGCGAATTTCACGGAGCCCTGCAACATCGACTGCATCTGCGATGGTGTAAAATATGCTCCAGTTTGTCACATGCCGACGATGACGACGTATTATTCGGCCTGTCACGCGGGCTGTACGATGATAATCGATGGCAAAGATTATGGGAATTGCAGTTGCGTGTCGCAAATGAATTTCGAGTCGGAGGGCGNCCCTGCAACATCGACTGCATCTGCGATGGTGTGAAATATGCTCCAGTTTGTCACATGCCGACGATGACGACGTATTATTCGGCCTGTCACGCGGGCTGTACGATGATAATCGATGGCAAAGATTATGGGAATTGCAGTTGCGTGTCGCAAATGAATTTCGAGTCGGAGGGCGTCTCAGGGTTTTTGGAATTTTCGCTCGCGATCAACGACACAATGGACGAGATGAATTTCGTAAAAGCCGGGCCTTGTCCGGTCAATTGTACTCGAGCTTACATTGTTTTTTCTATTCTGAGTACCATCACTCACATTCTCGTTTCCTCTGGAAAAATTGGAAACATCCTCGTGAATTATCGGTGCGTCGAGAAAAGGGACAAGAGCTTTGCTCAGGGGGTAACGCTAACGTTCGTGTCGTTGTTCGGGCTCATTCCCGGACCCATAATCTTCGGAGCTCTCATAGACTCGACCTGCCTCATTTGGGACCATTCTTGTGGAGCTCGTGGCAATTGCTGGTATTACGATAAGGAGAATTTCCGATACATCGTGAATTACGTTTCCGCAAGTAGGAAAATTCTCCCGTTACATTTTCTCGGCAAAATCGGTGGCTGATACAATTTTGAATGTTTCAACATTTTTTTTTCACCATTTCTAGCGTTTATACTGTGCTCTGCAATCCTCGATGGTCTTCTCTGTTACCTCGCCCGAAATCTCGATCTCTATGGATTGAAGGACGACAACCGGCGCGAGTTTGTCAAGGACATCATAGCATTTCCATCCGGAAATTCTCAGATCGAGGTGAACGGATTAGCTCCGACGTTGGTCGAGAAACCTGAGGATGGGAACTCAAAATTTTGAGGTTTTCTGCTCGTCTTCGGTTTCATGATTCAAGCCACCGGTTAGGGCATTAGGACATTGTCGACGTTCGCGTTAAAAAAATCCCGCAAGAGGATCGCGATGGACGTTATTTTGTAAATAAATACGCACAACACACCATTTGCCTCCAAAAATATAGCAAAAGTATAAAAGTTCTTAAACTAATATCAACACGTGATAAAAAAAAAGCTGAGAGAATTATTTCAATTTTTATTTTTTTAATCCAAAGCTCCAACGTCGAAAAAGCTCGGTATTAATTATTGACGTTTTTGCTTCGTCATTATAAAATATTCTGGCGAGAAAATAATCCGGTAATCGAACGAACATATCTCTCCGAAGATTACGCCCGTTGCAGCAAAATTATTCGCATGTGACTCGATGATCATTATCATTGGAAAGATGCGGATTGGAGGATTCGATAGCAGATCGAGCAATTAATTTTCGAAACAAAATAGCCCCACGGAAAGAAAACCGTAGCGGTGGAAAAATAAAGAGATTTGCAATGCAGGAGCACGAGTTTGAAGTGCGAGTCACGAAAGATCCCTTAAAGGGATCGAGAAGAGCACAAGGACGAAAAGCTTCGAAAAAAAAGGCGCAGGATTAAGTCTCCGCACCGTGACTCACGACGAGTTCCTCGAATACGTACACTATAATAATGATAATTATAACAATAATAATAATAACAACAAAATGAGAGAGAGAGTTCTAGGGGTGTGAGGGAGTGAGATGAAAAAAAGGGTATACGACATTGGGGCTCGAGAGTTTTTGTTTGAGAGCCTTTTAATTTTTAAGCCTCCTAGATCTCCCGACTAATGAATTCGGCTTTCCACGAGCAGAGCTCGCTTTTCTACTCGAACCTGCTCTCTCGCCCACACTGGCGTCGGGCAAATTGACCNCCCTCCCTCCCCTTTTTCCTCTTTTCGCGTCGTCTCTTCGCCATCACGCTTTTCCATATCGATCGCGTTTTCTCTATCCTGCCGAAGAGCCCTAATATCAGAATTGTGTGGAATTAAGCGGGATTACCAGAGTTTATCGTAAATAATGTTCGAAATTTTTATTCCTCTCGTTTCAACTTTTATTTTTTCATTTTTGTTTTTTGTCTCTTCTCGCAATGCGGTCAGGTCTCGCTATAAATATTCGTGTTAATGGATCGAACCATTCAACAAAAATACTACATTGTGCTACACGCTCGACTCATAATAAAATTGATTTTGCTATCGTGTGTACCGCGTGTGCTTGCATTAGTGGATGACCCTGACCCATCTTTCATACAGAACTAATCAACGTCTTCTAAGACGGAGTACAGTCTTTACAAAACGTGTGGCTCTGTCGTCACTGTTGTCGGACGAAATGTGCGTTGTGGATTTTCTAAGAAGGAATTTCGGCTGATCGTCAAGTTCTCTGGACCATGAGATAATCGAATTAATCAGAAGAGAAATTAATCCGGAAATGAAAGGAATGAGAGGAATTGGGAGATTCCCGTCTGTCGCTCGGTAAGTGTCGACGTTTGGATTGTTTTGTTTTTTTTTTTTCAAATCAATTACGTGGTTCCGGTGACTAGTCGGTGTCGATGAGCTAATTAATTCGTAATTGATTATATTTAAAAAAATTTACCCCGGTTTTATGTTCAGGTGAAAAATTTCGCGATTTTGGATCAGCAGGAAAAAAAATGAAGCGCAAAAGCGGAAGTGCGAGGATGAAAAAGTTGGTTTTCGGTCGTGAACGAATCTTGTTCTTTGCGTAGAAACCGATTACTAGAACGGGAGACAGCATGTGCATAATAACGTCTACGACGATCCTAATCTTGCTCGTCCGGCCTTGTCGACGTTCTCTGAATGTCGCAATTTAGAGCGATCGCGTTCTCTCGTATCTAACAGTGGGTTGCTGCAGCAACACCGTACAATTTTCCCCGCGCTATCGCGTGTAAATGTCGAAATGAAAGAAAAAAACGTTTTCGCGCGTGCAACACACCGAGAGCTTCTTCTCACGAGGACAAAATCAGATTTACAATTTTTTTTCTCATCTACCTCTCTCGCTACTTTGTTGACAGTCACGATGACTTACACAAACTCCTCTTCGTCAACTTTCACGAGAAAAAATAATAGATAAGAAACGTTTAAGCTACTTGCCGAATATAAAAGTTTCTTGAACGGAGGACGCGTCGAGGATTAACTTGAAATTACGCAGACGACGAAAAAAATATTCACACCATTATGTTCGTCTCTTTGTGAAAATTTTTTCGGTCTCTGCATCTCGCAGTTGAGCCGCTAAAAAAATGTTCCTTCCTTCGTGGTTCTTTTTCCTTATCAGCAACAATTATGAAACCACATGGATCATTTATCGTAAACGAAAATACAAACAAAATGTTGTATTTTCATTTAATTTCATGATAATTGTTATCATTATTTTACAACCGTCGCGACGGTGGTCGTCTCCTTGGACTATCGTCACGCGAGCTTACTCTCGCGATCTTGGAGATTGCGCAAATGAAATTGTCGCTGCATCGCGTAAGGGTTAGAGACTGACAACAATCACAGCATCACGATCCTTCAATAAATCATCACGAAGGCTTTTTCATTGTTTTTTTCAAGTGCTCTACATAATGGGTTATAATTTATTAACTTTGTTATCTCTATGTTTATATTTTAGCGAGAGGCATCGCTACCATTTTCCAGGAACGAGAAAATCACCAGTCGAGTCAAATGTTTACTACGTAACGTCTCACTCGTAAATCGATTAGATCGGGCGACGCTCAACTTTCCATGCATTTGATCGCGCACTTTCATGCACAATATCGACGTCTTTTTGGAAATAATAGAAATTCGAGATCCTTGATAACGAATCTTGTACAAATGAGCATCGAAATACACGAGCCATTCCCTTGATCGATAAAAACGGGGATGATCGAATCCCTCGAATCAAAATTAATAAAAAAATGTTTTTTTTTCTTTTTTAAATGAAAAAAAGGGAAAAAATTCTTGCTCTAGAATAACGAGAGAAAAAGGAGCGTTTCCCTGGTCTCGTGGAAGAAAGAATCGGCCAGTTAATTACCTGTTCACAAGAATTTACGATACTAATATTCTTATCAAGGCACGGTAGCTGCCGTTTGTTTTACGTCTCGTTATAGTCGACGTAGGAAATTAACTACGACGAAAGCTCGCCCACAAAATAGATAAAAAAATGAGAAATAAAACTCAAAATTTTCCACAAGTCACGTTAGTGTGACTCCTGTAACTCACGTAGGTATAAACTTACGCACAAGCAAACCTGGTTCTTCAAAATTTTTATTATCGGACCAAAAAAAAAAAAGACAAAAATATTTATAAAAATGCCGAATTTTTTTTTTTTCCTTTAAAAAATCGATAAAACGCGAATCGTTGATTGGTGAATTTCTTCATATTTCTCAGTCGAAAGATTCATGCGCTGCGGAACAAGAATAATCAGGATCGTTCGGAATATGCAAATGAAGATTTTCGATAATGAAGAAATTGCAATTAAGCCATAAATACAATGGTCATGTGTTTCGATATGCATTTACGTAGAAGCAGGCTGGCCACGGAAGAGTTTAGTGCATGAATATGTCAAAGAGAAATCGCGCAGGCGGGTACGTGAGCAGGCAGCATCTTCCACCTATTCTCCCCTCTCTTGGCTCTGGTGACAGAGCGGCGCGTTACCGTTACGCTCGCGGTTTCTCTATTAAATCATAATGGGCTCACAATGTGGACGATAGAGCGCTACATAGCTTATGGCATCTAGCTTCGCTCGAGCAAACTGAGAGCTCTCTGGGACGTCACGAGAGCAGAGCTTGCGTACCAAATTTATACATATACACATATGTACACAAAGTACTTGGATAAATCCATATATAGATATGTAAGCGTGTGTGCAAACACACAAATAACATGATGCCTATGAAATCAGCCGAGCCAGTTCCAGCCAACCAAACCAATGAACCAATCCAGATTTAACTTCGGAAAAGAAGAAGAAGGAGACCCAAACAAGTGCGTAAATTTTAATCAACTCTGTAACTTGCCTCCAATCGTTGGAGTTACGAAAAGGAGATTTTTATTTCGAAAATCTTTCGATTTTCGAGCAAAATATTCGGTGGATATTAAAAACGATTTCAGACAGTTTTTCGAGAGTCCAATGACGTTGATGTGGGGAATTGAAAAAATCCAAAAGGCAGCATGAGAAATAATGGGAAAATATTTTGTTTTGATAAATCACTGAAATCTGGATGCGGAGAATCCAAGGCCCTGTCGTTCCCCAAGCCATTGCTCGGGGAAGCGATGAAGTTCTCTCGACTAACCAGATCGTTCGATTGTTTTTTAATTAATTGACTCCTCAATCGAATTATTGTAATTTGTGGCTGTTGGTGCCGCAGCTAAAAGGAATAATCGAATGGAATCAGTTCTCGTGGGGTTGATCATTCGATTATACGTCAAAATGGATTTCAGATCTCGACAATCTTGACGCGGCTCATCAGACCAGGAACATGTTTGAAATTGCAGATAACTCGATTACGAGAGTGCATATTTTTTTATTATCACGATTTCCGAGTGGAAATTCACATCGACGGTTCGATCGATTCGACAATGAGCAGAGAAATGTACGGAGAAGAATTTTGTTGAGTTCTCAGGTTAATCGATCTGTTTCTTCAGGTTCGTCGGTTCATTGGGTGGCGCGAGTGACGGAAAGCGAGTGAGAGAGAGAGAGAGAGAGAGAGAAATTAAGAGAGATCGCCAGAAAAGGACGGGGAGATAATCAACGACGTCGACGAGGGCCCACGATAGCTCGATTCTCGTTAGGTAAACGTGAGGTGGATTCGCGAGTGTGGATCTGTAAATATCTGCGTATACGGGAGACGAGGGTGGAACGGCGTATGCGAGGCAAAATGGAGTACATGGAGGTCCGGAGATTAACCTTCGAACTTCCATGGAAACCCTTGACCATTTCCGAAAAAAAATCAAAAATATCGACGCATTAAAAAAAAATTGATATTTTTGTCGACATTGATTGTGAAATTTTGTGGAATTTTTTTTTTCATCGAACTTTCTAAATGCTATCGGTCGTTTCCGGGTTCATAGGTTGTTGGCATCATTAGCGTTGAAAAGTGACATTCTGTCTCATTATCGTGCGACAGTCTACGCTTTCGACGTAAAGTGAACGTGCACAATTCGAAAGCAACAACGTGAGTGAGCAATAATCGAAATTTCCTCAAAAAATGAAGGATTTCCCAAAACAAAACTCGTAGTAAACATTTTTAAGGGATATCCCGCGGGTGTTTTTGAATGTTTCTTTCAATCTGGCCGATTTCTAAAAAACACGATACTTTTATTGTTTATGAGGGGCAATAAATCGACGAAGCTTGTTAACGTGTAAAAAAAAAACAGTATTTCCTTGTAGATACTCCGTTTTGCCTCGGTTTCTCCTCCACAAGAAACTCGAGTGTACGAACACTGCTAGACAAATTCCTCCCTGACACAGCGACGAATGTTGGCAGTAGGAGGATCTATATGACGAACCAAGTCATTGCGTGTCCCTTACTACTTGGCGGTCTCGTGTATATCGTCCGTATATACATGTGGATGAACATACAAGTCTATCTTGCTCCGGCGGTCTTATCTACCTTGCTCTTCACGAATAAGACATCGAGCATACGCGCGACTTGGGCACTTCACGTGGACGTAAATACGGGGCGGGAAACGGAGCAAGAAAAGAGGAGGGGGGAGGGGTAATGCAGGAGAGTACCGAAAGCAGATTCACGTCCGATTTCAATACACGTCTTGTTACACGCGGCTCTGAGACTCAGTTGTGGAAGGATATCGAGCGTTCGCGGACGCGCAAATTCATTGGGGCTAGACTAAGAACGCCCTCGCCCCTTCCCCCGCACGCGTCAAAGGATTGCCCTAAAGAGATCTCGCGGAGTGTGTAGTCTTCGGGATCTTGGTTGTCTCAGAGGTAGCTCGATCTTTTGCCTCTTGGACGGGAGAGGAACTCGCTTTCGCGCTTCGCGCGTTGCCCTCTCGACGGTAGGTGGTGCGCGATTTTATTTCTTTATTTTCATTTTCTTTCCCCTTTACATTTCGCAGCTGCAATCATTATTCTTTGAAGTTTTTAACGTGAATCATTTTTTTTTCGTAGTTGGGCGCGTTTGGAAACGAGCGGAAATGATGGATTTGAAAGGCCGCGGATTATCGTGAGAGAAGCGGGAGATAAAATGTCAAGGATCGTTGACGCTGGCGCGATAGATCCTGCCAAACGTTCGGCCGCAATCTTCGCTTGATTCTTGCTCGAGGAAAAACGCTAGGATTGTTTATTCAGAAGAAAAAGGAGGAAAAGTGAGAGTGTCGGAATTTTGTGATCGAGTGCGCGATTCAAGACTCTCCGTTGCCAATTATTATTTCATGCTTAACTCTTTCATAGTGTGAGTAACGTTTTCAATATATGAATAATCGAATCTCGAACGGAACCATGAAGGACACGGAGAACTTGACGAACAATGCGATAAATAAGGAGAAAAATGGGCCGGAAAGCGTGAAATTATTGAAAGTGCCAACGACTCCTCCAGTCACACCAACGACGCCACTCACCGGACGTGACATTGATGAATTCTTTAAGGGAATACCCATCACCGACGAGACCTCTTGCGGTATTTGGTGCTTCAAGGGCCCGAATCTTCAGCGTTTCGCGAACAAAAAAGCATACGTTTTCCTTTATGGTGTACTGGGCTGCATATTCTCAGCTAGTTACGCATATTTCAATGGGACGATCACGACGATCGAGAAGAGGTTCAAAATACCGTCGAAAACAACCGGTAAGTTGGTGGCTTAATGTTTCCAAATGAAACTCTCTGGATCAAGGGAATGAATCGCTTCGAGCGAGTTTAACGAAAGAAATTATTGGAATGTTCAGGTCTCATAACCGTTGGTAACGACATTTCTCAACTTTTCGTATCGGTCGTTCTTTCGTACTACGCAGGAAGAGGCCACAGGCCGAGATGGATCGCCGTTGGGATTTATTCCGTGAGTTCAATCGATTTATTTCCAAATATTGTTTTTCAACAGATATGAAAATGGAATGATGCTCTTAATCAATCGTTTCCATCATTTCTTTTCGATTAAAGAAGCTGAATTATGAAGAGGAAAGATAAAAACTGGAGTAGATTGTGCCGCGGTCATTAAAAGCCAATAGGAATGTCATTTTCGTTATTCAAATCTTAACAATAATAGCAACAATAGAAATAACAACAATAATTGTAGTTAGTGAGCGAGGGACAGCTGTTCGAATTGTCGGACGTAATAGCTACCGAGGCTGCTGGGCTCTCGCAGTTCGTGGTTAAAGTGGCAAGCGTGCATGCAGTGAATATCGTAGAACGAAGCCTACGAGCATTCACGCCTAGCTCTGCGTCCCTCTACGCTCTAACAATACATACATGTGTCTATCAAAAGTTAGCTCTAGTTCGAGAGCTTCATTCACTAAGACGTGAGACACGCGACGAATGTAGAGGGAAGGTCGTAGATCTCAAGAATACAAACGATCTAACGCACCACAGCCTGCTGTTTATTCGTCCAATATTATTTCTTCGAGCAAGGACGATAAATTTACATCATAGATTATGATCGGGCTGCACATTCAATATTCTTAATCTTTTTCTCGACCGATTGGAGTTTTTTTTTCTTTTTCAATAATTCAAACAACGATAATATGAGAAAAATAATGTTTACGTGTTTATCGAGTCCATCGTTTTCATTGCGGCAATACTAAATGCACAAAATATGACTTACACGACGCACTGATAGACGTCGGAGCTGTCCGGCAGAGATAACAATTGATAACACTCGGTTCACGCCTGTTAATCGTGGATTATTTATATTTTCGAGACTTTCGAATTGTTTCTCGAATCGATTAACAACGGTGCGGTTGGAAATCTTTTGGGATCTATCAGCGCTTTGGGCTAATTATTTCTCTAAGAGCAATGACCTTGGGAATGGAGAGAATATTCATCGTTTGTTGCTGTTATCGCGTCGCAGGTTGTCCTGTTTTGCTGCCTGACGATGCTGCCGCATTTTCTGTATGGACCTGGCGAGGATGCTCTGCTATTGACGAAGGAATATGGCTCCGCGCCAGCCACAAACATCAGTGGAAATTCGAGCGTTAAAATATTCGACAGACAACGAAAGTTTCTGTGTCTTGGAAAAGAGAGTCGTGGCAAAGAATGCCACGAGGGTGAGGAGGGCAACTTTGCACCGCAGGTTTTGCTGTTTATCGCGCAATTGGTCTCGGGCGTGGGAGGCTCGCTGTATTACACTCTTGGCACGTCGTACATGGACGACAACATACAGAAGTCAAAGACACCGATGCTCATAAGCTTTTCGTATTTCCTTCGGATGTTGGGGCCAGCGATTGGCTATGGATTGGCGTCGTTTGCGCTTAAATTTTACATCAGCCCGACTCTGAGTCCGACAATCAATATGCAGGATCCGAGGTAAGAATTCTTGAGTCATTTTTGTTTTTCGATCGAGTAAGAATCGACGAAGCGATAACGATGATAAAATCGTCTTCAGGTGGCTCGGAGCTTGGTGGCTGGGATGGATTATTCTAGCGATTCTGCTCTTTCTTTTCGCGAGTGTCATTGCCCTTTTCCCCAAGACTCTGCCGCGGGCTGCGGCTCGAAAAATGATCGCATTGGAGCGCAGCAAATCTGTCAACGTTAAGGATGGACCTCAGGAACCTGAACTGCCAGCCTCGATCGGTGACATGCTCAGGACGTTCAAAAGACTCTTGACAAATACCACGCTCATGTGCAACAATCTCGCGACTGTTTTTTACTTCATGGGCTACATGCCGTACTGGATCTTCATGCCAAAATACATCGAGACTCAGTACAAACAATCCGCCTCGGTATCCTCCTTGATAACCGGAACGGTCGGCCTCGTCTTCAGCGCTTTTGGTATTCTTCTCTCTGGCCTAATAATCTCCAAGTACAAACCAAAGGCGAGATACTTGGCTGCCTGGAACGTGATGGTTGGCGCGGTATCTGTCATGGGAATGATTTCGTACGCGTTCCTGGGCTGTTCAGCGAACGACAATCAAATGGCAGTGCAATCGGACGGTGCCCTGAAGACTCATTTGAGCTGCAACGAACCTTGTCACTGTGATTACGTCACTTACAATCCGGTTTGTTCGGAGGAAGGTCAAACGTTCATTTCGGCTTGTCATGCTGGATGCCGAGGCCTAAAGGTTCGTGAAATGTTCAGATTTTCAGTTTTTCATCCTCAGGGAATTTACGACGTAGAATCACGCGGTAGAAAATTTCTGTTTTTTTTTCGAGCTTCTTATCGCTACGCATACGTTATAATCAGCTTTTTGTTTCTTGGCGTTTTGTCTAATTCTCACAGACCGACAAACATGGCAATAAAGTTTACACGGATTGCAATTGCGTAAGACCACAAGGAACTCAAGCTCTGTCTTACGTCGCCGCCAATTGGTCCTCGTTCGCGACGGACTTGCCCTTCCAGACGACCACCGAATTCTCCGCTAGATCCGACAATCCTAGTCTCGGCACTGCTGTACCTGGCTCTTGTCCTGTCGACTGTATGCACAAGTTTTATGTCTTCTTGGCGGTCGTTTGCCTCCTCAAGTTTAGCGGGGCCACTGGCAGAGCTTCCAACTTCCTCGTTTCTGTGAGATGCGTCGACGAAAAGGACAAGACAGTGGCCATGGGTTTTGGACTTACGATTATGAGTCTTTTTGCCTTCATACCGTCGCCTATTCTGTTTGGATTTATTCTCGGTAAAGCTTCGTAGTCCCCATCGAAATTCTCACCATTTGCCTCGAGGAAATACATTCTGATGGTTGTTTTTCCTTTCCTCGCAGACAAAACTTGCATCGTATGGGGCAAGACGTGCTCCGGAACCGGAAATTGCTGGCTCTACAATGGCGAGGCGTTGAGATATCTGCTGAACTTTACCGCAGCAAGTGAGTTTGCATTTTTCGTTTGTTTGTTTTTTTTTAACAACCTGACGAAAACTTCAATCGAATTCTTTATCGCGATTTGATTTCAATCCCCCTGATAAAAATTGATCAAATCGTCTCGAAATCAGCAGAAAAAATACGCGTCAGTCTCTATTTTGTTGATCAAGTTCGACTCGTGCTGACCGAAGGAATTTCACTGATACGAATTGATAATGTCTTTGCTTTTCTTTCCAACAACCTCATTAAGGCTTCGTTACAATTGGCACGCTTTTCGACGTCGGAGTCTGGTATTACGTAAAGGACGTCAAGATATTCGACGAGGAGATTGAGCTCGAACAAATAGCGGACGATCCAGCCGAGACCATAGTGACGTAGTGGGGAAACGACGTTTTCATCGATTTGTCAAGAAATTTTTTTACTTTTTTTTTGTTAAGTGAGTTCAAGCAGAAAAAAGAAACGGGGGACGCCGTGCAAGAGAAAGGAATCGGCGGATAGAGAACGAGTGAGAATCCGTGTGAAGAATAAAGACTTTTCAAGTACCTTAAGCACATTGTTATAGATATTTATAGAAAACTGTCTAAATGTAAAAACATTAAACTGCACTAATTAGCGAGACTCTCGTGGAGTCTGAGAGCGGAAACTGTCGCGAGGAATAGTTACGGAAGGGAGCAGTGCATTGAACTATATAAATTAGAAGAAGAAATACAATTTATTTGAATAAATATAAAAACAACAACAACAACAAAACACAGTTGTCGGTTTTCATGCATTATAAAAGAGTGCATTACGATTGATGATTTTTATTTTTTGATCGTGTAAAGCCGGTTCTTTGATTCGCTTCATTTTCAACGAAGTTTTTGAACCTAGGAGGATTATTTTTTGTACAGTCCTCGAGGGTTTTTTGGCAGAGCAAAAATCGATGAATCCGTTGACGAAATGATCGTTGGAACGATTTTTCAGCCCACAACTCATGACTGGGGTCCGAACCACGCGAACTCTAAGAAATAAGCTTTTTGCTGACTTTTTTCTGGTTTTTAGTCTTCGAATGAGTTTTTCATGAACTAAATGTGGAGCAAATAAGATTTCTCACATGTCATTCTCTTCTTTACGAAAAAACGAAAAAAATCGTGTATGAGAAAATCTGCTTATCAACATGGGGCAGATTTTATGATTGAGAAAAGCGTGAGGTGCGTTCGGGCCCCGGGTGGTGTTTGAAGGCAAGAAAAATAACTCACGAGGTGTAGGAAAAGTTATGGAACGTTCTGAAGGACGTTGCTTACTTGTTAAACGAAAAGTGACGGTTGTGGGAGTTACTGAACAATTAGCCTAGAGGATATTGAGTTGAACGTGAATGTGGACTATTTCTAGTTTATTTACAAGGCGGTGGAAAGTGGGCCACCCTTGGAAGGACCACTCCTGGAGAAGTGAGTTCCGGAAATCGTGGGATTCGCTTTTCCAGGCTCTGGCAAGGGCAAGAAAATCTCAGATTTGTCTCCGATGGTCGTAGAGCTGCCGAATCCGGATGAGGCTTGATCACGAGACGGTGGTTGGCCCCTGATGGGCGGAGGGACATCGGGATAATTTTCATTTTCCTCTTCTCGTAGGACGTCGTTTCCCAGATGATGTCTGCGAGTTTCATCGACTGAGTCGAGCAGCGAGCGTATGGTTTCGAGTCTCTCCTGGCTCGCTTGTTTCTGATGCCTTGGCAGGAGGACTTTGACCTCTTGCTGGGAGACTGGGGGTCCGGATGACGGGGAAGTGGTTAAAATGGAGGCAGCGACGAGAGGAGTCATGACCGGGATCCCAACTTCGTTGAAGTCCCCGGCGTGACTTTTCGTAGATTCTTTTTTGTTGACCTTGTTTTTGGCAAACTCAAAACTGTTCGTCCTTGAGAAACCTCCTTGGGTGTTGGTTGACTCGAGGTCGTCGAGGCTTTTTCGTTGGCTCGCTGCTATGTTGAAAGAGGACGATCTTCTTGAAGGGTCCTCGTAATCATCGGGGTTAGGGAAGTGTCGCTTGTTCGTCGAGCTCGAAGTATTGGCTGGATAATCTTTGTGCAGGTCTTCGGAAACGCTGCTCGTGACTCTCCTGCGTGACCGTGGACCGATGCTGCTGAGGTCGCTTTCCACGTCGGAATCCAGCTCCAGAGGTTTGTAAGAGATCTGCGGGCTCGAGCCCAACATTTTCCTTTTAATTGCTCCCTCTTCGTCGCTGGAACTGTCCAGCTCGTCGTCCGTGTCCTCATTCCGCATTTTGGACTTTGAAGCTTCAACAGTTTGAGCATTGGCAGCGACGCCGTTGTTTCTGCGATCACCAGGGCCTAGTGGTCCGTATTTAAGGGGTTGCGACTGCAGCTCTTCGTCGAGGCGACGCTCCCGGAGGTCGAGAACCGATGTCGCAGTCACGATCGTTTGATCGACGGGGACTGCAGCGTCTCCTTTGTTCGAGAAAAAATAAAAAATAAAAATATTTTCATCGTCATTGTGGAAAGCTATAGGAATCTATGGGGGCCTATGGGGGTTTATGGCGAATTTATAAAAAAAGCCACAGTTGCAGAGTCGACTTACTCTCGATGGCATTCGACGACGACGCAGCATCGTCTGGCAGCAATGGAACTGCTTGGTTCCGTTCAACTGGTCGCAATTCGGTTCCCCGTGGCAATTCCGAGATTGGATTCCCATAGAGTCGTAATTTACGACAGAAATAAGAGAGAACTATTTGACAACCAGCAGCGAGGATGAGAAGAAACGCCGTGAGGTAACACATGTAGTTACCGAGATGGTCGTCTTCGTGGAAATGGCAGATGGAACCTCTACCCCAAAGCTTGCACGTCATATTTGCGATGATCTTGTAAACCAACTTCCCAGGCACGTAAACGCATCCGGAAACAAAAGCCATCCATAATCCTATCGCCAGAGCTTTGTCTTGGGCGTAAACGCACCTCAGAACTATCAACAAACTTCCGACGATGCTCGAGGCCACGAGGCTGTACGCGATCGTAGTCCCAACCTGAAATTCGTGCAAATAGTCGAGTCAACTCGAGGTGATAGGAAAGTTTGAGTTTAGAAAGATCGAACCATGCGACTGACCTCGAACAGCAACCAACCGATCTGACAGGCATCGGAGCCGCAAGGACCTTCTGTTGCTTGCATGTTACTCAACCCCGTCTTCTCCAGGACGCAACTGCAGTCGCCGTACACTTTGACACCGTCAATTTCTTCTACGGTCTTACATCCAGCGTGGCAGGGACTGTAGAACGTGAAGCTCGATCTGGCATCGCAAACAGGTCGAAATTCTGCGTCTTTTGAACAACGACACTCGCTGTTGCAAGATTTCAGCAAAAGGAGACTGCAATGAGAGGAGAATCAAGGTGATCAACGTGTTTTCTTAATTCCCGCGCTTTTTTTCATGATTTATTTCTTACTCACGATCCTCTGCGCTCTTCAGGAATTGGTGGCTTCTCACAAGTCGCAAAAACCAGCGAAAATATTATCGCTGCAGCGAGAAAGTACGCGACGATGTTGTAAATCGTTAAGGTTCTCGCTCGAGGTCTTGACTTGGAGATGATTAGTCCTGAGATTATAATTACCAATCCAATCACGATTGGCTTTGATAGATCTGGAAGATAAAGTCAGTCAGAGATTGGTTTTGACAGCTGGATTGATCTGGACCTACCGGCTGATATTCTTGACCACAAGGGATCCCCAAAACCCAGCAACATTCCTGTGGGCCTTGGCACGTGGTAACGCGACTCGAGAAATATATTTTCATTCGCCACAAAGTTGATGACTGCGGTGCAGCAAAAAATGGCTGCGAAGACGCTGCAGCAGAGAATTTTGTTGCTGAACAAACGGAGCAATGAGGAACAATAGTCGGTACCACCAACTTTTTGGATTTCTATTCTTTCGAAAGATTGCGGACTCGCACGTCCCGCGAGGTCGAGAATCGAGGCTGCAGCTTGTTCTACCACCTGCGGAATAATCGATAACGTTTTTTTATGAAAACTGCTGAATTTTGTTTGCGGATCTCTGACGAATTCAGGAACAATTTGGCGATACCTCGGACGGTAGTCTCCTTGGTAGCCAGGACATGAAGAGCCCGGGAATGGCGAGGAGGAAAGCGAGTATGGGCCACCCGAGCCACCAAGCACCTATTTCTTCTTGATACGTTACGATTATTTGTAAATTTTCTGAATCAAGTTTAAGGCAACCCCAAGCAAGAACGTAGCCAGCCAAGAGTCCCATGATTTTTACGGCAATCGCGATGCCAATGAGAACCTCGATCCGTCCTTTTCTCGTGTTGTCATCGAGATAAGAAATGCCCAAAGCGTAGTAAGCCACGTTCGCCATTCCCGTTAACACTTGGACGCCAACGAGAAGAGCCAAAACTAAGTAACAGAGTTCGTTCTTCTCGATAGCAAGTCTGGCTGATCCTGAAGAACATAATTCAGGATGGTCCTCTGAAAGAAAAGATAGTTTCGTTGAAAATGGTCGATTTTTAAGTCGAACAAATCGCCACAGTTTCCATGATCAATAAGGCTGAACTGATAAGGTTTGCGATAACGAAACGGGTCACCATTGACCATCCGTGACTGTCTAAAGCTGTCGCGAATGAGTCATTTTTACTGACCAGCATAAATGGACATGCGTGTGATGTTTTCCCGCTCCTCGACGACCCTCATGTTGTGAGTGAAGTGAGGAACGATGAGGATGAGGAAACCAGCGGATTGGATCAGCACGAGCGCTCCGGTCCAAGCAGCTCTGTGTATTCTGTCCCCCCAGTACGCCACAAGAAATCCTGCCAGAAAGGGCGTTAGTTCGGCGACGATGAGAATCCATTCTGGAAAATTGAATTTTCATAATTTGCCTTTTAATTCAATGCAAAGTTTTCCAGTTTTATTTCATGGGGAACTTGGATTATTTCGAAAAATATATCAACGAACAGCAAAATAGTCACCCATTAAAATTGGATCGAATTGAAATCTTCGAGCGATCGTTGGCCCAGTCATATAAAAATACGACTGTGCAGCTCCCTGAAGAATTCCGATCCAGCAGAGGAGACCAACGAACAAACGCCGAGTCGCGAATTTGGCCAATTTCGGGCATGGAAATTGTTTGCAGCCGCAATCCAATGATTCGTTGGGAATAGGATTTGCCGGACCGGAAAGGCCACCTTCAACCTCCGATCTCACGACCTCCCGAGGCCCTATAGCCATCGCTTCCTGTCAGACTTTACGAGAAACAAAAAAATCAAACTTTTCAGATCGAATTAGTTCGTTGAGGGACCAAATTTGTTGAGACAACAAAACGTGACGATCGAGGATGAAATTTGTTGATTCACCGATAATTATCGATCTCATTGTCACTCAGCAATTCGAATGAATTTTTTTTTCCATAAAAAAGATTCTTGTGACAGTTTTTTCGTGTAAGATTTTGTGAACTGTGAATGAATGCAAAAACGTTATTATGGTTTCCTAACCTCACTGAGCACTGCAAGGGAATCAGGTTTGTTGATTCACCGCACTTGACGTTCCAATTATCTCATTGAACATTAGACTCACAAATGTAAATACAGGAAACTAAATTTCGTGATAAACAACTACGAGCAGCGTTAGTTTCTGACGTGGGTTCTCTTTTTTCACTTTGGAAAAATCGTTCAGTTGCTTTTCCCGGCTTTTTGATTGAATTGGAACGTTGAGGCGAATCAAATTCGATAATCACTGATTTTAGACGTTGGGTTCGTGTCGAAGAAAACGTGAGACTAAACAATTTGACAAATGAGTCTCATCGGAGTTATCTATCGAGTGATGAGTCACGGGCGTAAAACAATTCTTCACGGGGAATTTACACCTCAAACGATCGATAATTACAGGTTAATGTCGTTCAAGTCAAAATATATTTTCATTCGGTAGTGAAATCGATAATTTTTCGAAATATGAGATCGTTGACATATTTTTCGAAAAGACTGTTTCACAAGATGAATCGAGGCTCGTTCGGAGCTTCATAAATTAACAAACACGAGTGTAACTCACCTGGGCGTTTGGTGCGATATCCAAGTCGGAGTAACACGATTAACGAGCGCGTTCGTATTAATGTCTGTTCTTAAATTTTTCAATAATTTCCGATTCACAACACATGGTATTGGCAGCTACAGAAATCGCGGTTTCTCGCGAGAGCGAACGAGAGAGAGTGAGAGAGAGAGAGCGATAAACACACCACTCCTATTCGTGACACGATTATCCCAGGCGTGTTTTACTCCACGTACTAATTCGAGGAGAGAGCACGTAGCGGTGCGAACGTCGACAAGGTGGGCTCCGCACCAGGCACGTTAGTCTGTGTTATCTTACTACAGATATGGAGTTCTAGATATCTCGACGATAAAAATATACGAAAGAAAAAAAAGCAGCTCTCCGATCCAACTCACCATGTGCTCTATCATGGGAATCGTATTACTCACGATTGCTCGCGTTAAAATGAACGTCAGGCCGAGAAAAAAAACGGGTTGATGGGAAGTTGAATAGAAAAGGCGTGACCGCGTACTGCTCTGTCGTTAGTCATGGTTTTTCGTCATGAACGTTTTCGTTACACATTGAATAAATGCAGCGTTTACAATTTGTCGCATATTCAGCAAAAGTCGATAATAAATTTTCCGCATTTTTATTAAAATCGATTAAAATTTATTCATAATAATTGAAATTTCCTAAAGATCACGATTGTTTGATTATTTTTTAAATTTATTTACAAAATTGGTTTTTTTTTTCGAACGATTTCGGAGCGTCGAGATGAATTTATTCCGAAAGAATGAAACTGAGAATTAAATAGAGAAATGAAAAGAGAAGAAATATGATATGGCTGTGTCGAATGTTTCTCTCAAGTTGCTCGTCCATATCTCCGAAGGAGTTACCTTAAGCTCACTTAAGTCGTTCTCCGTAAGAAAATGACGAATGCCAATTAGCATATGAAAAGCCCGGGGCTCTTTCGGACTCGAAGAGAGCCGCTCTCTCGTTGGCCTCTCTCACGAGTCTTCGGCTCCGAACACTTGGCAGGACGATCACGTTTTTGAATATTAAGGGTGGGATTACACCGAGGGCTTAACGCGCAAAATTTAGTCCTTCGCGTCCGCGCGCAGGAAAAAAGCATCAACGATTTCTCAGTGGAATAAGGCAATGTTATTGAGAACCGAGACCTCGCGACTATAAAAATTGGACATTGACGTGATTGAAGAATTCGCGTAATACTCGCGAGAGCATATTTTCTGAACAAAAAAAAAAACAAAACACAAAAAAATAATTAAATTTCACATTATGGTAAGAGGAATTTCAGGTTAATTAAACTTTCCATAAATATCATTCCAGCAGCGCCCGCTGAAAAGAATTTTGGACGTTTTTCCCTGACTCTGTTCGAGCATGTTTTTTTTTTAATACTCTCTGGGAACTTTTTGACGAGAAGCGATTCGCTGGGGATGTTGTCGACGACAAAGAGTCTCTAGAGTTGCTTAAGTACGGCGTCACGTGAAGCTCGAATTATTATTTCAACGAAATACGTCGTTTTGATGTATTTTTTGTATTTTTTTTTTTCAAAGTTTTTCATCAACATGACAATTCGCGAAGCTTTTCTGAAAATTTCATCACCAGACAAAAAATATCGCGATGCTGCAAGGCTTGAGGAATTTTCTCGAAAATTTCGTTTCGAAATTCTTTCTCGGGAACACTGCGCAACCCCATGAACCTTTTGGCAGACACATGGGCATCGAATAAGCTTTTTGTACTCGTTTTTATCTTCGATCATGTCCAGAAGGAAAATACAGAAATTACGACGGTCATACACGCATGGGAAATATGTATATGTGCGGAAAAGGTCATGGAACCTTTCCATTAGTTGGGTAAGTGACCATCGGAGGAATTTTCTTTGATGTCAGTTAATTTACTAATAACATCGCGGATGGGTCATAACGAGAGAGATTGAGAGAACCATTTGACTGGCTCGATAGTCCCAGCCTTGTCATCTAAATATTTGTACCGTCAACACATAAACAGAGAGGGAGGGAAAGAGAGTGAGAGACGTATATGGAGGCGCAGTATTAATCATAAGGGAGAGTTGGAAATATTGTAGCGGACTTTGCATAATTAAAAATGAAGAGACACTCGAAGTCGCGGATATTTCTTTAGAATAACTTTGAAGGTTTCGCCTCGATTCATATTCGCTGTTCGTGTACACAGGAGAAAGGAATTATGTTTTCTCGAATGATTTTCTCGGTACGAAGCTCTCGGTTATCATCGATACAAAAGTTTCGGTAGGTATAACGAGAAGCGTGGTAGGATAAAAGAATGAAGAAAAGAAAAGAAGAAAAAGAGTCTGAACGGGGTCGCGGCGAATGATGAGGAGGTCTCTCTGCTCGCGTTGCGCAGGGGTTGAAGATCTTAGCGTGGGATTACATCGAATTAAGTCGGTAAAGGAACGGTGGCAGGCTCGAGCCAAGAGAGGCCAATGGATAGCGAGAAGGAAAGAGGGCCCCGTAACACTTAATTTTTCTCTCGATTTTTTAATCCCCCTGGTAAATATATCGTGCCTTTACCCTTGCGAGATAAGGGGTGGGTTGAGGTAAGGAGGAAGAGGAGGAGGAGGAGGAAAAGAAGAAGGAGAAGGAGGTTTGGTAACGTGTTCAGAAAGCTTGGTCCTTCCGGGAGCGGAAACTCACCGGCTGGCCCCTCCTGCACCACAAAAAGGAGAGGGTAGAAGGCACACTCGCCCTGCCATCAAAGAAGAACCCATTTAAAAACCTCATCAATGCCCTAAGCCCCGACGGCGCTCCCGTAGAAAACTAATCCCTCCTATTTTACGCCGCACCGAGAAACGATCCTCGTCTCTTTCATACGCACATATATACATACACAGAATGTACCTTCTTCGCGAGCCAAGACCGCGTCTTTATTGGTACATACAACAGAGAAAAAGGGCGTAGAGAATTTAATGTTTTTTTTTAATTCCTCTCCTTCCCCCGCATGCTCTCCAATTGCCAACAATCGTGATTCTTCGTCCTGGATTCTGATCGTTTTCATCCACTAGCAACATGCGTATTATCTTGAGTCAATATCAAACTCGAGGAATAAATCCCTCCGCTTGTAAGAAAAATCGTGCACTTACGCGGTAAGAGGATCGATCGAGTCCTCACGATAATGGAAGATCCGGGCGGAGTTGCAGCTTTAGTCGAGGCTGCCCTTAATTATTTACTGTTGCAAGTTTCTTCACGGAAATCTGAGACAATCCTTGGAAGTTGCTCACTTTGGAAAACTGAAAGAAATGTTGAGATTTTTGTATTGGATACGATTTTTAACGCGTCTCGCGTATTGATTGAGATTGCGGAGGGATTTGGTGGATGGCGTGTTTCAGGGAAATAGAGAGCGAGGCAAGAGTTATTTTCGTATTGGTCCATCGTTCTCGTTCGTAATACCCTTTAAACTGTTAATAGAGTCGAGGATGTTTGACCACCTGGTCGATCTCGAGTGTTGCGCCAACATTCATAATGAAATTAATCTGGTCCGCAGAGCTGCTGGTTGTAGGAAGAGTGACGATCGTGAACTCTCAGCGATGATGCTGTTGGGTGAGCTCGATGCACAGGACACACAAACGCACACGACGATTCTCAACGACAGGGATACTCTGGTCAACTTTGGTCAACGAGGAGGGGGTCTGGCGCGTGGGTAAAAAGCCAACGTTCCAGGTTTGATCCGGCTCTCGAACGAGAGCCACCCTATTCGGGAGTCGCTGATACCTCGCTCCGAGCAGGGATGGAGGTGAAGGGCAGAGTGGCTCTTTGCACTAATATGCTCGTGGTCCGCTCTCAATCGGTTTTTGTTGGAAAACTCCTCATCCCAGCGTGGACGCATAAAAAAAAAATTGACTGAAAACAAAAAAAAACAAAAACGTCCAGCACATTTTTCGTTGGGATTTTTGCTGCTGCCACGAGACCTCGAGATAAAAGCGAACTTCTGCCTCATCCGTCAACCGTGCAACGCTTTAGTGATTACTCTCGTCCGGCGTTGTCTCGACGTCACGCTTTTTTTTTATTCTTTAAGTCTCTATGCAACTTCGTAGGATGATTTTTGCAAAGATCGTTTTTTTTTTTTATATTCCCGTTCGTAAGACCGAGGCAGCAGGATGAAAAATCACGCAAATTTTCTTTAAAGACCTCGAGGAAAAGGGGGGATACAGGATGAAGAAGAGAAAGAGAGTGCGGCCGCAGTTGGAGGTTGTTACAAGGGGTAGCTCGATAATTACCATGACAATAGCCGAAGACCCATCCGAGCTATACACAACGTATATAGTCAAAGTACCGAAGAACCGACTAAAGATTAGAAGTCTTTTATGAATCAGAGATCTTGATGAATCGACTCAGCCTTAGGTCGTAGCATCCTTTTCTCCCAACGTCATCATCTCATTTTTTTTACATTTTCTCTCTCTCTGACGGCATCTTCAAGCTTCTTAATTCCGGTATGAAAATCTCGCTTTGGAAACGATACTTTTGAAATAATGCTGCCTGACAGAATCACATATAATTTACTTCACAAAAACAACGAAATTCAAAAATAACTGGCGCTGAAATTTGGCAATAACTAACCGAATAAATATTTAAAAACGAACACACACATAATAAACGATCAAAGCTGCAAAATAAAGAAAAAGAAACCGAAACTTCTGCTTTAATAAATTTTGACAACCGAGACTAATTCGTCATACAACGAAATTCTCCCAAAAATATTGTAAAAAATTATACGAAAAAAATGATCCAATATTTTTATTAGAAATTAAAGAAATCAATAAAAAATTTAATAGTATAAAGTTGTATGAAAATTTAAACAACAGTTCCAAGCATTATTCATTGTTATTTGGTCGCACGTCGCATTCCAGTATAAATAGTAGCAACTGTCAAATCACCAGGAAATAATTACTATCCAAGAAGTTGGGAAATGGGAGCTTCGTTGCTATTTCAAGTTTTATTGTTGCGAAAATAATTTCCAATTCCAGATTTTTTTTGGACCTTTTATTTCGACGTGTTACGTTACAAAAATCTTCATCGAGTAATTTTATAAGTATCACTAATAAGTCTGCGTTGCTCCGGACACGAGCAGAAATATTTTTCAATAGAATTATCGCGAATGTATATACGCGTAGGAAAAATGATGAATTCGAGTCTTTGAATTTTGTATTGAAAGTTCAATCAATCGGAAAAACACGGACATGTGACCGTCGTTGGACGCAAATGAATGTAGTGGCTCGGAGGAAATTATTTCGTTGAATGGTGCAGCAGCAAATTAATGGAATTTCTTTTTGCGACGAAAAGAGTTTGGAGAACCTTTGAAGATCGGGACGTGTAGGTTATCAGGAATCTTTCGCGTGAAATCAAATAAATCGAAGAATAATACAAAGGAGGAGGAAAGACAGGGTATCACAGCATAAGACGAAGGACTGAAAGAACTTGGAAGAGTTTGTATGAAAGGTGAAGGGCTCTGTGTCTCTTTCTGTGTCTGTTGGAGAATTCCAAGTGGTTAGAGTATTCTCGCTCTTTTGCGGGTCTTGGCGTAAAAACGAGAAAGCCCTCCATTTTATTTTTCCATGAAAAACGAGTAGCGGAGCGCCCTTTTGCCAAGAGAAAACGGAGACGTAGAGACGAAGGTAAAAAAAAAAGAATATCCGGACATAAAATGGTTTCGTTTATTTTGTGTCGTTTTTTTTTTCGTATTTACCTCAGCAGTGGAAATAAGAGAGTAAGAAAAAGAGAGTTTCGAAAAATCAACAGACGAGCCAAGAGAAATGCTTTGCGCGAGATCAAAAGGCGCTTGACGGTATCGATAATTGGTGGAAAATCTTTTGCCCTCGCTTTTCTCAGTCCCATCCATCTACATGGACACACATTTTTCCAACCCCTTTAACGTCTTTGCCACTCTGTCCTGGGCTCCTGACATACGCGTCTTTCCAACATTCGTTAACTCTCCTGCCTGCTGCTCCTTATTTTTGCACTTTTTCTCCCTCTCTCTCTCTGTCTCTCGCGAATGTCGCTTTCCAGCGATGAAAGAAAAATCTCGTATATATATATTTATTTCATCTGTGCGAGGCTGAGAGTTCGTCAGCAGGTTATGCTCGGATCCGAAGGACTATATTGTGGCAAGGGGTTGGTATACATACGTCAGAGAGATTCTGAGAGAAGGTGAAGCACCGGAAAATGAAAGAGAAACTGTTCGAGAGTGAGAAATGCGAGAAAACTGCTCGTGGAAAAAAATGAGCTATACGTAACATTTTTTTTCCTCAGCTGGGTTTGCTCTTATTTATTTTCATGGGAAGAGCGAAAAATGTGTATACACATAGAAATACGTGGTTGACGCGAGCAAAAGCTGTGCCAGGCGCAGAGGCTTGCACGAGAGAACTTTGCGGGAAGAGAAAAAAGCAGTAGCCATAAAAAGGGGAGCGAGGGAGTCGATAGAGGAGAAAAGTAGATGACGGAAAGAGAAAAAGAGAAAATTTAAGGTCAACATTGATACGCGGCGGTGTAGCCAAATAGGCTTAAAAAATGTAACTCTGCCGAGGACTTCAGAAAAAGAAACCGTCTCGTAAATTCGTGAGTCTAATTTGCAATTACTAACGTTCTTTCTTCTTCTGAACTCTTTATACAGAAGAAAAACTCCGTCGCATAAGCGTTCGTGATCATTGGAAGCTTTTCATATAACGAGCATAACATTTCGGGATCAAAGACTCTGTTTCTGTTGCCCCTCAAGTGTCTCATGATCTTTTTCGCTTTTTTTTTCAATCATTATTATTGTTTTATTGTTCCACGGAGATCAACGGTATAGAGGCTTGGGCTTTTTCTTTCTTGTCTGCGGAGCTTCTGTCAGTTTATGCTACATAAATACTGACGTATGTTGTTGTATATTTATATAAACGTATATACGCCGCCCATGTACTCGCAATAACTCCGAGCTAGCCAGGATGGCTGGGCATGGTGGATAGGACAAGAGTATCTTCATTCCAGAGGAGAATGGGAACGCGGTCGAAGGCGATTCGAAAGAAAGCACCGTGGAATATAGAGGGAAAAGGGGTTAACTTCTAATTGTTTTGTTAAATGACGCGCGAGTAAGAATCCCTGAAGGACTTAAGCCCCAACGCGAGGAGAGCTGGCTTGCTTGTGCCGTTGCCTGGTGGAAAGGTTTCTCAGGTTCTCTCGGAGCATTCGGCTTGTCCCCTTCTGGCGTTTTCTCTGTACCACTAGATTCTCTCTCTTTCTCTCTTGGTCTCTCCCGGTTTCGGTTCTCCATCCACAGCCGTCTTAATTCTTAGCTTTATTCTCTCTAAGACTCTCTCTTAATTTCTTATTTCTTCCTCGTTTCTCGATCCCTCTGCTGCGCGAGATCGCTCGCTCTCGCTCTTTCTTATTTCACATCTTTATTCTTTCCCTTTTCCCATAGCCTCGCTCACCTAGTCTTCTTTCTCAATCCCACGCGCTCTCCTTCTTCTTGTGCCATGGCCAAGAAGACCAGCGAAGATCCTCTTCTTTCGCAATTTATACTCGCAAGAGAGAATACTCGACTACTGTCCTTGCTTTTGGAGCAAACGAGGGAGAAAGAATACGAGAGAGAGAGATTCAGAGAAGAGAAGAGGCCACTGAATGCCAGGCTTAACAGCAGACAATGCTTCGCTTTCCAAACCGCTCTGACCCCCGCTCCTGCGCTTCGGAAAGCCGCGCCATCCACCAACTTTTCTTTCGCATTAGATATTTTCATTCTTCGAACGTCCGCGCTCCTCGTTTTTATCCGCCTCCTCAATATTTCCATCAACAATTACTTTTTTTTTGCAAATTCATATCTCGCAGCAATCTTCGCGGGGGATCAAGAGAAAACGTTTAGTCCAGCACCGGAAGTTGGCGCAGTAGTTCGTGCCAGTTTCCAACGTGTTGCGTGAACAAATTGACAAGCAAAAACTGGGACATTTCCTGGAGTTTGCAAAGACTCGATGTGAATCTTCCTCAAAACGCGTGGAGACTCGCTCGCGGAGACGATGGACAACGATTACGCGTATTAATAATTCGTACCGCACAGACGCGGTTGGGAAAGCAGAAGGGAGAGGAGAAAGAAACCGCAAGCTCGCCGCATCGAGTGCTGGTCAGTCTAAGACATTAAGTAGACAGATTATTATCGATGGCCGTTTTCTGACGAATCGATGCACCTAATTGGAGAAGTTGAAGGTAAGTGTGGTAAATGCGCTGTGGAAGATATCTAGGAGGAAGAAGATGGTCGGTTTGCGAATGTAGAAGCAGGGCACGATATCAATGGAGTAAGACGAGACTGCTGAGCAAAGAGGATCCTTGGGAAATCATATTTATATACGTCGCTATATATAAATGTAGATGCATTAGTCATAAAGTGGAAACGAGTCTTGGGTCACTGATTTCCGAAACCCCATGGTCGACCATCGTCGATAGAACATATATAGATATACAAAGTACGAAGGAATCGCGCAAGACGAAGACATGGCAAAAGGATGGGCTATTTCAGCCTCCTCTGGTAATGGCCACTTTGAGGGTAGACCTAAGCTTTGCCAAAGAGGAGAGAAGAGAGCAAGTCCACTCGGTGCTTTGCCTCCTAAGTGGTCTTACCCGGTGGTTCCCAGGTTTCCACTAGTATCAAACCCTTCCTGCTGGATGCTGCAGTTCCTCAATTCTCTCATTCGCCGACCAAGAAACTGCTCCAGAGATTGATACTTCCTTTGCCTATCCACAATGCCCTGAACCTCAATTTCTTCTCGTAAGCATTGAGAATATTCAAATAATTCAACGTTTTCGTTGATATTTCGAAAGACAACAAACCTGCAATTTCGATGGACCTTAAATTTATAAAAGGAGCGACGATTCCCGTCAGTTTTCTGCTCTTAAAAATCCGCGAATATATACATGAAATTAATTCGATCACTTTATTTCCCGAGCGGCAAGTTCATGCCCTAGGCCCACGAGAAAAAAAAACAGAGAAGATTTTATCTCGTGCACGTTTAAATAGCAAAAAAATCCGATTATAACAAACGGGATCGAGTTTATGATAGGTTGAGAAAGCTATTTAATTATCGTTCGGCCGGTGCGAAAATGCTGCATCGTAATACACGGCAGGTCTGTAAAATTGGTGGCCAAAAAGCCTGGGAACAAATAGTAGTGGGTTGACCCTCGACTTTTTCGACAAGCGGAAAGTTCACAAGGGACACACACTGACGAGTCGAGTTAACGTGACCCACGAGCATGTGTAGGAACGTTCGTGAGTGAGTTACACCGCAACAAAATGTCGGAGCACGTCCATAGGTGGAAGGTTTTAATATTGAAACGGGGGTGCGTCGAAACACTGAGGGAAAGAGTGACGAAAGCCGGAGGCTGAACGAGGGGGTGGCAATGGTGGTGCGGAAGAGTTGACTTTATGGGAAGCATGCAAAAGCGTGTTTTCCGAGGTTAAATGTAGACAGAGAAATTGAGACGAAGCAGTGGATGGGGGGGGGGGGAGCAAGGGTTAACTCAATATCGTCCTTGGAGTGGTAGGGAATAAGTGAATTATTTATCGCGTACAGCCGGTATGTGTAAGCGAGCTTGGATGCGTTTCGGACTTTTAGATCGTGTAGAGGAGCGAGCGAGCGGCCTTCTGGGACGTAACAACGCAGAGAAATCGTCGACGACGTTGTCAACGTTGCTGAGAGCCATCTTTTGGTTATATCTGAAGGCGCAACAGCAGACAGTTCGATTTATACGCGAGGATGCTTTTCCTTGATATTCCTCATCCTCGTGTATGGAGAACGTTTAGGGTGAACCCTATAGACTTTGCCCTACTATGTTCTTGACTCGAAATGCTGGATCCACTGCACACACGTGTATAGATATATAAATATATGACAGGCAGCAGCTTCGTGGAACATCTCAGTGCTCCCTTAAACAGGTCCTGCTTTCACAAGAACAGAAACCGCCTCCTGTCTTTGGGAGTCACTCCTTGCCATCGGGTGGAGCAGAGACTTACTATATCGAGGACATGATCTTTGATGGACGCTTCCTGTACTGCTCAAGAAAATTCAGTTAGTCAAGAGCTTTGTGTCCTGCGAGCCGGAGGTAAAGGATGAGGAAGAACAGGATGGTGAGTAGGAACGCAGAGGACCTTCCCCGATAGGGATACCGTCCGCTCGTTTTCGCTCTCTCTCTGTTCCTCTGCGTCTATCATCTTTCCCGCTATCTCTATCCCACCCCTCGCTATACCCATCGCCGTCGACGTCGTCTACTTGCTCTCGCGAACTTAATTAGCCACGAGCAGCTTAATTGCCGCCTGATATTGCACGGACAATTAGGCCAATTACCGATGGAAAAGCTTCTTGTTCTCTCGTCGAGAGAAAGAGTTGAAACCCATACAAAAAATGATATTATTTCATTTTTTCGATGCTCAATAAATAGCGAAGAACGCGAGTAACGGCCATAGAGAGTCGAACCAAACATTTCCTGCTAGTTGCTTCAATTCCAATCATTTCAAAGTCCAAACATTAAGCTTCCTGGTCGTTATTGTAAAAAGGAAATTCAGTCCGGGAGCTTTTCAAATTGTCAACGATAATAATGGGAGCAGTCCCGATCACATGCAACTATACATTCCACGAATTATTCCTCGACCCGCCACCGTCCTCTGTATCTTCACAAATGCAGTATGCACTTCCAGGAAGGACCAAGGAGAGTTACGCAAGTTACCTCGCGAGCTCGTGATATACTATGCTTAACCGAGAATACAGCAGCGCGCAATGGAGTAAATGGGATGAGAATAGGGAAAAGCACGCGAAGAAAATGGTGCTACAAAGAAAAGCACCAGCCCCGCGACCGAATTTGCCTAAGGGAAAGAGAAACCTCGCCTGCTTCTCGGATCCTACTTTGCTGGGAGAGAAAAGAGAGAAGGAACACGCGTTATATATCAAGTGGAGAAAACTTCCAGCATAGATAACCTACTTGAGGAGTTAGCCCGCGTACATGCAAATTTCTGAATTATTATGCCGCCCGAGCGGCTTGTATTATAGTACATGGCGAATATATACCGAAAGAAAAACCGAGAGAGACAGAAAATACCAAGCAAACCTGTAATACATGTATTATACATCTCTGCCCCTCGCATCTCTCCCTCTCCTTCCTCCTACCGTCAGCTCTTACTCTCCGTGCCCATTCGTTGCACTTAGCCCGCAAACGCCGACGCACTTATCTACGAGGACCCAACGATCCCGGCCAATTGCTGGCACACACATACGACCAATTAATCTCCTCGTAACGTCGTTCCGCAAAGATCTATTGAGGGTAAACCACCAACTTGGAGCGCTTGAGGCTCTTCGCTCTATTTCTCGGGTTCGTCGTTGTAAATACAAAGAAAAATATCTTTACTTTATTTTTATCGTTGTCCGAACGATTCCAAGGAGTCAGGCCTTATGGTTTTCAAAAATTTATTGCATTTCGAGTGAAAATGAAAAATCGAGGTATCTGGCGATTTTTTTAGATTATTTTTATGCCAGAAATTATTCGCATCCATCAAGTTTATTTCGGCGAGATGAATTCGAATGGAACAGGCAAAATCAGGAGCAGATTTTCATTAGGAACTACGTCATTTGCGAATAATCCTTCTAGCTCGAGATCTCTACGATTTTCCCTGAATCGATGATCAGTCTTCTAAGCGGCTTGATGTCGCATTCATGTGAAACGTATGTGTATTTTGAAAGAGAAACAAGAGGAGCTTAGAGCTTCAGCCAACCCTCAACTTTCCTTCGTATCATGTCAATTTCCAACGAGACATATAGTGCGATCTGTTCCAAACCGTCGGTCATTTTCAAACTGAGCTAAATCGACCAATTTTTCATTTTTTCATTATTTTTATTTTTGCAATTGGACAATTTTATTTTTTATGCCAATAAAAGATTTAATTTACAAAAAAATGAAAAAAACCCTGAACTTTGATTGCGGATTTGCAAAGCTGTAAATCTGCTCGAGTATTTTCTGCTTTTCAGAATGGTCAAACTCGATAAACAGCAGGAAAGCTGTTCGTAATGAAAAATCAAAGTACTAGAAAATTTGATGAAAATTACGGGGCGAAAGGGCGTCGTTTCCACTCGGAATGTCTCGGATACTCACAAGTTTAGCCTGTTCATAATGAAATCTAGAAATTCAGGTATCCAACGTTGGCTGTTTATATGTTGAAGTGAAAACGTACGACGAGGAAGGAATCCGTGGAAGAGGCACTAAAGGAGCAGCAGGATGAGGTCGATATACATGTGTGTCTAGCGCCAGAACGTAGAATCTCTCTGCAAAAGCTACGCAGCCAACCCTTCGCAGCGAGGACAGTGAGTCGTAATCCAAATTTCAAAACCCCATATTCGCCTTTGAGCCACATTTTCGTCGTTTCTCATGCGGACAGGACGAAATTTATGGCGTTGTGGGTTCGCATCTGCAAAGAACTCTATTGAAATATTTTCGGAAAACGACACAATAATTTTTGGAGTGTGATTAGTTCGACAATCTACAAAATAAATTAACGATTTTGTTATTTGTGGAGCTTTCAAGTCCTGCCATTCATTGGCATTTGAAAAATGATACTTTCGAGTTAATGGAAGAAAAAAATCTACGATTTCTTGCGTTTAATGGACGAAAACATAAATTTGGAATTCTGTTTTACAATCTCACGATTACGATGAAGAACGATCGATCGAAACGGAAGTACAGAGGAAGAGCAAATGTGTTTTTGGATGATTTAACCAAAAGAGAGAGGCAGGGAAGTGGAACAGCAAGTGTTATAGCGGATTCATAATGTGCAGCTCGAGCTTCTTTTCTCCCTTCCCCTTTATCGCTCTTCCTCTCTCTCTCTCTCTCTCTCTCTCTCTCTTGTTCTGTCTATCGGAGGCAACCCCCTCGTAAACCTGAATTTATTAACACTTGGAACGATGGGGAGATTCGCTAAATGGTTTTCAATTTGTATCGCAGGCGGGAGCCACCTTTACTCGTAACCACACATGTCTACGAGGCACAGATTGCACGCCTCTTTACTTACCCTTGCTCGATTTATATTATATTACCCTCTTTCGACGTTTAAACGTAACGTTATGTGAAATCTATTATTGTATGAAAAAATGTGAGATTCCCAAGCAACTATAAGTCTCGTTGGGGAGTGAGGGAGCGAATGGAGAGGTTGGCACAATTTTTCCATATTCTTTTGTATTCTCCCGAGTCCACGATCTCTCAATCGCTCGCAAGACTTCGATACAATGTATCGCGGAATTATATACAAGACGAAATCCACCTTCCAAACGTTTTTTCCACCCCCAAGATGTTACGCTGAACTCCGAAAACGATATTGAAGAAAAACCCAACAGTCGAGGAAATCTGAAGGCGTGCAGTGACTTTCACGTGGGAGTAAACGTGGTTGCATACGCTCAGGCGCTCGTGACCTTTTGAATTCTCGTATTTACGATTCGTGGACACGATTTCCGCTGGAAAGTCAAATTCATTTTTTTCCCTGGAAATAGTCAATGAAAAATGTGGCAATTGTACGAAATATGTTTTTTGAAAGGAAAATTTTGATTCTTTTACTTAATAACTTCTTGATACCTTGGTCCATACGACTTGTAAAACTTCGAGAAATACTTTTTTTCCTGACAGATTCATCGGAGTTTTCATGAAGCAAGATTACGTCACAAGTGTAATTTATATTTGTGTGCAGAACGAGAGAAAGGGGGAGGGGGGAAATACTAAGAGGAATAAAAACAACGTAAATTATTGAGTATTATTCACACTTTTAGTGCGAAGTTGCTTACGCCCTTTTGGCAGTTGGAAGGGCGTATGTCTTTCGTCGGTTCTTGCACATATAAACTATGATACGCTGCATCTCTCGTGCGGGCACCTGCAACCAGAGGATCCGGTTGAAGCTCCGGAGAGAGAAAGAGAAAGAGAAGGAGAAAGAGAGAAAGGAAGGTGGACGAGGATATTCGGATGCATCAGGCGGGATGCTCGTAATTTTCACGGAAGCCCCGGCAAATTAGCTCCGGGCATACGTTACCCTCGACTAACTCTCTCGATATATATGTGTATAGAAAATTTCCTTTCTATCTCACGTTTCACGTCCTCCGTCAACTTCCCCTAGTGCGAAATTCCAGGCTTTGCTCGGCTGGAAAAATTTTTCAGGATATACAACGAGAGGGAGGGAATCCGCCGCACCAAGGTGGAGGAATCGTGACGAGAGGAAGAGGAGAGCATCCTGAGACTTGCGAGATGTCTCCCACTCTTCGACGCGATTCGTTGGTCTCTTTCAGAGGTTGGGAGGAAGGTAAGGATGGGCGGGAAGGATTCTGTTGGAGCTTGCGTTAAAACGGGCATAACCACCTGGGCAAAGAGACCCGCGGAGAGGGGCGACCGATGGAGGACAGAGAGGAGAAAAGCGAGAGGAAGAGAAACGGAGCTTAAATCGGTGAATAGAATTCCGAATCTCGTCAGATCCAAACGGAGTATCTTCATGGAGGATTCCGAAGGTGCATGATCGAACTTAACGAAATTCCCCAGTAGAATATTTCCGGAAATGCAATGATAAATGTTTTTCGGAGCGGAGGAAAGTTGGAGCAAAGTTGAGCCGACATGGGCGAAATATAAATACGCGGGTATCGAGCTCTTGCGAAATTCGTAAGATCTATCGACGAGAAAAGGAAAAATTCGAGATGACAAGCTATACGGAAAGCTTTCTGGAAGAAAAAAACCACAGAGACTAAGAAAGGGAGGAGAGCGAGGCTACGTCGAGAGCAAAATAAAACGAGCGACCAGAGCAGGTACGAAGATATGCGCAAGGAAAGGAAAGCTCCCACAGCACAAGGAAGGAAGCACAAAAAAAAAGAGAATAATTCCTCTTCCCGTCAACCATCCTTTCGTGCTGCTGGAAAATATAAGAGCTTCCGCCGCGAAAAAAGGGTCGAAGGCGGTCCGGGAAAGCTCCGCCTGCAAGCTCAGATTGGAAACGCCTCGACGACACGCCCCGGGAAGCTTCGTTATATATCCTCAGGTTCCCTCTCTAGCTCAACCTTTGTTTCCCTCTCTCGCATGACCTCTCTCTCTCTCTCCTTCACTCTCCTCCTCATCCAGCCCTCATGTATTCTCGTCTTTCTCCTCCTCGTTCTCCAGACTCGTGTTGCAAAACGTCTATAAAATATTACTCTTTCGTGTTTTAGTGCATTTGTGGAGGGAATTCCATCTCGAATGAGCCGAGGGCAATCGACGATTCACCACGAAACTAAATTCGATCCAACCAACGTTGCAAATTATTTAAAAAAAAATAATAATAATAATAACAATTCAATGGGTACCACAATTTCTTTGGTGTTTTGATACGTCGTACAAAACCAAGATTCGCAAGATATTCCAGGAATAAAAATCTCTCCTGCTCGAAGGTTTGATCCCCCAACTATTTTACCGTTTTTTCCTCTTTTTTTAAATAATAATTAAAATCGAATCGTATGGAAATTTGTGAGGCACTCGTTTCACGTGGAACAGAGCGTAGAGATGCCGATATATGTTTGACGTGCTCGCGCAAACTCGAGAATTACTCGTCCTGCGTTCTTCCCGAAAACACTCAAACGCATTCCCTCTCTCTTGATCGTTTCCCAGAGCCAGAGAAGCACCGTGATGTAACCCTGCATGGAGCTTCAACTTCCCTGGCGAGTTTTACACACAGATTGCATACGAAGCCTTCTCTATGTGCCCCTTCCTCGTGGATGCCTTTCCTCTGGAAAGTGGAAGAAAGAGAGCCGCGGTGAGAAAGGAACAACCCCTTCTCGAGAATACGGTTCCCTCACCTGCCCAACCCCAGTTTTCTCCTCGCGTTGCATTGCCCAGCAGCCGTGGCTCGGATGCAATCGTTACTTTGTGCCGTCTTGGTGGTCGATGAGATCTTCCTCCACCACCACCTTTCCAGGTCGCGTCTTCTCCTCTCCAGCTTCCTGAGGATCATTGCACAGTCTCTGGAAGGGATATGAAAGAGGATCGCAGGCATTCGGGAGGGAGAGAGTTTGCCAACAGTCTGGAGGAAGGCTCACCTTAAGATGACCTCCGATTTTGGAAAACCCAGAAACGCTCAACGTTCACGAAACTTGAAAAAAAAAATCGATTTTTTTCACTCAAAATGTTCGGTGGAATGGTCAAAATTTTATTAAAACACGATCGATTGATTCCAACCTGATTCCCATAAAAACGACCGAGCCATTCCCAAAAGAACGAATCACTATCGAGAAATGAAAATAATTTTGATTTTAAATAACTTTTTTAAATTTCTGCTGAACCCGAAATGTTTATTTTTTTTTACGGTTGATTTTCCTTCAAGATAATAGTTGATTTCTTTCAGAGAACTTGGAGCGAAGAGTTTTGTGGAAATCTCGAAGGAAACGAGGAGAATATTCGCCTGGAATCCACCTGGTGCGATGCCAATGAAAAGATTGGCTTCCATCGGCTTATTCGTTCGGATAAACGAAAAGTGACGTGTATGCAATCGGATTTGTCGAGTGTGAAACTCTGTATCCGTCGGATACGCGTTCTACTTCGTTTCATCGGTTTTATCACGGAGTATAACATTAGAACAGAGTGCAGAGGCAAATCTCGTGGGTGTTTGGGATTGTCTGAACTATTATATGTAAACGCGCTAAATTTATTCAATATTCATGTGTACATTCATGAAATTTTCATTTTCGCTAAAAAAATGCAATAAAAACGAAATTTTACTACGTCGAGTCGATTATTTCGATGAACATTCGATCAAATTCACATTTTGGGTTGAGATGAAGTTTTGGTCGTTTCATCAGGACATTCCAGCTGCTCATCTTCATGGAAGAATACTGAACAACCTCATGGAAAATAATTTCGGCAAAGGAACGTCCAGTAATTATTTGCGAAAGGTTGTAATTATTAGAATGATCGTTTCCGTTTCGTCAATCAATCGCGGGGATCAAAAATGAATGAAATAAAATCTGATTTTGAAAAACAATTAATCTGCAAAGTTCATTTTTCTGCACTCGCCATTGAAGATTGCACTTGAACGCTTCATGGAAAACAATTCATAGACTCAATCGCAAGTTCGGTGGTGCATCGTGCTCAGTGCTGACGAATAACATTGAGCCTCGTAACTTATGAGGTCGGATTAAGGGACTTCGATGCATATTGGTTAAAGGAAGTCGACTGTTTCCCAAGAATCATTCGATCTCGATAATCCTGACCGCATGATTGCAATAAAAAAAAAAATTAATTAAAAGTCGGAAATTCGGAAACGATAATTATCGGAAATGGGAGGCGAAATAGGCATGTAAGAATAAGGCTTAAGAGAATGCAAAGCGCAGATGTTGCTGGTCGTTAATGTTGGGAGAATAATCAACGCGTTATCTTGGACCACTCGCCGGAAACTGGTCCGCGGAGATACTCGACGAACGCGATGACAAAACGTCGTAAAAAAAAACGGTGAGTTGTCCGCTCTGGATAGAGATTTAATTCGAAGAATTACATTTTGTACTGATGGAATAATGTGTGGATAAAAATTGATTTCTAACGACAATTATCGCGAAATGAAATATTCCTTAAACAAAAATCGAGCCTGAGCAGTATAATTTTTAAAAATTTCATATTTTAATCTCCCATTTCGTTCATTTATATTCTCATCGATCCAGTTGCCATAATTTTGCAAGCAAGGATGAGAGCGACCTGGAATGATCTCCTACAAATTCCCAAGGCTTGCAGGCTCCCACAAAGGAGAGATGCAGCCTACCCCGAGCATCGTAAGCTCGGGACGACTGCACAGGTGCAACATTCAGTCTCATCTTCAGCTCCACCTTTTCTCATCGTGGTCTCTCTGCGCCTTATCTCGTCGAGTGGAGGACACACCCTCGTTGCTTTTCCATCTCCCAGTTCCTGGAGCTCCGTGTGAACTGAGAGAAGGGGCAAGGAGGAGGAGGAGGAGAATGTGCAGGAAGAGGAGCTCTGCGCTATGGGTCAGCGTCGTGACCGAAGGGGAACGCGCGACAAGGGTTGGATTCCATGTCTCGAAGAGGGAGCAAAATCCGTAAAGAAGGCCAGCAGAGGTCTAAGCAGAACCATGGAATGTTTGATATTGTCGAGAGTTGTTAGGAAAAGCGAGCTCGAGGCTCGAAAGCCATGATTTTCGCTGCAGCCAGAAAGAAATTCTCATAATTATCGTTTTTTTCGTTTTGCATCTTTTGCATCTGTATCTCTTGAGATTTTCCCCGTTTGGGGATCAAGCCAGTGTCGTAGTACACACGTAGATCATTGTGGTACCCAAGAGACACGTCAGTCCATCGTATTCGTTGGGAAGAACCGCTGCGGCGAATGCAGCAGCAGCAGGGAACGAGAGTCTAGATTGATCTCGAATTGGGATGCTGCGAGAGTGCCGGGCGAGGGATAAAGAAGAAATCGAGGTTGTTCTCGAGAGGGCTGAAGGGGATGATGAAGAAGCTGCGAGGGTGAAGCCAGTGGCCGCGAGGATGTTTCAGCGTGACAGGAGAGGTTCGCGCAAAATAGAGAGTAGTGGGGGATTGTCAGTGGATAGCCGTGGTAGGGCGGACGGAGGGGCAGAACGAGCGCCGCGACGCTCGAGCACACACAGTCGCGGGCCGAGCGCCGCCGTCTGCGTATCGTGCCTCCACGTGTTACTCACAAATTACCATTTTATTTCGTCGCATCAACGTGTTTTATGATAATCGCTCCAATTTTTTTCTCGCCGACGCGCGACAAGGTCGCCCAATGAAAACTTATCAAACATTAAACACTATACTTACTTTTTGATCTGTGAATTACTTGAGGAATTCGGCTCCAACAGAGATAACAATAAATTTGAATAAACATTGATGAAACGATGATTATGAGATTAAAATTAAACTAAATTTCATGAAATTCAAGTCAAACGAGATATCGCGTGATCCTTTTGCCAAATGTTCCGTCAACAATGATTGTGTACATGCTTACGTGTGTGGAACACAATGACTTTTGAAGCCAGAATGATCCACGCGTTGAAAATCCTTCGCAACTCTTCAAAATCGAAAATTATCAAAACCGCGAAAAACAACGTGTTTCCCGCGCTCCCGCGAACGTGATTTCAACTTCGTTTCGTTTCACGAACTTCCGAGCAGTTAATGCTCGATTTAACTATCGAAAAGTGATCAGATTTGTGACAAAAAGGCGGTGACAGTTACGAGAAGAAGACTAGTCGGAATGATCGTGGGATTGTTGTATTTGTGCACGGGAAAAGTCACGAGGGGAAACTCCGAACTATCGATAGATCATTTCTCTCGTTCTCCCGCCAATTTATCTCCGACTCTGCAAATTTCGCTGGCGATCCGACAATATCGAACTGTTGTCGAATGTGAATGAAACATTTAGAATTTTGATCAATCGACTCGATAATCTCATGAATATTCATTAGTTATTCAAATATTAGACAAAATTTGGCTACGAATTATAAATCGTTATCTCCTCGATCGTGCTTCCCATGAAAAGTACTTTCAATTACATTCCTTCGTCATATCTCGTGCTTCATCATCGTGAAGATGATCCAGTGCATTTCTCCAGATGTGTTATGTGATTGAAATCAAAATATCTCATCAAAGGAATTTAAATAGCAAGAAAAACAAGAGAACTATGGCGTTGCTGGTGATCGAGTCAGCGGCTAGTAATTGAGCTGGGTCCTCGGCCTGAGGAGGGGGTTATGGATTTTCAGAGCGCAATGGAGACTTTTGCCGAAGCATGGGTGGCTGCTAACACGAAAACTGATCAAGTTCAGGTAATGTCAAAAAAAAACCATCAATTTTCTCTATTTTTTCGCCTGAATTTCCTCCTGAAACTCTGGACTTTCAATTTGTGTGATAAAACAAAAGTTTAAGAAAAGTTTTACGGGGTAATAATGTTGGACAATTAAAAAATGCAAAATGAAAGAATCTTCTGTGAGGCTAAAGAAGGAAAAACAAGTGCGCGTACGCCCCCGCGTGAAATCCTTTATGTCTGACATGTTTATAGCACCGAGATAAAAATCCGAGGACAGTAAACCCGGGGCTGCAGCTTCTATCATCTCGAAACTTGTACATTTTACATCATACATTTGTTCGTTTGACGCCTCATCCGCACTGGCACCCTTTCCTCGTTTCTTTATCCACTGCAGCACAAAAGATTGCGTCGCAGCTTGAATTAATTAACGCCGTTTATTTTTTCTTTTTTCTGTCGATACTGTCAATTATTTTTTCCACGCTTCGTTCTCAATGCGATCACAATATTCTAGGAGTCTCCACAAGGAGATTAATCGCGTATCGGAAAAAAGCTTTCCGATGAATATTCCTTGTCGCAACAGAAAACAATTGTTATCGTGCGAATGAAAAAAAAATCATAACACAGCAGCGTGTGGTGATAATTTTAATATGTCACACGAAATAATCGAATAGTTTTTTTTCTCAGTCGAATGAAATAAAATTGAAATACAATTCCAATGTTTATTTCCGTGCAAGGAAGGAAAGAAAAAACTGTGGCAAACTCGTTTTTATACAAGCAGGAAAAATTGCATGCAAATGTGCACTCGTTGTCCCTGCTCCGACGGGCAGCAGGTTGAATGAGGTTCACGAGGCCAACGACCATAATCGTGACATCCCCTCGGATAATAATCCACCAAGAGCAAGAGTACATGAACACATCTATATATTTGTTACGACGACCAGCCGAAATTTTCGGTTAAAGGGGTGTGTTTATTCGAGAGAGGCAGCAAGGAAGAAACTCATGCGGGGTTGTAGAATTAAACGCCGAATTACCAACGTGTATATAGCGGAGGAAAGCCACAGAGAGAAAGAGAGAGAGACGGAGAGAGGGAGACGAATATAGAGAGAGAATTTCGAGCCCCTTTTTAGCCCCATAGCATTACACGGCCAATTGGCCAGCACCCCTCTCGATTTTATGCACCCCCCAACCCGAGACCATGAATTCCCAAGTCCTTGCACAACTAATTCGTTGATTTTATCCACGCCTTGTAAAAATAATATAATACACTTGCAAAAACTTTGTCATCTCGTTACATTTTCCATACGTTTGGATCCGATCCCAGAATCTTTTTTCCGTGGCCGAGAAACCATGCATTTCATCTTTTCGGAATAATCCCGTATCGATAATTTTTGTTATTTCCTTCCATTAACGCGGGCAGACCAACAAAAAAGGACGTTGAAATAAGATTAATCCTTATTTTTTGGACCTCATAATGCGAATTTATTACTCCACTACAAGGAAAACGGATTGTTAACGTGTATTCAACCAAGCCGTGGAATAAACAATGGAAAGTGAGGAATTAGCGAAGAATATTCGCTAATCCTGCCCCTCGGGATACCCTCGTGTTTCTGGTATCGATAAAGTTTTGATATAAATATTTTTACGCGTTTCTGAAAAACATTTTCTAATCCTTTGCTGTGCGTTCATTTTTCTGCGAATGGAATATTTGGTTATATGCGAGAATCTGGGCTTCGAGCGAATCACAACGTGAGGGATCGGGCGATCCGCGTCGAAACGTTCTGAAAATGCGCATATTGAAACCTAAAGCCGTGCTTACGAATAAACACACTCACGCACATAGACATACTCGCGAGCTAGAACGAAGCATGTGCGGCGCTTTGCACACGCCGAAAGAAACGCGTGGGATAATCCTTGATTTCAAAAACCACGGGTATTTTTTGTGTGTGGGGACTGATCGGAAAACGGTGAAAGGAAAAGTCGGGGAACTGGGGAGGTGGCAGAAAAAAAAATGACAGCCACGGGAAAAGGATGAAAAATAGATTTGACCGTCGATGTCGCTTGTCAATGGAGCGGCGGATATATTTTAGATATTGATTGTTCTAAAGGATAGAAGGGCGTAACTTATCCCAATGGACGAGACATCGAACCACCGAGCCGGTCCATTCGCTTCGTGGTTTTGTCAATTTTTAGTGACGAAAGTTTTCAAATCTTTTCGCGATCGCATATTACGACGAATTTTTTATTAAAAATTGGAAATTTCGTTAGAGTTTGAAACTTTGAAATTCTGTGAAATTTTTTGCATACAATTTGGCACGAAATTTCCATTCGAATGTTTAGCAGAGATTGGTGGAAAAAAATAGATGCAGAAAAAAGTAGGATTTGCGAGCTTTCATTTATTTTAATAAAAAGTGGAAAAAACGGTTGAGCCAATTCAGCACACGACTGGAAGGATTAATAAAAATGTGAATAGCCGATATTCTGTTGCAAATATTTTCCCGGTACCCTTCCGTCACTTTTTTCCACGTGTGGGCGTCAACGTGTGGTTGGCTCTTTTGCGATTGTTGGTGAGGAATAGCTGAGTGTGTGTATTTTTCTATATACGTGTACGTGGGGGGTCACGGATTCTGACCACGATACGGATGTGCCCCTGCCTTCTTCCTGTGACGACGACCACGAGAATCGACGCGACGCCCGGCGCGTTTTTTCAACGGACATATAACATAAGAGCCCGAAACACGAGAGAAAAAGAGAGCGAGAGCGAGGGAAAGAGAAAGAGTGCGATGGTCCGAGCGACCTGGCTAAAAAGCGAGCAAAGGCAATCGCGTACGAACGCAGAAACCATCGACCATATCACACACACACACACAAAGATATAAAGTTCTCGGGGTCTCATACTTTCCTTCTTTTTATTTTATTTTTCCACGTACATACGTGCATACTTGTGTGAGTGTGTTGCATTTCTTTCTTCAATCGAAGCAATATTGCCCCAACAAGATCGGGAAGAAAGAAGAAGACAAAGAGAAAGGGAAAGACGATCTCTCGTCGTTTTCGCTTCCTCGTTCCTCTTACCTTTCCTTTCTTCTTCTCGCTCCTCCATCATCTGTCGTCTCGCCTCGGAGCTGGCTGACAAACCGATCGAGCAATCAAAAAAGGTTTTAATCCACGGGTCATTCAACCGGAAGTATCCCAAGCGCCAGGCTCAAGGAGATCAATGTTTCTGACATCGACTAGAATTTTCCTCATATCGAGTTTTGCTCCTTTACGATATTCATTACAACTCGTGGCAAGGGAAACCGTAAACTTTTATCTCAAACAATCGAGTACGGTGACTGCAACTAATTTATGAATCATTGCGAATAAAAGGCAAGAGTCCGAAGGAAAGAAAAATGAAAAATCCTGGTGGAACTGAAAATGACAGCAATTTTCTTCAATTTTTCAAATTTTCGAATAAAATACATCGGAAATATCATTGAAATGTCGTATTTATGAATAAAAATATTCTCCAAAAGAATAAAAACGAAAAATCCTTGTCCCAGGACGTGCTGGCACCTGGAACTGAAAATGACATGAATTTTCTTTAATTTTTTCAAAATTTCTAAATAAATATTCCGAAAATATAATCAAAATGTCGTATCTATGAATAAAAATATTGGCCTGAAAAATTATTCGTAATGGTTAACAAAACAAACGTCACAATATTGCTGACAACGTGTAGAGAACAATGACGACGACGATGACTTCGATGACGAAGACGACGACGACGACGATGACGATGAGGAGACACAGACGACGGTTGTAAGCATTCGCATGGTCACGCTGTTTGACCACCCCAACCGAGTTCGGAATAATTGTTATCCATCTATCCGGCCTATACGTCAAACCTGTGCATTTGTAAAATACCATATCCACAGTTCTCTACCCATGAATATATCAACCAACCTAAACTTGTATCTCTCCATTCTTTTCCAAATTTGAACGATACGAAATTTTTAAAATTTCGTTGATTAAAAAAACGATCAATTTTTATTTCGAATCGTATACTAAATTCGAAATTTTTCGATCTGTTTATTTCACCAATCGATTTATAATAAAATAATAATTACAGAAAATTTATCGTGAAATTTAGATCCGAATGGCAAAAAAAAAGGTGCAATATATTATTAAGGATGGAGGTCCTGTAAAATGTTGGATGTCATTTGTATTTCATACTCAGAAATTGGCGATTCGATGCACGCTTCGATTGGTATCAAAATTGATCAATTAAATGACAAGTTTGTTCTGAATTTGTCTGACGTAATGATAAGCAACAGAAACGGTCATTCAATTGCCAAATATCACAGACCGTAATCTATATACATATACATGTATTTATAGGTCGTAAAAAAGTTCGCGAGAGGCTCGTCAGCATATACATATACGATAAATCCTTGGTCGTCGTTTAATCTTACGTAATTTAAGCTATTGAATGACCTCAACAAAGACAGTTGCAGATCTCGGGGCCGAATTTTTCTAAGCCCTATATCGACCTTGATTTTGTTTTATTTTTCTCAAGATCTTGCCGACTATCCTAGCCGCACTGGGTCAATTTGACCGAGAGGAAATTTCCGATCGTTATAATTTCTGTGATAGCGATTCATCACCAGAGATTTTTTTTTCAAATTCCCCAGAAGTCCGATTTTTGAAAGATTTTTTGAAACTATCGATTTTACATTTTTTGAATTTTTTATGCCCGACACGCACTAACGAATGCCAAGAGTCTCTTTCTAATTTTTTTCAATCAAAACTGAACACAGGGCTCTTGAACGCGGATAAAGTTTGGGTCACATTGACCCGCACCAGGGTTATGAAGAGTTGCGTGAATTATGATAATTTCCGAAAAATGTAGTTAATCGTATCGTCGTCTGTTTATAGGAAGTGCGGAAAAGTTTAATTTTGTCCGTTTTATTGGTGTGGAAAAGGAAGAAGTGAGGCGGTCTTAGTAGACCGAGGAGAACAACTTATACAGGATAGAAGCATGAATGTAGCCGGTGTTTCCTTGCTGGTATCACTTCGGGCGTTATAGCTGGATAAGCTGGATAACCCCATCCACCTGTTGCCCCTTCTTACGTACACGGTGTCGATGCAGAGGCGGCTTTGTGCCTAGGGCACGATGGTGCTGGTGGCTGGTTCGGTATTTGTACCTGCGTGTGTGTGTGTGTGTGTGTTTTAGTACAACAACGGGCTCGTCTGTCGTGTTGGGAAACGAGAGGCCCTTGTCGACTATTCTTCGTCTGGTTTTCTCCCCGCAAAGTGGTATGTGTAACGCGTACGTACAACGGAATATGAAGATAGATATATGTGGCACATTCTGGTAAGTTTGTGCTCCTGGTTCGGGGTCCTGTCTCTCCCTCTGGCTCTCTTCCTCGCGTTCTCTTTTTCAAGTATATAAGGAACGGAGTCATGGAATGCCAGGATTCACCGAGAGAACATTCACCATCTCTGTCCATTGGCTTCCTCTGTCTTTCCCTTCGTCCTTGTTCCCTCCGCCTCATCTTTTCCTTCAATTTTCGTTCTCTTTCGCTCTTGCTCCCAGTCGCACGTCGCCGGACCTCATTTTGTGGTGCTCCACGGGACCGGACACAGGGCGGGAGAGAGCGAGACAGCAGCTCCCGAGGGCGGTGAAGAAAGAGACGAAAAGCGGCGACTCGCGATCGACAAAGATCAACCTCCATCGCTCTCGCTCTTTCTCCCTCGACTTTTTCTCGCGTTCATCGCTTCTCCAAGCCCTTTTTTACTCCCTTTGCTTCCTCAACTCCATCGCGCACTCTATCTCTCGTCGAGAGTTCCCTCGGGGCCCTCTCTCTGGACTCTTCAGCGGTCTGACGTGTTTTTTGCCCGTGCATACCTCCGCAGGCACAGCACAGCTCCCGAAACAGTAGCCCGCTCGCCTTCTCGGACCTCTCATCCCATCTTATAAGCTTCGCTTTGGTACAGTCCTCGCAAGCGAAAAAAACGTCCAAGCCAATCGAAGCTCAGCCTTCTCCAATCTTAACGTCGATACGTATAGGTGTGCGTAGGTATAATGGATATTCATGGATAACAGTTCGAGACAGGAGAAATTCATTTGGAGTCTATCATGTGGACCGGCAGGTTAAAAATTATCTATTGGATCTGACAGTGACTTCCGTGCCGACACGATTAAAATTAGAGATTACGAAAAAATTTTCATTCCGGAGCATCACTCCAACGAGCTGGAATCAATCCAACTTTTGATCGAATCTTCTCGGAGGGCTGGAGCACAAAAAAATCAGTGGATAGCCTTATGGAAATTGTTTGATTTCAATTAAATGGAAAATGATACCGGAATGCATGGAGCAGCGATGCTGTGAAAATTAAGGTTTAACGGAATCGATTTGTCTTTATAATATTTAGACCGAGGCAAAGGATTGAGCGAATTTCCAAAATTTACTGGAGCAGGCTATATTTAAAAATGTTTTAGATTATATACGTGAGTGGAGTATATTATCAGCAGTCTGTTATTAATCATGAGGACGATGCATGTAGTGTGTTAGCATTCGCACTTCTGGTACATGGAGTGTAGAAGGGATTGTCGCATTCTGGGCCCAGTTGACCCTTGTTGACACCGCGGACACGGCTTAGCCGTTAGTGTTAAGTTCACTCATACATAAATCTAAGTCCGCACTTATGTCTTAGCTCGCTCTCTCTTTGTCTTTCCCTCTTACTCACTCACTTCTTCTCATTTCGTCATGTGTATACGCTCATTGCTCGCCCTCTTTCAAACTCTGTCCACCAGCGGCCAATCTCTCGGTTCTCTCGCAGCGAATTGAGCACGTGCTCAGATTTCATCGTGTCGTCTCGGAGGGTTCGGCCCGGGGGACCTCTCTCTCTCTCTCTCTCTCTCTCTCTCTTTCGCTCACTCTACTGCTCTTACAGCAAGCAGCATTGCTCTCCTCTCGTGGGGGGCTGAGAGATTCTGTTATAAACCGAGCTCGATATGTTGCTGCCGGTTAGATCATCCGGGGTCTCTTCACTTGCCTCTCTTTCTTTCTTTCTGGGTCTTTCATGACATCTTGAATCGTTCAGTCTCGCTTTAAATTTAAAGCAAACTCTAGATTTTTCTTTCTCAACACGCAGACACACTTTTTCAATTTTTCTGCTATCCTCGTCCTCTTGCGTCGAATTTACGTCTCTTCGTGATAATGAAACGCATCGATTCTTGCGAGAGGAGTTCAGGGCATCGGCAATTGCTCAAGAGCCTGATAGAGTTTGCAAAGTGGCACGCGCAGTTGTCGAAAAATTTTAATCTTCTGTAGATTCCGACTTGGCGTTTCATCAACAAAAAAAAGTGTGAAAATTAAAATTATTCACATTTTCCAAATTTCGTTGATTTTTTGCATTTTTCATGATAATCACGATCGAGCAATATTTCGCGAAAAGAAGAATTTACTAAAAATTCAGTCGGATCGATGCGAGGGCCGAGGAAGATTATTTAGCCGCTTGGGTTGGCAGATCGCAGTTTCGCAGTCGAATTGGGTCGCGTTGGTTTTTGTTTGTTTTTTAAATCCCATTTTTTTCGTTAGTACGTTTAAATCCCTAAGGGGTTATCTCGCTATTCGTTAGTCTTGCGGGGGCAATGAATCAGTTGAGCTCTCGAGCTGGAATTGTTGGCGTGGCGCACGCATGCTGCCACGGATCGACGGGCTCGGGCCAGAGAAGAGAGCAAGAGAGCAGACTACCCGGTTCAACCAGTCGTCCGAGCTAATGAGACACACGTGCAGAGGAACCCTCGACACTTTATGCCGAGCGAAAGATGTAGCGAGACGGAGAAAGAAGGAGGTGTATTAAGAGCCTCAAACAGTTTTGGTGGCAATGCGTACACAGTGTTGTTTCCCATCGCCAAGTATTTTAACCTTTTTTTTCTTGTTGTTGTATTTTTTGAATTAAAGGATCGCTGACGCGTATTCGGGGTCGTTTAGAAACGATTTTTGTGAAGATCTTGACAAGTTGATCTGCAGGAAATGGATGAGCCAAGTTTTTGACACTTTCGAGCTTGTCTCATTGAGAATTTTTTACTCCACCCAATTTTTAATCCAGCGAGCAATATTTTTTGATGAAAATTTATATGAAAATGTTTATCCAAACGTTGCAGAGCCAAGCCCTGGCGTTAACTCACAAGGCATCGCCACCATCGAGGCCCAGCAGCGTAACGTCGTTGCCAAGAACTCCACCGACTCACCAACCGCATCAACAGTCGCAACAGCATCAACCACAGCAACGAAGTACACCGCAACCCTCATCCATCCACTCGTCTCACCAGTCGCAGGTTCCGGTTGCGGCGAATCCTCCACAGGCACCACCCTTCAACGCCCACGGTCAGCATCCCAAGCAGGAAGTGAACTCTAGCCCGAAGCACGAGGGATTCGATCTCAGCAAGAATTCAACCGTAACGGGTAAGTCAATTTATCCGGATTAGGGATTAAAATTGAAAGTGATTCTTTGGCTACGTTTTCGACTAATTTTTCATTCGAACCTCATCCTCGCGATCTTTTTCCTTCAACCGACACGTCGGTGCATTTTGACTAGAAAAATAATAGTCTCTGCTTTCGGGACTCTCGTGAGAAGAATATTTACGTTCGTAGCCTCGAACAGCGCGATCGTAGAAACTCATAGTTTGTGTATACGCTTAACAAATCCCATACGAGGATCAGCCCATAAGGTATCGCCATTGAAACCAGAACCAGTGACGACAAGGACACGGCGTTAGCGTTATTCTTAATCCCGAAACGACGACACATAGAATATCCTTCGCCCTCCCTCGTGCAGACCCATGTGCAGTGGCATGTTGGGTTCTCTTTTATTTCCCTTTAGCATTACGAACGTACGATGCTATTACGAGGCTCGACCCTCCGGGGTTTCTTAGTAACGCGCGCAAGAACGTTGTGTAGGAAAGACCACGAGCGTTCTCGCACCCTTATCCGTCTCCGGGGGCTCGTGGTACGTGAACATACACACGCCAAATCCTCGGGTAGATCCAGACGCGAACATATACATTCACGCGTAAGTTTCTCGTCCTTTTGACTGCGCGCGGCTTTTCCTTCCCTTTCACGTCCGGCTCCGCATGAAACGGCCTCATGCCTCGCGAGTCCTCGGCCTCCTCTGGCTTTCGTTCACCTAATCGCCGTTGCACAATGAACACATACGCACACGCACAGATCGACAAAATGCTCTACAAATCCAGAGCCAACGGAAGGAACGAGAGGGACAAAGAATCCGTGTAACCCTGCGGCGAAAATCGACTTCTTATTCCGTTCCTGATTCGTCCCTCGATTTACTTGCTAACCACTCGCACCCTTCCTGCCCTTGCACACTTCCTCTGATTCTACTGGATGAATCGATAATACGATTTATGCTCCCGGGCCGAGAAAGTGACAGGACGAAAGTAAAATACGTGGTTATTATTCTAGAAATATCATTTTTTGAACTCTTATATGAATTCCCTGCCTTCACATTCACCCGCTCTGATTATAAAAGCTTCCGCATCTGCTATTTTAGCGAAAATCCAGCGGGAATTTAAATTCACGTAACCATACAAATAGCTTTTCATATCTGTCCATTGTTCGAGCGAACGTTAATCGGAAGATTCAATATTACGCCTGTATGGGTGCGTTATTCGGTTCTGTTTCCAGTTGTCAGTTGAATGTGTGATTTCTTCGTCACATTCGAACAGTGAGCACACGCGCGCTGCATACGCTGTTTCTCTTGCTGTACGCGGACACACATACTCTCATGTGTGTGTGTGTTAGTGTTTTTGTCCGCGAATGCATTGCGCGTGGAACGTTGGAAAGGGTAACAGGAGCAGGAGGGATAGGAAAGACTGAAAGGGATGAGAGATGCGGGTAAGCTGAGAGGAAGATATTGTGACCCCTCGGCAACTAATCCGGATTATGTACGGATCCCAGGGTTATGTGGCTAGGCGACCTGTGAACATGCACACTGTGCACCTCTTCAAAGTGTCTGTGCAACTTCCCGCATAAATGTACACCGGGATGCATATGTAAGTGAATAAACGAAGCACGCAAGGACCACGTTTCCTTCTGGTTCTTTGATCCTTCTCCCTTTCTCTCTCTCTCTCTCTCTCTCCCTCTCGCGCGCTGTTTTCGTTGTCGTGGAGCTCTTTCCAGCATATTCGTACGATCGAACTCGTTAAGCGAAGTTGAACCCTTCCACCGATGTTTTCACACACACGTCCGAACACCATCGACTCGATGGGATAGAATATTGTTGGATAATACTCCGTAAATGTGTGTATCGAGTTTGCCATTCAGTGGACAAACGAAACTTGTTCACTGATAAATGGGTTCCATGGTAAAGGACGCTCGGGGACCATATCTTTTATCCCCACCCATGAGCCACTCTCCGGCCGACTGGCTGATGTGTAACACAACGAAAAGCCAACTTTAAATACGTTCCTATATATTTATGTATACATGGGCATGTATTTGTTTATGTATATATAGTTATTTATATACATGGAACGCCACGAGAGTTCGTGTGACTTTGCACCGGCTGATCCTGGAAACCCTAATTGGGAGCCACTGGAAATTTCGGGATAAACGTCCGGACCGTGTTCGGGCCCGCTTCCCAGTCGCTGTGCGCGCGAACCCGTTGATTTACGTCTTATGGTATAAAGCCACGGCTAAACCGGATCTCCCCGATTTCACACACGTACCATAAGCTGTTCCAGAGATGTATCTCTCTGTAGCGGTTTAACACACACTCGATATGGCTTCTTCACTTTAGCACCAACTCTCCTTATCCCGCGGAGATTGGAACAAAAATCTTCTGCCGGCGATATACAAAAATGTATCACAAAATTGCACAACATTTCTTGACTATTTTCTTCCAAAATTCGATCCAACGATATTGAGGTCTCGTGGAGTTGATTCGTTTAAAAATGCATCATAATTTTTTGGCAGTTCGAAAATTGTGTTCCTCAATGTCATGCGAACGTGTCTCGATAATCTCGAGATAAAATCCTCGTCGTATTAGGGGAAAGGGAGAGGGAAAAAAATTAGAATAATCCATCGAGTACAATTCCTCTGTAACCATCATGAAATCGGATTAAGTTCTCTTATTTTCCCTTCGGAGTTCTGGACTCGGAAACGGCTAAATCCTTTTCAAAGAAGTCGTGTGTGCTTGGCTCGTGGAGACGAATGTGTTCCGCGGATCCGAAGCGTCACGTATATAGGTTCGCGCGAACGAGGAGCAGTCCGTGTGTTGAAACGGGCTCTTTCCTGCGTCGCTCTCCGCAGGAAAGAGAGAGAGAGAGAGAGAGGGAGAGAAAGGGTGTCGCACAGAGTTAGTCTTAACCGAGTGGTGTGCGTTGGATTTAGGATTTAGAGGGGCCCTCGTCCCGTCTCACACACGCGGCCAATAATCCCAGATTAATCCTTCTCGGGCACCAGCGTAATTCACCGACACAGTGACATCGTGAGGGCGCATATAGATAGATCGCGAAGCTCGCCCCTATAAGCGCTGTATCTCTAACCCGGCGATCCAGGATTCACGAACACGCAAACGGGGATATGGGAACGCTCCGCGTCCAAAAACAAGCGACCACATACACGTGACGTATGAACGCGCGGGGATCGCATATTCCATGCGTGGATTCAGAGCTGCCTTAGCGAAGGGCTCGAGCTACCAGTTTTAACCATAAAACTTAAGGTCGTTTAGAGCCTTCTGTGCGTTAGACTCACTGTTCGCACGAAGCGAGTATAATGCATCTGGAATGCACGTATAACAATGTGTGCCGTGAATCCCGGTCAAACTCTCTGTTCTCTTACGCGGAATCATATACTGTACAAAAGATAAACACACACGTCGACAAAGCCGCGTACGTAGAGCGCCACGAGGATATTCCGGTAGCTATGAATGTAGTTAGAGATATCCCGAATATATACGAATCCATCGTCATCCGTGTACGTGCACATTGCTACACAATTGGGCATTTAACCCACACGAATTAACATATAAAGTGAGCGCCCAGTTAGTTACGCCTCTTTGACTAGAAATAAACGCTATAGCTATAGTTTCAGAATTCAGGGTTTAAGGGGCTGCATATCCATGGAGAGTACGATTATAACGGCGATGGATACCACCGCTAAAGGATTTGGCTACTCCAGCACCCGAGCGCCTACATATTCCTGCTCAACACACTCATGTCCATATACACACATGCACACAGGCGTAACGCGTTCTCTGTGCAGATAATCCTACGTCTATACAGCGTCTGGATAATCCCCGTGCACAGAGCTCTGCGTTGCTGTAGTCATCTCAACTACCTTAACCAAACCCTCGTCGTGTGTACGATCTTCATTGAACTATGTGTTTCCACCCATACTCTCCAGCTCCTCCAATCCAACCAACTCACATGCGATTCAAGTTACGCCAGAGATATCTCCCTTCCAGCTGTATGTGTGCGTTCAGGTACAAAGGAAATGGACAAGGGGGAGTATTCCGGGTGAGAAAGACACTGGGGATAAGGGAACGAATATAGAGAAGCACATAAGGTTTAGACTCTAAGCGGCTCATCCACGGACTAAGCTTTACATCTCGTTCGCTATATACGACGATATATGTACCTCCTGCGAGGCACATACTTTGTTCTTCTCATATTTTACTCAGTATCCGTCACGAAAGCCTAGAGACTCTGAGCGAAACAGCAACGGGCGACTCAATCGCTAAAAATTGCTTTTTATCGGCGAATAATATGGAAAAAGTAATTTTCATGGCGACCGGTTCGTCGCTAGATAATCGCTGCTTTCTGCTGTAGCATCGAGTTTCGTTTTTGAAAGATTTTTCTTCCAAACGCGCGACAATCAACACTGGACTGCCAATAGATTCGTTTAGCCTAGTCAGACGTTCGACGTCAAACGATTTTATCGCACGAATGTAATTAATAAATCAACGGGACTGTGTGTTACATCGACTCCTTCTGTTTCACTCGACGAGCCAATCACGAATCGTGATCGATTGGACCCAATGAATCAGACGCGATTCTTCAAAGGCGGTTTGATCATCAGTCAGTAGCTCGATCGACCTTGGGACGATTATATGACGATGCTCATGTCGAGCCAGTGTCCTAACTCCTTTCAGGGACTCCTCAGAGTCCAGCATCCCAGGATCGCAGATGAGTCGAGGAAGGAAAACAAATTTTCCGGGCTCTTCGATTCTCAATGGAATTTTCCCATAAACGTGGAAAGCCTGTTGCTTGGCCTTCGGTATGCTGAGAAAAATCTCGAGCGCCACTTCGTACATCCTGATGGAAAAACTTCCCTGGATGGGGGTTCGAACAACGAGTCCTAGAATTTTTATACGCAACGCAAGGACGAAGCGAGGAAATCTTGGCGTTTTTTTTTTTACTCACGTTGAAGAATCGGATTCGACTTGGAAGAAGTGAAACTTCGAGAATGAGGATAATCGCACGGTTGTATTCCGAGACTCTGTCTTATCCAGGAGGAGAATTGGGATGAAGATCGCTCAGGATAATCAGGACAACAGAAGGACTCAGGAAGAGCCAAGTTTTCTTCGCGCCTGGACGATGAGCATCTCCAGCAGCTTCGGTCGCCGAGTAGCGACCGATGTTTTGCTGGCCGCCTGATCCTTGAGAAGTTTCAATGTTCGAGAGAATCCCTATCCCGAAGGATTATCAACAGAATTCTCCAAACTTGCAGGAAACGTTCGTCTCTATGGGGAAGAAACTTCACCGTGTTGGCAATCGTCCTTGAGAGGCTCGTTCCTGTTTTCCTGTGTCCCAAGGGTCAGCCAGACCCTTTTTTTTTACCAAGAGAAAACATTCATTTATTGTTTCTTTATCGTCTACGACAGCTACGACCCTCGAAAGTGCAAATAACAATTCGAAACTGGATGAAAAATGGAGCAATCGTGATTTTTGTATTTTCACTTAATTTCGACTCTCGATATTCCGACAGATTCCGAAAACCTTGAACAAAACATCGAGAATCATTGAATAATAAATCTCAAAGGACTACATCCCGATTTAGTTGAAAATTAAACAATTACTTGATCAGAATGAAACAATTATTGATCCAAATTTCTGCGAAAAGTTAATTCCGACAATACCTCACAATTGTTAATTCACAATGAATGAAAAGTCATAATTATTATCGAATAAATCGAGGAATTCTCGGAATGAAAAAGAAATAAACGTCACGCGACTGGAATGACGTGTGCGCGTGGGAGTTTGAATCGATCGTAGCCTGATAATTTGTAGGCCTACGAAACATCTCCGGTATCAGGAGCCCACGAAGAGGCGGAATAACGACGATTGCTTTCTCTCTGGTAAAGTGGTTAGCCCAACCGCTGAGCAAGCTCGCTGTGCTGATAATTGGGAAGGAAGGGTGTAGTTTGACAATCGCGCGCAATGCCCACGGTCGTCATCGGGTTGGTAGAAATGAGAAAGCCCAAGAGGTCTGGTTAGAAATATGCAAATGAGGTCCTTTGTTCGATACCTGCCGGCTTATTTTTGCGGCAAGGCTAGCAGGAGTGGAAAGCAGGTCGATGTTGTGAGGGAGAGTGAGAAGAAAAGGTTGAGGAGAGGGTAAGAATTTTAGCGCGGGAATCTGTGGACGAACTTTCCACGTTGAACCACGCCGATATGCCCCGTGACCCAAATAAGGGCTTTTGTAGGACCCCAAGGAATAGGAGAACAGGAACTTGTCGGTGTTAATCCTGATGGTTGGTGCGCTCGGGGATTGTGAACGGGGCGCACACGCACCAAACGCTATTCACGCATATTCTCGAGCCGCGCCAATCCCGAAGGATCTCGGATCAGGATCCCACGGGAAGCTCATTCCTCGCCAAATTCTTGCATGTTATCCTGCTACTTGTTTACGCACCAGAAACGTAAAAAAAATGGTCCAGGAATGAGAGAAAAAGCGTGAGGGATGGGGAGTTTGGAAATGAATTGATGCTGATCTTCCGGAAATCTTTCCAATCAAATTATTCAGTTCAAATTGGTAATCATTTTTATTTTTCACGATCAAACTTCGTCGGATCACTTGAAGCAGAATCAAGATTGGATCATCATTCAATTTTGAGATTATTGTCATTTCAATCGATCCAACAACAAAAATGTAAAAAAAATGGTTGCAAAATGTTTATCGGGTCAGGAACAGAGTGGCCAATGCTGTTCTCCTAGTTCTGGGGTAAACAACCCTCGCTCTCGTTCTCATCGCGGGGCGCATTCGTTTCCAGTGTCTACGATCACTACGTCTTTCTATTCATCAGGTTCGTTTTTGAAGCACAATCCTTTTCCTTTTCTCGTCGTTTGTAACAGGCAAGGAAAGAGTTGAGAAGCGTCCAAGTGGCTGAACTGAAAGCAGGGTCGTTCCCGCGCTCTTGAACGGCAGAAAATATAAACCACGGCGTTTTCCTGATTCCAGGATGGCGCGTAAACGTGGGATTATGAAGGTCGAAGAGGGAGCGAGAGAAGGAAATAGAAAATCCTTTTGCGTTGGGCTCCCTCGAACTACCCCCGTCGATTATGTTCTCCTGAGCCGAAGAGGTCACAGGGTAGCCTTACCCACATTCCCATGGGATTCTCTCTAACCCCGGGCTGTTTGGGTTATCCCTAAACCACCACCCGCCCTAGCTATATACTCTGTTCCCTTCCCCCCCTTCAACCCTTCGCCTTGTCGACACGACATTGGCTCGTTCCGGAAGCACAAACGTTTCTTTCTACCGTCGCTCCAATCAACGACACTTTCACTTTGACCAGTGCGTCTTGCTGTGTATATTTGATTCTGGGATCAGGCTCTCGCTAATGCGCCCGCGCGCGACACCATTTAGAGCCTGCCGCTACGAGATCTCGGCAGCCTCGGGCGATTTAGAGGGGATATACGCACGGTCGAATATCAGGAGCGCAGAAGGACAAAGAACGGCACGAAGAGTATCTGCTCGCATTGTCGTAGGTCGGGCACGCACGCTCGAGTCGAAATTTACTCCGGAACTACCGTTTTTTTCGTTAATAATTTAACTAAACTAATAAAACCTGGATATTAATTTATTGTTCATTAATTATGTGAATCTTTGGCAACAAAATACTGTAACGACAATTTTCAAGCTTCACTTAATTAGCGACTGCCAGCTAATTAAAAAATAATTGACTCATTAAATTTCTCGTCCTGTATGCATTTTTGTACTGATTTCGCGGTAAAATTCAGGCGCCGGCACTGACCTGTGAATGACGAGACGCCTCGAGTCCTCGCAGGATCAGGATTCGGCAGTACAAACGAGACGTGGTCCTTTCGGAGCAGAGCGAACACCTCCTGCGATCCTGATACGCGAACCCCCTAAACTTAGCCGAAATTTAGGATACGCGTCGGCCTATGGAGCGTCGCGATAGCAACGTTCCCAATTCCTCTTTGTGTGCCACCAGCTCGCTGCTGTTGACACCGCAATCACAGGATTGGCGTTCTCTCGCGCTCGGTGGGAGGGACTTGAAAGAGCAAAAGGAGAAATTTGGGAACGTTGCGCCACGTCTAAACCAGCGGCGAAGGTCCTCTTCGATATTAGTATCATCCTGATACGAGAAACCACTGAAAATCAACCCAAATCCTGAACTGGAAAGTCCTGGAACCGGTTGGCTTCGCGAAGGTCCTACTAAACGCGTGTTACCGCTACCCATACATGTGTGTTTACCGACGAGAAGGAACACAACGCGGATAGAAACCAATTCGACTCCTTTATGCTTTCCTGCTGACGCAAGGATTCGCTTATCCTTAGAGGTCCAACAAAGAGTCCTGGTACACGTAGCCAGAGCCTCGCTCGTGTGTGAGCTTCACGGTACCCTTAGTTTCTAGCGCTGTATTCGACCCAGAAAAGAGAAAGTCACTTTATTTTCTGCAAAGAATGCAAATCGTTTTCCATTCATAAATTTACGATTATCCTTCGTAACAATTTTCCAGCCAAGCTTTTCCTTTTTCATCATTTCAAAAGCATCAAAATGACTACGCAAAAAACGTGGATAACGAACGAAAGGTTTTTCACGAATAATTCAACGTTCGCTATCGATGACTCGATTACGAATGAATGAACAATCAAAAATTCGTTCTGTCCTGCTGTAAAAGTTACTCGGTTTTTCCAATGTAAATTATTGCAACCGCACGAGTTAAAACAACTGCCACGTTATTTTTCTCTGTACGAAACGTCAGTCGCTGTTACTTTTCGTCATTTTCATGCAGCGTTAGCAAAAAAAATCAAACGATGGATCAATCGCCAGGCTCGTTTCACATTGTTTAGTATTCCGTATGCGTGTATACCTTTGAATATATATGTTCGTATATAAATTCATGTATATATGGGCTAGTCGTGCGTCCTCTTGCGCAGATTTCTCTCGTTCAGTTGATCTCTCTGCCGGCTAAGCCTATATCGTGTTGCGCAAAAGAATCAGGATCTCGACTCAATCCCTAATCCTCGAAGCGGTTGTACCCACTGGCAGAGAGAGAGAGAGAAAGAGCGGAAGAGAGAGAGAGAGAGAAACGTGGATCGAAAGAGAAGGAGAGATACAGGGCACAAAACGGGCGCGGCGGCTACGGAATTAATCCGAGATTAAAATACGTATAGCCGTACTTATGCGCGAGAGCGTGTGTATATGTGCCTGCGCGGATTTACGAAGCGCATTTGTACCTTTCTACACATAACATATACATATACAAATCGTTGACGTTGGTCCGTTCGTACAAGGGATTCGAATCTGCATGGATATACAGTTACTAACCCACACGAAACAGAACGATTCGGTATTAACCAGCCGAACAAAAATAAATTAGCAAGAAAACTAAAAAGTACGATATAATAATTAAAATTCAATAACAACAAAAAATAACAAGTACAGCCACCGTCGCATCGAATGGCGACACTGCTTCGAGGAATTTGATCTTAATAATGCGATCACCATAATTCCTGAAGCCTGCGGCAGGAGTTTAGCCACTAATGGAAACGAGAGTATAGGAAAAAGGCTAAAGATATGTATAGGATTTTTATTACTGCCTCTGAATAATGGGAGATTACGTTAACTCGTTGCATCCGAACCAGAGTACTTTGAACTGCATTCGTGAAAGTTTATCATCTGGACCGAGAACAATCGAAATGGAGCAGATGAAATGTCGAATTTTCTTGTCAACTTGGACGAAAGAAATGTTTGTTTAGCAAAAAAGTGAAACTTTGGAGAGTTTGACTTGGGGAAAATGCATCATTGGCAGAAAATACACGACAGTGAATGTCTCGAAAGACTGTCGCGGTTGTGAATCGAGATAATGGGAAATGATTTCTCAACTTGCTCGCCCTCTTACATCCAGTAAATTTTGGGACGATTGGGATCACGGCGACTAGGGTGGCTGCAGAGTTAAAATTCATAAGTTACGATCCTTGAGAAATAATCCTCACTGGCAAAAGTACAAGAACGAAAGAGAGGGAGAGAGAGAAAGTAAAAAAAGGGTGGAGAAGAGTGGCTGGTGTAGTGGAGAAAGAGATCGAGTCCCGGTGGATATGACAGTGACGAGATGTGACTAGAGGGTCGGGGACACTCGTTCGCGTAGATAAGAAGCCGCGGCAGAAGGAAGTGCCGGCGCGGAGAGCAGAGGGGAAGCAACAACGTTGCTCAAGGTCCTGCTCGATGGGCTTTGCCAAGGGCCAGTAAAGTCGAGGGGAGGAATGAACCGCCCTTCGAAAAAGGGGACATTCGGAAGATGGAAAAAAAAATTATATAAAAAAGCGGCTTATCCGTTGATCCAGGATTTATTTAACTAAATCCCAGGACCCCCGGGCTTATCCCGAGGGAGGCTTTGTCGCGATCTTCCTCTCTCTCTCTCTCTCTCGGGATGTATCTTGTCCGAGGGGGAGAGGAGAGTATTGATTTTTAGCTCGCGGATTAAAGCATATAGTCGGGGCACGATGCGCGCGGATTTAACTCTATATCCATCATTCTCATCCTTTACCCCTTCTCCCTTTTTTCAGTTTCTATTTCCTCTGTCCTGTTTTTCAAATCCATCCATTCGTTTCGCCATGAGCCCGAGACTGGTTACGGGGAGGAAAAAAAATAACGTCCCGTTTTTGTGTATATTGTGCATTCGTCCAATCCGCGGAGGTAAAAAAACAACATTGAACAATAGAAAATACGCTAGTCTGCCGGAGTCACGGGTTTTTTTTTCTCGTGCCTAATATTGACAGAAAGTTGATCCGTCGATCGAGGCGTCGAGATAATCAGCTTCCATTATTTCATCAATCCCAAACAAACAATTATTATTGTTATGATAGCTCGTCGTATTCCAGCCCCGGTTCGCGCCTCTCGTATGGGCGATTCTCCTTCGAGATCCGCACGTTTTTCTCTAGCGTTTCTTCGCGATAATCAGAAACGAAGAAAAAACACACGGATCACTGTAAAAAATTGATCAACGTTTCAAAAACTTTGATTCGATCGTCAAAAATCTGTTGAGCTCCGCTCGAGCTGACGATATTTTTTTTCTTCACACGGAATACCTCATGCTTTCGATCATTCCACGAAACAATCTCGTAACAATTGCTTATTCACGAATCGACGAACGTTGTCGCTCCACACACGGAGGATCAAAAAGAGTGCGAGACTGAGAACGATAGAAAAAAAAGGGGAGGGGAGGGGGGAAACGCGTGTGTCACTGAACTTGATGTACAGTTTCTTCATGTTTGAAGCGTCGAAGCGTGCAGCAGAATCGCTCAAAGTACGATTCGTTGTATGGATGTGTTTGCACACATACGCAGGTCGTCGTAAATATCGAATGGATGAATGTAATTCCGAAAAATGTTTCGTCGACATATGCGAAACGCGGTCGCAATAAAAGAAAGAAAATTATCCGATCGAAACGCTAATGAACTTTTTCATTGCTCGTTCAATGGCATCGAAAGTGCGCCCCGAGCACCACGAGGGGTTGATAAAAAAATTCTCCTTTCTCAAATGCACATGCAAGAGCAGTTCGAAGCTTTCACGTATATCTATAGGCTGCTTATCTTCATGGGTCAGTGCTATAACCGTTCATGGCTTAATCTTCCGCGCGATGCTTGTAGAAATGACGAGAATGAGGGACACAGAGAGATGATAGAAAGGGAACAGGCCGAAATGTACCAAGCTCAAAAGTATTATGAATAAGTAAAAGAAGAAACGACGACTAAGCAAGGGTCTCGAGTCGCCGCAGCTGGCTGTTTTTATCCGCGCTCTTCCGAGCGTTCAAAATGTCGAACAGAATACTCACGCCCGCGTGTGGAAACACGCGAATGCAATGAAACAAATCAATGCATGGGAGCGAGAGGAGTTTTGAAAAATCCGATGGACGAAAAATTCACTGAAAAGCGTGTAGTTGAAGGTGACAAGAAAAAAACGAGAACGAGAACTTGAAGCTTTCTGAGGCAGAGGATTTTTCTGTTTTATGGGGCTCGAACCAAATATACTTCCGTCCTTGTGTCATAGGTGAAATGTATGAAATAAACGAAGACAAATTTGTGTTCGTGTTGGCGGCAACGATTATCGATGAAAGGAAATGTCGAAACTTTGATAATTTCGAACTCTTTCTTTTTTCTGTGCCACATGACGTGCGTTCGTCATCATCGTCAGTGGCTAATCTCCCTGTTAAATTCTTTCATTCAATCGCTCCGAGTTCCCTACACTTTATCTCTTCGTTTTAACACTCCGCGTTGACAAACGCAGTGTCGGAAATTTTCGTGAATTTTATCAAGAAAAATCCGGCCAGATTATTCAGACTCAAAACAGGAGAATCGCGTGACGTCATGTTTTAAGGAAATAAATCGTGATTTACATTAATACCCCCACGATGATAATTAATATGATAAATTTTTTTATTACAAAATATACACTTTCGAGATATTCGAATAAAGTTTGAACAATGAAAAATTGTCTTTTTTATTGGCCCAAATTTTGTTCTCAAGTAATTAATTGACACGAGTTCCGAAAAAATTGTTGAACTTTATTTACATGTTTTCGGATATTCATGTAATATATTTTCGAGTTCTGGTCGCATTAGAACGCTTGTTTATTCCTGCAAGTTGGCCTGCGCGCGCGAGAGCACTCCGAAGAGCTGTGTAAATCGTATTAGGGATTATTGCACGATCAAAAATATCCCTGGCTGGGATAATCCTCCAAGTTGGCGTTATGGTGTGAGAATAGCATTAACTCTCACAATCTACCTCGTTCAGTATCGGTGTACATGCGTATTATCACGTCCACGAGTTCATTTTACTCTGCCATTATATAGAAATTTATACTATTCCATACGCACGAGTCGTTCCAGTTTGAATTCCATTTTTTTTTGTTCAATTTTGCACAAAATTTGTATAGATTGGATTTTTTTTTTTTTGAGTAAATTTTTAAAGGCAAGGGCATCAAGGGTTCCCATGCACCGAAATGCTGGTTCGATTAGTATAAAAAATCGTTTCTTTGTTGCTGAGTGACAATGTTCGGAAAAAATCACAGCGAACAGGGCAAATTGATAAATGTTCTTCATTTGAGGTCAATCTGCAGGGATTTTTCTGTAGGGCAGAAAAATGTAGGAGAACCGTCACATATTTGTGGATAATGTTTTGCGAAGCGCAATCCTATTTCTTTCTTATGCAGAATAACGAATGCTCGTGTATGGCGTGTTCAGGGATTAAAAGTCGTCGCTGTAGCGGCACGTAACTTAGCATGCATTATAAAAAATATATCTATATGTATACATACGTAGAACATCGCGAAGGGTATTGCACGTACATGCGAAGACGAGAGAAAGAAACGAGAAAGAGAGAGTGAGAGAGAGAGAGGGTCAGCCCGGAGGCTTAAGGCAACTAACAAGATTAGCCTAAGACGTCGAGTCCGCATACCCGGAGGATTACACATTATGTATTCACCCGATGTGTATTGAGAGATCTAGTTTTCTTGCGGGCCAAGGCGCGTGGATCTTACAAAGCGTACAATTTCGCGAGAGATTTTTCTTTTTCTTATCGCGCAGTCAAGATTCGATCAAACTCACGTCCATCCAGAACTTTGCGAATAGAAAAAAAAAACGATATCAGTTTTCGTACGTAAAAGAATAAAAAAGAAACGTATGGCATTTATTTTTTCTCATCTTTCCATTTTGCTCGAACTAATCGATGCATTGCATTGTCTTTGATTCCCTGCTCTCTCCGTAACATTGTAACGCACCAAAGTGCTGCTCGTATCTCGGATTCTCGTAAGAAAGAAAAAAAGGCAGCTTAACGCACAGCGAGAGAAAAAGCACGAGAGATAGCCACAGGCGAGAAGATTCTTGGAGAGAGCAAAGGGAGGGAGAGTAAACGAAGGGGGCAAAAATGAGAAAGAAGGAGGCGGGAGGAAGAGGAAACGTAAACGTAGCGAAGACGATCGCGCGCGAAATGCCAACGGGGGACCGTTATCTTCCAGCAGTCCTCTCTGGTACACTCTATTTCGAGTCACGATACGAAAACGAGCGAGAGAAACAGAGAGACAAGCTTGCTGGGAGCCACCGAGGAGAGCACGGGTTTTAATGTCTTTTCTTGTGTTTTGATTAAGAGGCAAGGAACCTTAACCGAGAAATGGAAAAGAGGGAAAATGTGAAAGAAGATTAGATGAGTCAGTCTCTCTCTCTCGCTCCCTCTCTCTCTCTCTTTCTCTGAGCGATACACATAGCCACCTCGGAGAAAAGGGGATAAAAGAGATATCAGCGGAGCGAGTGACAGCCAGAAGAAAACGCTGCGTTTTGAGTAATTGTCGACTTACGCTTGTTTCGGATCGTCAAAAGCTGCTCGACCGTTTTCCCTGCTCAGCGAATCTCTTTCTCTCTCTCTCCATCTCTTTTATCTCGCATCTCGTAGTTGCGAATCCCACGAAAAATCCAGATAAGCCGTAAACTGTATGCGAAACAAATCGCACGTAGAGACGAACGGATTAGAACTTTCCGAGGTGTCGAACGCGATTAGTCTATATAATACGCGGTTGTGCTTTGAGGCTTCGTATCGCGGCATCGTAATGCCTGATAATTCTATTCAAGCGCTTAATTGTGTGACACAATCATTGAAGGCCTCCTAATGATATTCATTCGTCGATAATCCAAGACGGAATTAAATCATCACGACTCTAGATTTTCTTCAATTAAGAGCCTAATTTGCCTCTTGAGCGAGAGGATTCGTGCGAGGAAAATTATTTCGAGATGCTGCATGGTCGATCTTCATCTAAACTCCCATCGACAATCCCATGCCTTAATTTTTCACTACAAAGAAACTTTTTTTTTTCAATTTTTCGACATCTCGATTGATTTATCAATAAAAAACAATAAAAATAATCGGAAGCATGTAAATTTGATGACGAGGATATTGCGCTAAGAATACAGGCGATGTGAGGATAGTGGGAAAGAGCAAAGATCCGACGTGGTACGAGTAAGTGGTGGTTTTCGTGAAGCAGCAGCAGGGGGACTGCTCTGATGCGATTTCACGCTGGATTTGCCTAAGATCTCCGCTAAGGAGCCCTTTAACCCCCTGCACGTCGCTTTGCAACCAAAGATGAGAGAGAGAGAGAGTCTTCTCTGAGGGTATTCGCGAAGACTCTGCTCCAAGGAGTGCAATCTTCCACCTTGTTCGCCCACACAGAAACCAGAGAGAGCAGCCAAGACGAAGCCGACGTTTTAGAGCAAATTCCCCGCATCCTCTCGCAGCAAAGATCTTCGTCTTTTCCGGCGATCCTCCTCTCGAGCCAGAGGTCACCGCAGCAGCCCAGCAGCAACGGAAAACCCGCAAGATTACGACTCAATAATTCCTGTCTTACAGAGTCTCTCTTTGCGTTTGAAACGTTGCGCAACAACGTTTAATCGCCTTTCAAAGTCATAAAAAAAAAGGAAGAAATTGAAACTTGACTGTTTTGACGTTTCGGAGCAGCAGCACTCAACCCTCCTTTTTATCGAATCAACGTCCTTGTAGTCCAGGGATCTTTGGGGATAAGGATTAATTATTAAACTGATAAGTCAATAGATTTCCTATTTATTTTGATACTTTGGGTCGAGGGTCGAGACAAAGCTTTTAAGGGTCGGAGATGAAATTGTGAAATTTTGAAGATCCTCGAACATAAATGACGTATTTTTTCATTCCCCTAGTTCGCATGCGAAAGGTCAGCTAAAAATCCCTCGTGGATTATACGCTTTCGCTTCCTCCGTTAAGCGCCTCATCTCTCTTTCTCTCTCGCAAGGCATTTTGCTTCGTCCGCGCGCTGCTGCTGCTGCTCGAATGCAAAGATCTCCTGGATCCCTTGCGGAGGTTTATACATGCGCAAACCCTGGAGAGATTTGAGCTAAGACGGCACACAGAATTCGCGAGTATAGCCGCTTGCCCACTACGGAATAGCCCTTGGGATTTACCACACGTCATGCTGACGCGAACAGAACACGCTTTCCTATCGTCCAACAAACCGTACCAGACAACAGCAGCGCCGGAAGAACCGACCGATATCTCTTCCCGAACTTCCGCTCGCCAGGATTATATTTCGAATCCGAGGAGACTATACTGTGTCGAAGAAATTTCTGATCGACAATAAAACTTTGTTTTAATTTGAATCGCGATATTTTTATTGAATCGCGAAAATGAAATTTACAAACAAAAAAAAAGGTTTCTTCATCGATGGATTTTCGTATGGGAAATGTTCCATTTACGATCAATGACTCTACGTCGTGGCCCTCTTCGTTTCGCAGAGAGGACTGTTCTACAACAAGGAGCAATAACTCGTTACCGAAAATCCCAAATTAAGCTCCTTATAGTGGAGAAATTTACGAGACGTTTTCTCTTTCCACCGCGCGAGCAGGCAGGGACGAAGACGACCAGCATGGCATTACGGCGTTGCGCGCACCTCCTCGCAAACTTACGAGGCCTTTACCCCTACGCACAATCTTTTAGCTTCTCTCTTCAATATTTTTCTCTCGTTTACTCTCATCTCTCTTGGTTTAGCAAAGTGTAATTTTAATCTCCGGATGCACGCACGTTTAAAGGGCGCTTCTGGCCCGTAGAATTGGTACGAAGCCCTTAATAGAATCTTATACACAACCTTCTCGTTTCTCCGGTCTCTTCAGCAGCCCTTACTCCGATTTTCTCGTCTCACGTGTTCGCCACACACCAGGAAATCTCAGGAGCTCACTCTCCTGCTCCTCCTCGACGACTGCTCTTGTTTACGAACATTCGTGCAGTTCGTACATGTGCTTCGGATTTGTGTCTTTAGGAAAATTCAGTCACAGTTCAATGCACATGTGTCTCGCACTTTTGTGTATGTGTGCGTGAGCCTTGTATTTAGTTCAGAAGACACGTGATACCGCGACGAATGATGGGGGAAAGAGACAGAAAGAAAAGAAGCAACGAGACTGAGAGAGAAAACTACCCGCGTTCACCTCTCTAGGACCTTCTCGCTTGTCTTATTCTCTCCACCTTGTATAAGAGCTTACCCCTAAGCGTCTTAGACCAAGTTTTAACCCTTCCTTACCATCGGTTATTCACATAGTTTAGCAAAATGTGTGTGAACGTGTATTCGTACGAATTGGTTGCAAAATTCCAGCTGTTTGTGTATTTTTGTCGAAGAAGCAAAATGATCGAGCATGCAAAATAAATTTTTTAAACTTGTTTGCGACTTTTGTTCTGATTTTTCATGCACGAAACGAGATTCTGTGACGTGGACGAATGCGTGAGACTCAAAATGTAAGACATCGGTGGATTTTATTGTATTGCCCACGGAGAATAAAATGGAAACGTCGACGTTACGGAATCCTGATATCGATGTCGCGAATACATATCCACAGAACGACTCTCGCGTGCCTGCTACAGCTCGAGACTCCTCGCGTGCATTCTAAGCTGCTCCGCGGGCTCAACGCTAGTTCGTCTCTCTCGAATCTCCCATTCTTTCGTTCTTTCGTCCGCGGGGCACTCGCTGAACGTAAATAGCAGACGCGTAGAAACAGAGCGCGTGCTCTGCTGCTGCCTCGCAAGGGAAAGGCCGTGGTGCCTGAAAGCACTAGATAAGACATAATGAGATAACCTTCCGGAGCTTATAAGATCACTGGCCACGCGACGAAACCTTCCAAATCCCATGCTGAGTTTAGCTTTAAACGAAAGACATTTCTTAACGACAGTATCAACAAAACTTTGGTGTGTACCTAATAATTACGAAATACGATGAAAGCCTGTGATCGTTGACGATTTTTTCCTTCCCGTTCCTCCGGAAATGGGGCTTAAAATTGTTGTCAATTAACGATCACAAAAGCTGCATGAATCCCAACGTTTCCGAGCTCATTAACGAGAGAACAAAATGTCGAAAGACCCGGAGGAACGAAATGGTAGGAAACTATTGCGATTAAGGATTTACTGTGGAACGAGATGCAGCGCAAATGAGGGGAAACCTGACAGTGATAAAAGTCTCTCTCCGAAAGAGTTCGGACTCTTATCATCCGAGTCTGACATCCGCCGGATCAGCCTGTAGATACTAGAGCGCCTACGCTTTTCTTCCCTTTCTTCCCCTCTCGCTGGACCGTCCGCGATTAGGATATAGACTCGCTCTCGAACCGGAAATGAGCTACTGATTTACAGCGAGTTTAGAAAAATTTAAAAAAATGTTTCAACGACTCGATGTTGAATTTTTATTCGAGTCACTCGCGATTCTTCACCTAAACGACTGCTTGGAAAATCATATTCACGGTTTTTCACCCTGAGGACAAAGTGAAATCGAGAATTTTGAAAAACACGATGTGGAGCTTGAAAAAGTGTCTCATAAGTTGAGCAAGACGCTGGCAGGCTCTTTGCTTCGGTGGATTATCGAGGAGAAGAGAAACCTTAGGACCTATGAATAATCCGTCGTGCTGCTTCGCCTACATTCCCATGTCCTCGTCACCTCGACGTTCTTTGCCCCTCGCACGCTCTTTTTTTCTCTCACTCTCTCAAACTAGTTGCTCGTCTACTTCGTCTCATAGCTCTTGGTCTTTTGATGGAAGCATGTGTGCGCATAAAACGTAAGACCGCGTACATGTGTACGGGCAAAGCCGAAACGACCGGATCGAGATAACGATAAGGCCCGACGACTGCAGCAGCACGTTGCAATCTCCACATTGTATGGTATAAAATACAAAGCGTCATTTCGTACGCAATGTGCGCGAATAATTATGACTCAAGAGAGATCTCCGACTCAACATTCTGCTCCATCGTTTAAAATTTCAACTTAGAAACGGAAAAGTGATTTTTCTTTCGTGCCCTTTCCCGAGAATTTTTTTCTGCCCATTGTTTAGTTACCAGGGTCGAAGGAGAGGACGAGAAAAACTGAAAAAAATCGTGTCTTGCTCTTCGTCACATTTGATACATCTCTGAGCCATTAAAAGAAGCAAAGCCAGTGGCAAAAGTAGCAAGAGTGCTGGTTGAAGGGGGGGAGGATGTGGAGATGGGTTTTGGCAGAGAGGGTGAGAAGTTAACCGTGTCGAAAAATATGTTCGAAACTTTTTATCTTGTATCAACACCGCTGGTATGCGAAAGAGGGAAAAAGAAGGAGGGAGAAGCGCGAGAAAGGTTTGTGAGCGTTGAATATCTCGTTTCGCTAATTTATCGGTTACCCTTGCGGAATGGCACGGAGTAAAAATTCGCGGCTTCGTGCTCGGGTGAATTCGATCTCAAAGCGTGGGGGATAAGTTTTTACTTTGCGCACTGTTTGTGTGTGTATGGAGAACGAAGGGAAAATTGATTTGGGGAGAAAGGAGAAGCCGGTGGCGCAGCATCGCGGTTGATCGAACGCCCTTGAAAAGAATGATAAAAATTTAGAGGACTGCAGCGCTTGTTCGTGTCTCGATTGACGGAGAAAAAAGGCTGAAAAAAACCGGGTGAAGAAACAGAAGAAAAGGGACATGAATGAGCTGAAAGGAAATGACAAACGTCTGGAAAGGTAAAAGTTGACTTGGACTTTAGCTCTCGTCAAGAGAAGAAATAATAACGCTGCGAAGGAAAAGGCTGAGAGGAGGAGGGTGGGGAGTGAGGATTTTCAGGTCGTTTTCAAGGGGTTTTTCTCGGATGGTCGCGCAGCGCTCTCTTTCACTTCTCACTTTTCGAGTTCTCAAGAAATGCGCGGAAAAGCTTATCTCTCGACGTGGACTGTCAAAGCGAACGAAAAGAGACGGTGGTTTCTCCGAGGCTTCCGAAGCAACGGGCGTTTCCGTCGTGTGGCCCGGAGAAGCGAGAGCGAGAAGCCTTGTTCGACGAAGGGGTGAGCAGCAGGCGAAAGATAACCAGAGTCAGATACGAAAGAGTCGTTTCCCTGACCTCGAGATCGCCAGAAATGAGAAATGTCTTTGCTCTCCTACTTTTCACATCGTTATACACTTCGGTTGTTACTTCTTTCTTTCCAGGCACAAAGATCGCGTTTGAGAGGCTGCATTGAAGCCTCATTTCACGAGATTTGAGTTCTAAAATGGCAGGTACAGCGAAAGGAGAATTTTATCGATAGATTAACTCACCGCGCAATGATTGATTCAATAATTCACTGATCAGAGATCCCGTCACGGATGAGTCCGTGCATTACAATCGAAACCAAAGTCACAAAGGGAATTGGTAACTCGTTGGATAACGTCAGAGCGCTGGGAGAGATTAAGAATCGTGTTATATACACGTAGCCGGAAGCTAAAGGGTAATGTCTGTGTGGGTAGAACAAAGTTGAGCAGGCGAGAGGTCTCAGATCCAAACCTCGGTATATTAGCCGTGTCCGCGGAATAAAGAGGAAGCGAGAAAGAGAGAGAGAGAGAGAGAGAGAGAGAGAGAGAGGAAAGGGCGGAAAAGTGAGGTGGTCCCGTGGCCAGCTGATCCCGGTACAAAGACGGTGGCTTGATAGTCGTCGTTCTTGGTACTCAAGGCCCGTCTCGCCCCTTAATGAAAACTATACGACCCTGGGATTAAGGTAGCCACCGGTCAGTAGAGCTTGCGCGAGAGCCACGGAGCAAAGCGAAAGACGGAGACGAAGCTCGCACTGTATACATAAACGACGTCGAAGGCCGAAGGTCGCTCTTCGACATCCCCCTCAAGTCTCCTGCGACCCATCTTACTATAGTCCAGCTTCACTATCGCCGGACCAGATCCAGCTCGAGAGGAATAGCGAGGGCTACCGAGACCATGGGTTTTTCTCCATATCTCCCCCTCTCTCTCTCTCTCGCTTTCTCTGTCTCTCCAAGTCCGAGCTTGCCCGGCACGGAAGTTGAGGCATTAATACCTAATATAGTAGCTCCATAGTAAATCCTTTGTTGGCCATCAGCCTGGTTAGTTGGGACCATGATGTACGAGATTATCATATAGCTGTATACGTGCATTTACCAGAGTCTCTTATACATATCATATGGATATTCACCATGAGCCAACTCAAAGAAAATCTCGCTCAGTGCATCATCCTCGAGTCTGCATGAGGCAGCAAAACCCTTCGATTTTCACTGTCCCCAAATATACGTTCTACAGTCGGATTATCTACGTTGCGATCCCAAAACATGAATTTTTTATATGAAACGCTCGAACTTGTCAGCTTAATGTTTGATGAAAGTTTGAATCTGCAGGATTTGATTTCATTAGCACGGGTCTTAAGATTGATTTTTGCCATAGCGACAAAGTCACCTTCAAGTTTCAAGACTTTTGAGGATTTTTTTGACCCTCGTTGACCGTTCGGAAGACTTTTTATCGATGGGGGATTCGGCGTTTCACGTTTATTGGTAGCGAAGGCAAAGCCTCTGTTCCATTGATGACGAGACTCCGATTTTAGCCAAGGGTTGATGATTCGCCAAGCTCGTGATACAAAGCGCCATGCAGGAGTAGAGAGGTCTTGGGATTACGAGGTAGCGGAGTGGGATATAGACTTCGCGGGACTTAAGTTAGGGTTAAACAAGGATCGGGACCATTGTGCCTGAGCGTTCACGTTCGCCCATTGTCTCGGGTACTCTGAGAGCGGGACGGACGAGTGGATCTGCATACGCTTAGCACGAGGGTTACACCCGTAGTAGCTTCCCCATACCATTCGCAATCGTCACACCCACTTGCCAGACCATTTCACAACGAGCCCCATCCTCGAATCATATTCCCTTGGAGCGTTTTCTAGTTGTGCTTTCCTTTTCTCTCTCGCGTGTTCTCTGAGCTCCTGGATGGATAGGCGAGTACCTTGCTATCCGAATTCTCGTGCGGCAACAGATTTCCTCGTCATTGTCGCCCGAGTAGCTCAAAAGATCGTTCAAATCTGGATTGAGCTTCTGTCTAAATTCTTGGAGAGTGTTTGTTGAGGGTACCAATCCTAACCTTTCATCTCTTTTTTTCTCCGTATCCCCATGAATGTTCCCTGGAGGGAGCAAACGATGATTGCCATGGCAAGCTCTGGTAATCGTGGCAACTTTATCCGAACAAATATCAAGCATATTGTCGTGTTTTCCTGTTACAGGCAAGAGTCCCGTTCCTGTTCATTGCGTCGTTGAAGCGATTCACAGCATCGTCGAAAGTCGACTTAGCGTGGCTCGTGAAAAATGGCGAAATCCACATGTCGAGATCGATACGTACGTCATCATTCCAGCTGCTGTGCCATTTCAGGTTCGTATACCCAAAAGCAACAAACATCAAAAAGCAAATTCTCATTGTTCCTAAAAGAATTATTGAGATTTATCGATTCGTGTGTCTTTTAGGATTTGGTAGGCGAGGCCCTGGTGCGTCTTGGCTATCAAACGGATCTCATACCCAGCGCTAGGGGCAGCATCGTCATAAGGAACTGGAAGCCTCTGCCAATGGAAAAAATAGCGGACGAGCCACTGCGAACGGTTGGTGATATTTTGGCTGAACTTACGACCGTCGCTACGTTGAAGATCCAAGTCTATCGTTCGAGACCACCTCCTCCTAGTCCTACGGCTGATGTCCGCGACAAAATGTTGAGGCTCCTGTTGCTTCACAATCATGCACTTTTAGTCTCGGCTGGTTGTCCCCTGGATGAGGTAAGAAAATCGTCAATCCAAAAAAAACTCACAGCATCCAATTTTGCATGAAAAATAATGACACTCCACAGGCTTTTGTTATTCAAAAACATTTGAACGTTTGATTATTCCTTAATCGTGTTGTGAATTGACTTTAAACAGAATTTTATTCGAGCATGGTTGATTCTTGATGACGAGGCCGTTAATTTTAGACTCGAGGATTTTCTTGTCGGCGAGTTATTCCAGTTGTTTGAAAATCTCGAGGAAAGATTAAGACGAGGTGTAGACAACTTGGTATTATGCAGTGGAATAGCGTGTGAGTGTATGTGTGTGGGTGGCTGGTACGGCGGTAAGATCACTTAAAAATGTATAAAATGTAAATCTAGCCAGAGAGTGTTTCTCGCCGGGACACTTAATCTCATTAAGAAGTCCTCCGGTTCACCGGTGAACCGGGAGAGCCTGAAAATCGCGAGAAAGGAAACTCTCCCTCGATGTCATCCGTGCGGCGCGTCGTCTTCATAGATCCTGCCAGAGTTTCCTTCGTTTCATTCCTTTGCTTTCGTGCGTAATCTTCCACGAAGCGAACGTCTCTCTTTCTCTTTTGCTTTCCGGGTTTCACTCACCGCACCGAGACCCGTTGATCCCTGCCTTAAATAAATGCTTCCTCGGTTTCGACTTTACCTCGACTACTTGCTAATTCTCGAAACGGTCAAAAAGCCTCGCGGCGGCTCAGCTAGAAGGCTCCACCGAAAGGGAGCAGTGTCATTTTTATTCTTGGCGCTTTCACGCGTTCCAGATGCAATTTTTTTACGAGAATTTGTGAATCGTTTCTCATTCGGTTTTTTTTTCTTTTCATAGATGAGAAAATTGCCTCGATCTTTTGGCTCATTGTCAAGATCACTTCAATGAACTGCGCCAAGTTGATAGAAAATCGGAATGACGAGTTCGATGCTTTATTCATCGTTTAAATTTAAAAGATGTTGATAATAGTTGGCGTAGAGAAGATGGAAGAGGATGTGGAGTCCTCTTCGAATGCGGAAGATCTCTCATAGCCATAGCGTGTGATAGGATTACCCTTTACTCAAGTAAATTCGCGGAGCCTTCATCAAAAGCCTCCCCACCGGGGGGCAGGTTCGCCCTGCGATCTGGAGTGTGGGTGGTTCTGGTGATGGTGGTCTGGTGAGCTTGGGAAGAGACTCGCTGCAACGTGGTAGCAGTGTACGGTTTAGAGGTTCGGTGGGGATGGCGTAAGATGGCAAAACTGACGGCTGTGGAGTTCTCTCTCTCTCTCTCTCTCTCTCTCGTGCTGGGGAGAGATGAAGAGAAAAGGAAGGCAGGAGCGGCAGAGTGTATAAGGAACCGGACGAAAGCGGTGGGGGTTGAACAACCCCCGGTCTGGGCATTATCTAAGTGCACCTCTTTGAAGATCCCGTTATATGTATCGTACCCGACGAACTTTAATGCCGCTCACGGTGGTCTATGATTACCAATTTTCCCGACAGACGTTTCACCATCCATCCTCTTCCTCCTCCTCCATACATATACATGCAGCATGAGCAAAACGAACGCATATAGTCACGAGGATGTATATTTGCTTACTGAATTTTCGGCCTAACTGGGTCTCGAACTCGAAGCTTCAGTTTGCATCTTGGCTGATGGATATGACTACTTGTCGTATCTCATGGAGATGTACACACATAGAGGACGCTAAGTTTACACCAAGGACGTTTTGGAGGCCTCGGTATCTTACGCCTTGACCGAATATGATGGAGCAACTCTACCTGAACTTCTTCCTTCGATCTTTCGATCATAAATCAGTCTCCGCACCTCGACAAATTGTTTTCTATCGTCTGATAAGCGAGTCGACGAGCTTGTTCGATTGCAAGACTCCTGGGTACGCTTCTATGCCGGATATTTCGTACGAATAACTATAATTCCTTCAGTAAAACTAAAGTCTGTTTGATCTGAGTGGCTGAGTCGCATACCGATTGATTTACTACGATCGTCTCGAACCACCTTCGCCTCCGCATCTCTCTTCAGAACTCTATCTGCTCCGTGTGTTTTGTTGTCAAAGAAATTATCGCCATCAACACCACCGCAGGTCTCTGACATCCTCCACCTCGCTTAATATCGTTCTGATTAAACTGCGTCATCCCGGCAGCTCTCGAGTGTGCCGAGTCTCGTTTATTCTCGTTACGCGGATGTTCTGTATGCATAAAACGCGTAAATCAGGCTCAAAACGAGTGAGCCACACGTCTAAAAGATAAGCCTCGACGCTTTGAGATGATGCTCTTTGTCTCTCTGTCTTTTTTCCTCTCGTCGTCCGGGTACGTGACGCCACAATTTCCCGTTGTTTGCCCAATGATTTCTTAAATTGCTTCTACTTTTTTTTATCGCCTTTGTCGTAAATGATTATGTCTCTGAAAATTTTCATGCTCCTGGGATTAGCAGCACGAGCTCGTGAAACGTTGCTCCTTTTTTTTCGTGAAGAAGATTTTTCGTTTCATTCGATTTATTTGATTGGATCATCAAATACATTGATTTAAAAAAATATTTTTGCTGATCAATGTCTCCCGCTAAATGGACCGTCCAGGAAACGACCCAGAACTTGAAAAAGTGTAGGGAGAAAATTTTAAATTCTTGATTTACTGGAATTTGTGGAAATCATGGAAGAGATTTTTCGGGAACTTCGAGCCGGTGGGTTTTGGCTGGAAAAATTGAAAAAAAATGGTCGGTTTGGTCGCGGAAATACCAGTTGAGTGTGATTTTTGAATGGAAGCTACCGTGAAAAGGCGAGATCGTCGGATCCCGAAAGATTACGTCGTTAAGTGGCGTCGTGTGACTGATCCTCGTGTGTTTTTCAGGCACATCGCTCTCTTTTTCTCTCTCTTGTCATGTTTGTTCTTATAAATCACGTCGATAAGCAGCGCACACGCAACCCCGCTCTCCGTATATGGACGAAAACTTTTCCATAATCTCGGGGTTCTAACGCGTCTGCGAGTCGTAACTCACGTCGCGAGGTTCTTTGTTCACACGTCCTATTCGACGATCTTTTCCGCGCAATGAGGTTAACTTGTTTATTTTTGAAATTCACTTGTATTTTTTTCGAAGCGTTGTTTATCCTCCAGGATTTTCGTTATTTATTTGTTACAGATGACTCTGTCGTCGCTTTGTCGCGGGGGCAATGAGTTGTCCGAAGAGACGAGAAGGAATTTCGAGGCTTGGCTGCAGCAGCAACAAATGGGTCTTGGGCTCAACTCAATGATGCCATCGTCGAATCACCATCGAACACAGAGCCCGAGACCAGATTCCGGTGGTCCGGTTGGTGGCCCAGGAGGTCCGATAGGTCCACCGCATCCCGCCATGTTGCCCTACTCCCACAAAACTCGAATGCGCACCAGCTTCGATCCGGAACTCGAGTTGCCTCGCTTGCAAAGATGGTTCGGTGAAAATCAACATCCATCCCGCCAGCAGATCCAGCATTACGTTTCCGAGTTAAATTCTTTGGAATCAAGACGCGGACGCAAATTATTGGAAGCCAATAACGTCGTTTATTGGTTCAAGAACGCGAGGGCAGCGCAGAAAAGAGCTGAGACTCGGGGCATAAATGGGTACAGCCCACCTGGACTCAGTCCTCGTGGGGCCAGCATCATCAGCGAAGATTGTAGCGACGAGGAAGACGATTCCAGGCACCAGGTACGTTGCCCAATGCTCAGCGAATCTTTAGTTTAGTTTGACGACTTCCAGAACCAGGCCCAGATGTTCCGGAAGAGAATGAAGCTCACGAATCTTTCCCTTTCTTTCCAGTCGATTTCGCCTTCGCCACGACCACCCAGCAGTTCACCAGTCGGTCCCTTGTCACTGACGACACGTCCGGAGGACCAACAACCGCCGATATCAGCTCCAGCAGTTAAACGCGAAGAGGCAAGAGTTTCCTCAGGCTCTGAAGACGACGAGGCCAGTCCCACAGGCTCCTTGCCACCTGGATTCTCCCTCGTGCCAAGTCCCATGTTCGGCCATGGCATCATGTACATGTCACCGTATCTACCACCAAGGGGACAGCCCGGTTGTCCAACGAGTATGCTCGACGAGAGGCGAAAGAGAAACCGGACGTTCATCGACCCGGTTACGGAAGTCCCGAGACTCGAGGACTGGTTCAGTCACAACACTCATCCGAGCCATGCGGTAAGAAACTTTTCATCAATGAGAAGCAAAGTCGATATTCTCAAACGTATTTGTCAGGCCACGAAGCATATTTCCTCGAAAAATGAAAACGACGATCGAATCTTTTCTCATCAAAGGCCCAGCCGCTCTTAAAAAACGCAAAAGAATTCAATAATCTCGAGAAAAAAAAAATTCTTCATTATTTCTGTTGCTCAAAAATGTCCATTCCGATAAATTCGATGAATTTTTTGAAATTTGACGTTGATAATTTTGATTGCAGCTGATACTGAAGTATACGGAAGAATTGAACAGGATGCCGTACCGCCAAAAGTTTCCTCGCCTGGAGCCGAAGAACGTGCAATTTTGGTTCAAGAATCGTCGTGCCAAATGCAAGCGTCTAAAGATGGCGCTCTTTGACGGTGAATCACCGCAGCCACATTCCTATCACGCGGACTAGTTGACTGTTTCTCCTCTGTATCATAATTTCGCGAAAGATAATTTAATTTAACGAGAATATAAAAAAAAGGAAAGAGAAAAATTTGAGCAACAAGGAAGAAGGAGGCGATGACGAGAAGTCACGCGTGGTTGATTGTAGACCTGGAAGTAAAATGTATTTACGTGGGTATTTCCCGAGGAGAAAACGAAAAATTTGCGCACCCAGTGTATGCTACCCGAGAGGCTGTTATTATTGCTGTAATTATCACGTAAATGATAAACATTATTAACTATTAATTATCACGATGAATTATAATTACGAAAAACAACAAATTTAAATGAAAAAAGTTTGTAAATACGACGAATGGTATCGATTAATAAAAATATACGCCAACGTACGAGACGCTTGATCCTTTTTTTTCAAAGGCTTTGCTTCTTGTAACTCCTTGAAATCCTGTCCTTAAATGTTTTTTCTCCACCAACGTTTTCATCGAATTTCATAAGAGACTTATCCTTGCGTTGATTCGAAACGTCGGAAGATCTACGAGCCTGATAAGACATTGACTGCCAGTTTCGATTCAATTCACGCTGCTGTTACACGTTCGCGCGGATTGAGTGTCTCGCGGCGCAGAAGGAATGGCAAAACGAATCGAGGACGAGTTTCCGCAGATAGGAGAGAAAACATGGAAGAGCAGAGTCATTGCGCTTAGAAACGCGCTTAGATAGGGAGGCTGTTCAGTGTCTCCTCGAGCCATCTCTGACAATAAGCAAACACACCGCTGCTCTGATACACACGTGGGTACTTATTGGAATGTCGCATTTGGCAAAACGAGGAAAATCTATCTCTCCCGGCGAGTAGATAAGAAAACGAGCGAGGGTTGCCTCTGTCATCTAGTCAGCCCTAACTCAAACCTCTGACAATGGGTCAATGGATACGAATCGTTCTATGAAATACAACCGCAGCACCGCGACGTGTTTCAACGCTTCGCTGTTGCTATTTACTCGAACCATTCATTGCACATCTAAACGCAGAGTTCTCCAAGTTTCTCTAATAGAGCTGTGAGCTCTGTGGAGAAGGAGATCGAAGGAGAAGGACATGCTTTGGTTCTTTGTGGAAGTACGTGCCTGGCGAACGAGAGTCTCAATGTTTCTCATACGTGATCGTCGGCTCCATCAATCTAAAATGAACCCAATCAGGCCGATTTTATAGAAAGTGGGGATCGGAGCTGATAGCTCGTAGGATTTGACATTTTTGACGTACGATTACCAGCGTCTGATTGTTGAGGAGCTCAATGGCCAGCGACGAAGCTGAACGCGATCGAAACTTTTTTTTCGCCATCGAGAAGGAGGATTAGAAGGGTGCGGGTAGATTTGCCAGGAGGACAAAAGGAACACAGGGGATATATATACAAGGTTTGGTGTGTACCAAAGAAGAGTAGAAACGACGAGTCGAGAATCCCGAAGGGCAAGGATCGTCCGGGGGATTACACGAGAGATTTTCAATTTCGTGCAAGTTGGAATAACACAAAGATGACGAAATATACAGTCGTTTATGATAAGGGCGCTTGGAGTGTTGTGCGTAGGTTTTGGTGAATTCGAGCCAGCATGAAAACCAGACGAAGAGAGAGGCGACTCTCTTCTCAACGTTTTCGTAAGGAGAATTCCCTCGGTCCTATGACTGTGAGAGAGAGCAACGGGATTCTGTGGATTTAATGAGGATAGGCGGATTTGTCCAATTAAAACGTCTTACAAGGATCCATCTAACGGGAAACGGGAGCAGAAGAGTCGGAGCAGCGTAGAAAGAGAGAGAGAGCGAACTGGCAAAACGTCGCTTAATGCTGTACGCGCCCATCATTTCGCCGCCCCCTCATCCTCCTTCGTCGTCGCTACTCCTCCGCGTATTCTCTTTTGAGATTTTTTTCGACTTTGCTCAATCTTGCAGCTCATATTCAGTTCCCTGCAGAGAGCATCATCGATCTGATCTTATTAAACGAATCAACTTTCTCTCTTCTTTTCGTAGACACTGTCAATCATTGCGTCGTCGCTTTGACAACTGCCAATTTATTTCGAGGATTCGATTGGATATTCGTTCATCTTTTTCCTCCTTCTGATTTTTTCTTCGATCTTTCTCGTCGTGGGGAGTACAACGGGGATCATTTTAATTCGCAGAGAAAATAATAAAGCTCCCAGGGAAGCTGACTGGCCTGGATAAGCAAATTGCGTCGATGTGTCTGTCCTTGGCGCGCTTGATTCAACGGAGGAATCTCAGAGAGTGGCCAAGAGTTGTAGGAAAGAGAAAAGATCGAAATGGCCTCGGGAGGGTAGCGTTTGGCTTATAAAAAGAAACTTAAAAGTCAGCAGCCACGTAGATGATCCCTTTATCTGATCCTCATTTGTCAGGCGCCGTTGGCTCTTCCTCTTTTTCCGTTTTCTCCAGCTCGCTCGAGCTCGAAAGAACGGAGAGCAGGACCTCGTGACGAATGTGTTGAATAAAAAAAACTGGCCCCTTTGGCTCTCGGGGTAATTGTATCCATCGTCGTTGTCATGGGCGAACTGCGAGCAATTGTAAGAAAGTTTCGCGCAGCCCGATGGACCGTCAAGGACGATGCTCGGTAAAAATAAAAAATCTACCGCGATAATTTGTCGGCGAATTGAATAATTGAATCGACCAAACGTTCATTTAGTCCAAATGTAAAATATTGACGAGCCCCGGGCACATTTTCTTCAAAATCGTCGGAAATTTTTCGTCAAATCGCGTGAAAACCGTCGGCCTACATTCCGCCGAGATGTGCGAGGGTAGATGCGTTGATTCACACGCGGGCTGAGTTATACACCTGTTAGAGAGTGGGCTAACTGTTCGGAGACTGATGCCACAAGGCTTTGCTCTCTGGGCGCAGGAGGCTGCATTGTCAGCCTCTCTCACTTCGGCATTCACCAGGACGTTCTTATCTTTCTATCCGGAGAGCTGTCAGCAAAGTTCCTGAATAACGGCAACCTCCCCGCGCGTTCCAGTCTCTCTGCCCACTCTGTCTCTCTCTCTTGCTCTTGTTCTCCGTTTCTGTATATACTTCTGGGCTCTTCGGATGCTGCAGAGACAAGACACACGGAGAGGCCTGCTTTCTCTGCTCTTTCTCGTTCTATTATTATGTATATGTATCTCTACTCTTGGTCCTATCTCGCCCCTGACTAGGATATTCCCTCAACACGGTGTGTTTCCATGCCTTGCGCCGGACGTTTCCCACCAGCAGATAGATAATGCATATAATATTACGTTCATATACATATACATATTAATTCAAACACACACGCGAATATATATATACGAGATGCTGGGAGAACTGTTTCGGAAGTCACCCAACGCGTCATAGCCCAGACGCGTTTTAGTTTGGACGTATGAAAAATTGCTTGTCGCCTTATCAGCTGCGGCACTCGACTGATAACAATATTATAAAGCACACAATTGGCTCAAATGCTCCTTGTGAACTTTTGCAACCTTGAACCATTCGCCCTTTGTATGCGGCTGTGCCTTTAGGAACGAATGCGGTGACTTATGGCGTTGGAGAACGTGTGACGAAGCGACGGATATTGTGCACCCTCGTGCATCGCGAAAGTACATCGCAGCAAGAAAGGGGTGGATTTTTTTTCATGCAATTTCGCAAATTCGAGTAGTAGTAACTTTTGGGATTATTTGCTTCGATCCTGACCATTCCTGGAGGGGATTTCAGTTTGAAATTTTTGTAGTGGTAACTGAGAGTGTGGGAAAATAAAGTGCAAAGTCAATTATAAAGTAAATCGATAAAGATATATGCGATGTTGAAAATGAGAGCGAAAAATGAGGATCCTAGCCGCAGGGATCTGAGGAATATTCGAGAGCTCGCAAATTAGCCGAAGGATTGGTCTCATAATCCTTGAGGGATGCGAGCGATGGAGTCGTGGCCAGGGAGAGACTCGACGACGGTAAGATGAGGTCGTATAAATGAACTTTGGCCCTCTTTCTCTTTCAACTGCGCCTTATTCTTTAATCCTACTATATATAACGCAGCGACTCTATAAACTGCTCTCATTCCCCATATTCCTGTATATATAGAGCGTCTAAAAATTACGATTTTATGTGGGGGTGACCCGAAGAGCGATTGAAAGTAATGAGCCCGGCATAGAGGGCGTTCGTCGCAAGAAACCGTAACGCTCTACGTACAGAATGTTGCTCGATATAAAAAAAATCCCTGGCCAATGATCTGGAGAGTCCATCGCAGGGATCAAACGAGAAAATCTAGCAAAATTTCTTCAATCGTTAGCACACTTTTTTGCTCTCCATTAATCCCTCCTTCGCCTCACCCCCATTGGTATTTATCGTTCAAGGATAAATCCTTTGAGCTATTTGAGCAGAAAAAAAAATAATCCAGGTTCTTTAGGACACGAGAATCATAATTTATATCATTGTATCACGAGATTATACGCGCTCCAGCCTGGCGATAAACAATATTATTTTGGTGATTGCACCATGATTGGGCCGTTACGAGCTCGAGGAGTCTCTGCGAGGATTAATAACTACCCTTGATCTCTACCCTAGTCGTTCCCTGAGGATCATGGAAAAATGGGAGAGATTCTTGCCCAAGTGGGATTAGAAATGACTGCATCGTGATTCTTGCTGCTCTCTCATTTTTCTCGACCCTGCTCTCCTTATTTCTATCTTGTGTACAGACTTTCTTCTGTCAATCGCCCACACGAAAGGTCGTAACTTTCAGGATCTCGCTCCTCCGACCATGCCAACCGAGCCGTTCTGTTCCTCTGTAAACAGTTCAACATCGAGAGAGAAAAAGCGACCACCCGCTTAATTGATCTATGGACGACGTCCCAGAGGTTTACCAAGTGGCTCGGACTCTCTTTCCCACCAGCTTTGCCCTTAATTCATGAACAATGTTATTTTACTCTTACAATTTCATATGTAAGCTGCAAACCATGAAACACGCGACATCCTAATTCATAAGATTACAAATAAATTAGTCTCGACACGTAAATTCGTGTTTGAGCGATTTACTACGTTCGAAAATCGAAAGACGAAGGTCAAAGGTTAGCTGATAATCAAAATAAATGGAAAGAGTGTAAAACGAAAAACGTAGAGCCACGTTACAATCTCAAATTCGATTTTCAATTTTTCAAAACTGCTGCCAAAAACCTGACAATTTCCCCAGAACTTGGACGAGTGGTTTGCATCACGAGCTGCTGTTAAAACGTGGAGGAAGTACTGGAGCCAAAATAAGGAGCGAAAGAGGCAGGGAGACGCGCGTACCACTTAATTCCTTAACCCTTACGTATAGACTTTGAGAAAATTTAGGGAGTCACTTTGTAGCCGTAGGACGAGAGCGTAGGGAAGAGAAATTGGTGGCAAGATGGTCTAGTTACTTCTTGCTGGGTTGCTCGAGGAGTTTGGAGTGTTATTGCGCTCAAAGGGGTTGCAGATATGGAGAATGAGACGCGGAAAGAAGGGCGTAAAGTATGCACATATATTTATATGAGATCCATTGATATCAACGATTCAGCAACAAAAGGACGTGAAATTGGTGGATAATGCGAGAGACCATTCAGTCCCTTTTGCTTCGGAGCTTACAACGTTATTATTATTGTCATAACATTGTTGTTATTATGATATAATAATTATAGTTCAGGATGCGGTTCACCAGTGAGGCTAAAGCGAACGCGTATAGCAGGTGCTCGGCGAGATCCTTGCGTCTTACGCTCCCGGACGATACATAATTTATGTCGCCCGCGAACTGGGGCTTAAGACAGTATTAAGATCGACCAGCCTTGTGACCAGTTATTATTATGCTTGCAGCACCGATACGAGCATTTATGGGTTTATTCCCTTCCTCGTATACAGTACTGAGGAAACGATCACCAGTAATCAGCAACTCGAGCTCATACGGCACGAATCTATCAACGATACCGACAAAAATCTCATTCACTTGATAATCCGATTTCTTTGCTTTTTGATTATCGTGAATTTCGTAAAAAACGATTTTCTCCGAAAATATACGTGAAGCTTGAAACGAAAATGGCTGAGGAGACTTGTCAATTTCTTAACGAAAAAATGAACGAGAAATCGCGAACTTTCGTCCGAATGGATTTCAGATTAATTGAAAACTCTCGTCACATCGATTTCAACTGATTTCGAACGAAAATTTACAGCTTAAAATTGGAAGGATTATTCGTAGATTTGCCTGCTCACGACCCTCGCTTTTTATTGATTATTTCATTTGGTATATTATGAATAACAATTACAAGCAATTGTATTTATAAATATATACTTAACTCTTGTTACTAAGTAGAGAGTAAAGAGAGTAAGAGGAAGTGAAAAGCGTCTTGGCTGATGTTAGTGGGTAGTCGGTGGTGCTGGAAGGTTCGCGATAAAGCAAAGAGCCGGCGCTAAATACTTACATAAATCTGTATTGCCTTGCTCTTGCTATAAGGGCAACAACGCGCCAGCTCGGAGCAGCCGAAGTTTATATCAGAGTTCAGTCTGGTATATCTATATAAGGATTTGTTCCCTCATACCACGTTGACCATTTCCGAATGTACATCTTTTATACGAGACGTTCACTGCCTGCGGCTAGTGGTGACGAAACTTTTTTTCCTGTCACTTTTTCCACTGAATAGTGACAAATTTTTCGTTAAAAAAGAAAACAAAAATCTCAATTGGATGGACGACGCTAATGAAAACTGGAAAATCCACATGTTTTCGCATTGTTCTCGAGATTTGAGTGGTCGGCGGTGCAGCAGGCAATCGGGCTTTGAATATTTTTTTTTCTCTTGAAAAAACGAACGAGCATCATGATTGGAGATCCAAAGTGCAAGGCTCGGGAACATAGAATTTCAACAGGACAACAAACAGCAATAAAAACGAATCTGCACGTATGCAAAAACGTTACAAAAAGCGTCATGGAGAAAAAACTTGAGCCAAATAAATGAAATGATTGCAAAAAATTGACCGGCAGGAGGAGGTCAAAGCGAAATTTCCTGAAGACCTCGAACTTCGCGCATGATGGCTTAATGATTATCCCGATTGGATATCGATCCGACGAAACTAAAAACGGTTATTTGGAGTGATAGTGTCTTTCTGAGTAGGAGGATGAAAGGGCCGGGGCGAGGAGTGAGCGCAAAGGAGCAGAGGGAGGCGGTGAGGGGCATTGGAGTCTCTTCTTCTTCGCGGGTGTGCCGTAGCAATAAATCTACCGGGTATATCTGAGCTCATGAATGTTATTAAGATACAACCCCCATGGTCTCACTCCCTCGGCGTCTCTCTCAGTCTCTCGCTTGAGAAAGCGTTCTTGGGGGCCTGTGCAGCGCTGTGAGTCTCGCGTGTGCGAACAAATACATATATACACACCATAAACATCCCTTACGTGTTATATGCGTGTCCAAATACATGGGAAGTTTCATGCCGAATGGTTTCGAGTCGGCGTGGAACGTCCCGTCTCGTGAATATAAAATCTGATTTATTCTCCGTCCAATTCACCGAGCCTGCTCTGAGATTTATCAAAAACATTCATCATTTTGCTCGCGATACCGTCACTTGGCTGCGGTTATATTTTTCCACGAGCCTGGCCATTGCGATGGCTCAGACGGTGCGGAAATGTATGAACCTTCGAAGACGCGACGATCTCGCGAAACGCTCCGCCTGCTCTCTGCTAAAAAATTTGACAGATTCGCAGAACACGTCTCGAAGTTCCCTTCGAATGGTCGAGTGGTCCGGGCAGTGATTCGATTTGAATTGATTGCTATTTACTGAATTAAGGACTCGGAGTCGTGTCGAACTGAAGGATCGCGATAAAGCAGGTTTTTGGGTCCGGGATCCGGGTGGTGTGTTCCATATGGTCACACGCTATACTAAGTGGAAAAGATCGCGTGGGCAGGACGTCCGGAAAATATTTGCTTAACAACGTACGCTTCGGTTTTGCTATCAAAGACTTTTTTCCATTTTTTTTTTTTTTGCAAAGACAGCCTGAGGCATGGAGGAAGAAAAGGTGGATGAGAGAATGAGGGAGAGAGAGTGGAGAGGATGAGGAAAGAGGCTGGTGATGGGGACCGGTAGGTGGCGCAGCTAGCGACCTGGAGAAACGGTTATGAAGAAATACCGCCAGCGGTAATCCCTCCATAGATCACTAGGTGGCCTTCCATCTCTCTCTCTCTCCCTCCCTCTTATTCCGTGGGTCTTCACAAACGCCACGTTTTCTTACGCGGTTGAGCGTCTTAATACCCCCGACTTAACTCATACTTAACCCGCAGCGCACGCGAGCTTATGATCGCGCACCACAAGAGGGCGCTGCACGCGCCTTTCCGCTTCGAAATATAAAGGTACAGGTATATCGAGCGCATTGCAGTACAGCTCTGCACGGTGGCTGAAACTTGTGAGAACGATGTTGCGATGACGACGAAGCTACACAGAAGCTTCACCTTCAGTAAATTCTCATTTTTTACTCAATAACTGCAGCAGTGCAGCGAGTAAGAAATAATGTTTGCGCGAAGACGCGAGTAATCTCCTGCGTATCGACTCGATTTTCTATAAAAATGAGCCAAGACTCTCGATGCCTAAATATTAACTTGGAAAATAAAAAAGAAAAAAGACAAAAAATCTGTAATTTCGATAATTGAACGTGTACGGTCGAAGAAATATGAGACAGAGAAAAATTATGCTGGGGAGCGTCTGAATATGCTTGCGGCTCTTACGCCATCAGAGTCCAATGTCAATTAATTAATTGGGCTTCAGTCCTGTATTAAATGGACCACGGTCGACATCAAAGACGAGAGAAACGATTGGGTTTCTAAGCACGAGATTCACCTCCTCAATGTCTTCTTCCTTCCTTCCCCAACCGGGATACCGACAAGCTATACACAAACACACGTGCGTACATCAACGTATTTGGCCACTGCGACCATCGCCGTAGTCCTCTGTGTGCCAATTAATAAAGACCCGGCCTGTTTGCTTCTAAAGTCGTGCGATGCACCCTTCGAATTTCGTTACAGCCCGAGTTTACTTGCACGTCATATGCACAGGAGATTCCACCGAACCAAGTTTAAAAACTCTGAACAAACCATGAAATGGTATCTGCTCCAGAATAAATTCAGATCCGCCCAACCCTGAAAGCCCCGAGTGTCAAATTCGAAAATTTCGAGCAAGGATCGAAAAGTTGAAGAAAAAAAACAAAAATATTCCAAATTCTTCATTTTCTTACTGCTCATACCGAAAATTTACTTTCATGCATTTCCATCGGATCCTCGTAATCCTCGCGAGACTCCCACGGATCACGGAGATTTATATTAAATTTTATATTTTGCATAATTGTGACAACGAGCATTGTCGCAATTTATTAGAATTTCTTTTTGAGCGACGTAGACATAAAGAATTTTTCCGAGCAGTGCATCATTTCTTTAGCTCCGAGTACAAGGACTGCATGGACAAAACGAGCATAAAAATGGATACATGAATACACATATAAAGTATATATATTATGTTTAGCATCGTTGTAGTGCGATAACGTGAAAGACGAACGTAGAGGGTGGGAGGGAAATATATAAATATAGATATGCATTAGTGTGTATAAAGGAGAGAAAAAGACAAGAACGGGGCGCGTGCGTTTACGTATAAGCCTTGAAGGGTGGTTTATGTATTACGGGTAAGATATCCGATGATTTAGCTGCGGTCTCAGAGGCGAGGCGGTTTCGCAGCATCACGAGAGATTCTACGCTGCGTCGCGATGTTCTCAAGACGCAAGAGGCCACAGGGAAAGGTGATATATACATGTTAATGTATATATGTATATGTTTATGTGTGTATAATATGAAAAAGAGAGAGAGAGAGAGAGAAAGAGAAAGAAAGTCTTCTTATCTCGGTGGGTCTTCTATACAGCATGAGCCGTATAACCGCCCGCGCGAGGTGTAATCTTTTATTAATTCTCCGACTTGCCAAATTTATCGTGGCTTTTGTTTACCACCCAAGCCACCCCGGGATCTCTTAAATCTCGCTCTTGTGCGCTCGAGAGGGACGAAACGAAGGAAGAGAAAAGCGAGAGACTTCGAAAGTGATTTTTGCTCAAAAGTCGATTGTTTTTTTGTTTATCACGAAAAACGGTCGCAATGTCGAGAAAAATCGGGTCGGGAAACGAAGTTTTCTGCAAAGTCGAGAAAGATGTAGGTACGAAATTTTGGGGGAGCATGGAATTTGCGTGGACACGTGAAAAATGTTGCCGTCTTCACTCATCGAATTCTTTGACATCGAAATTTGTCGTCGAGGATTGACGAGAGAGGTAAGAGTGATGCACACGAGGAAGCGTGAATAAAATAAGAAGATGGATAATAGAGAAAATTTTTTAATAATTCAAAGGCAGGGATCGGCAGGGGTTGGTTGTCTTGGGCCGCTGTTGAAAAAGATGAGGCAACGATGGGTGGAAGGAGAAGGTACAGGGCAGGTATAGTATTCCCGCGGAGAGCGTTTTGCGGGTATTCACGATTTCCATGAACCAGAGCGAGAGCTCGGGAATAGCGCTATATTATTATTAGAGTCCCTTAAGTCTAAGAGCCTTAAATCTGCGATAAGTTATGGGCACCCCTCTCTCTCTCTCTCTCTTGCTTCGTGGGTGCCGCTCCTTACCCCCTTTCTTGTCCTTCCTCTCTCTTTCTATTGCAAGAAATCTCCTTTTTGCTTCACGCAATCTCAGCGTCAGCGCAAGAGAGAAAATCATCGTTTATACACTAATGCATGAGGCATTCCATGCCAAATTAACAAACACCTGCCTGCAAACTTTCAGCGTAAAGTTCAATCCATTGGAGTGTCATCGAATGAATTCTCTTGTTCAATCACCTTAATGAGACGTTTTTTTCTCAGGGCACACTTCGTACCAATGAAAATTCACGCTCAGTGATCGCCCTGGGTCAAATTGACCCGAACGTCAATCTCAAAGCTATACAAAACCGAATCGTCGTTTTTCGAAAAAAAAATCGATCAAGAAATTGATGATTGATTTTTTTAAGTCACGAAATTCATTCTCAGCTGCTCCGTGCACTTTTCATCATTTTTTATGGTGTATCCTTTTTTGGAACTTCTCATAAAGTGCAGAAAATCGGACGATAGTTTGAGAGGAAAACTTGATGAACACGAAGGAAGAACAGCAAGGGTGAATTGTATTGCGGAAAGGGTGAGAGTTAACCGAACAGATCGAGTTGGCAGGGAATGCCTCATGTATATGTAATATTTCCGTATAATATCTTAGTCTACGAAGAACGCATCTTCTTTCTCTGTCGCCCATACTCGCCTTTATCTTGCATACATTATAACGTGTCTCGCGGCAGGGGGTGAGAAAGAGGGAGAGAGGATTTGGTGCTCTTTTCCTCGTCTATCTCACGAGCCCACACCGTGGAGTGAAATAGGGATGTTAGAAAATAGGGTGGGTTGAGAAAAGTGAAGAGTGGGAGACGGTTAGGTTGAAGGAAAGGCGAAGAAGAGCTCGAAGCAGCAGGCCTCGCGAGGGTGGTCGAAACCCGCGCGTGGTAATTGAAAATAACTGGTCGACCCCTTCCCCGAATCTTATCCCTCCTCCGCTCCCGAATAACCAAGATAAACCTGCAGGGATCATCTCGCCATTGAATCATCGCGGTCTTTCGGCCATTTATCCTGGTAACGGGACTCGAGATAATAAAATGAAAAAAAAAAATCCTTCATATACAGCAGGATGTAATATTCAGAGCAAAAATCCAACTTGGCAGTTATGAAATCTACGCCCCTGAAATACGAGGGTCAAAAAATCCTGAAATAAGATCCTAAATTTGATGCTTGATGCGGATGTTGCTTCATGGAAAATTCCGCAGATTTATAATCCCTGCCATGGGATTTTATTCACGCAGGATTATTAATCGACAGTTTAGAAAAGGTTTATGCTAAATTATCGATGAAAATTTTCTGTTTGTTTTACTAATCCGTCGAAAAGGTTACAAAGTTTTCGTCTGAGACGACTAATTTGTAATCCAAACAAACCGCGAGACTCTCGGAAGGAGAGCGAAGCCGATGACACGTACTGGCAAATAGAAGAAAAAAAATGGATTTTCCATCGCACATGTTAATAGGATGAGTGTGAGGAATGAATAAACAAACGAATGGACACGAATCAAAACGATAAATCTGTGATAAATATCAATTATTCTGATTCCCTGTTGGATAAACGTGACTGACAGCGTTCTCGAGACACTTCTCGCTGCACACGAGACTCAGAGAACGAGGATTTAAACTTTTTAAGTCTCTCGCTTCTCCAAAACTGTCCTGGGGTGTCAGAGGGTTATACCAAAGTTCAGAACTTCCGGTTGACTTGACGCTTTCTCTTCACGCTTTCGCGCGGTTTTCTTCTCGTTCCTCTTATACACAACAATCGCTCTTTGTATACACATCAAGTGCCTCTAATCCTAATTCAACAAGAGTCTTCTCATGCTACACTCTAGAAAGTTTCCGAAGCAGAGCCCACGATTATTGATTAGGTCAACGTCCATAACGAGCCTTCGATATTTTTCGATCAATATTTAACAAAAAAAATCGGATAATTACGAAAAAATCTAATCTACCTGGAATTTTTTTGTAGAAAACGATCCTCGGGTTTCGCGAAATAGTGTTTCACCCCGCAAAGTATTCGTTCGGGAGAATTAAGATTACATTTGTACGAATATATCGTCGCGAGACTTGGAAAATGTGTTTTGCGAGGGTTGAATTTTATATTCGACATCTTCTCCTTTTCTCCGTCTTTCTCTCTCGTTTATCGAGGCAATAAAAACCATCGGTAGACTTAAGATTGGCAAGATGCCCAAAATAAAAAAAAACTGTTGCCTTCTCTGCCCATCGTTTCCTCGGTTTTCTCGCTGCGTTTCGCTCAAACTCCAACGATCCGCGCCTCGAGTTACTCTGCTTGTACTCTGATGTGTACAGCGTGTACGGGGCATCGGGGCGTCCCGATAACGCCGTGAAATATGCTCATCCGGAAAACTTCTACGACGTTACGTTCGGCAGCAGTGTCGAGCGTGAAGAAACCTCCGCAGGGGCTCGGATCGACATTTTTCGGAGAAAACTTCAATTTTTTTCATTAAATTTCACGATCAAAAGGAAATTCGTAAAAAAAGAAAACAGTTCGAAACGAATTAAATGACAAATTCGTCAATACGAGACGTTTAACACGTACCTTTCCTGTTGGTAACCCCAAAGCGTACAAATAACGTCTGCAGTGACGAGTAGATCGAATCGACGGATCTGAATCTGCGTTGGATTCGCGTCTGGTTGCCTGAAAGGATGAAGAGCTGGATTCCAAGTTCCCGAAGGGTGGGGACGCGAGAGGAAAGCTTCGCGGTGATTAGACAATTCGCTAGACGGTGCAGAAAGGTAGAGATTGAGCCGGGGAAAGTATGATGTACGTCAAGGCAGGTTAAAACAGATATGACCGAAGCTGCGTGACACTTTTGTTGACGGAGCGAAAGACAAAGCGAGAATCGTTATGGAGTAGAATCGAGGGACCAGTACAAAGTTTTGGCAAGTTCCATTGCGCAGAATGTAAATTGTCACGGAGAGTAAAATTAATTTGAACAAGATAAAAGCTGTAAAAGCTGAAACAAGGTTTTTCTACAGTAATCCTGAGTTCCGATATTAATCTTTAGATACATGTATGAATAAATATTTCGATACAGATATTACGTTGATAAGGGATGATTTCTATCTCTCTCAGTCTATTTAGGGTTTGTCTTATGGGAACGAGGAGCATGCTTCGATCTATACCGGAAGGATTTTGGTGGTTTGTGAGTGCCAACAGATGCACAATTTAGAATAGAGTGTCTCCGTCGCTCCTTCGTCATCGCCAGCGTCGTCGTCGAAATCTCCGTGTTGAGTACGATGACGAATTCTACGTGTGTGAACCGTAGCCACCTCGTTCCTCACCCCTTTCTCTATCTGTCTCACGTTCTCCTTCTCTTTCCTCGATGTAAGCATCGAGCTTCGCTCGCGTCTCTCTCGTCGTCTGATCTTGTTAAGGGCGCACTGAACCGCGAATCACCGAAAGCTCATTCCATTCGAAAATCCACCACCCTCTGGAGCACACACAAATTTTACGACATTCGTCGTCGCCGGCGACTCTATCCAGCATATTCGACCCATCAAAGCGAACGTTGATCAATACGATTTTTTAACTCCAAGAAAAATGGAAATCATCATTGTCCATCGAACAACATTTGAAGAATTAACAAATTTCGCGTTTATAATAAAAATGAGAAAATTGTTGGGAGGATTTTTTCACATGAGTAGGAAAAAAATGCGGTGAGTAGTATAAGGAAAAGCTTAGAGCTGTGTGGGTGAGAGCGAGAGAGAAAAGTTGGCGGGATTTGATTTAGGTAGATGCCAGAGCAATTACGAGTGCACATTTCAAAAGACGTATTTTATAGGAGGGCGAAACCGAGTGGAGTTTAAGGGAGTGAGAAACCCCTTAGCTCCATCAGCTATGGGGTTACAAAGGTCCACGCGATTCTATACGAAAAGGGGTGGGGCGGGGAGGGGGTAAAAGCTTGCGATTGCAACCATGTTACAAAGCTTACATATACATTTCATTTCATTCGAATATATATCTATAGACATCGTAATAGAGTAGTACACTAGCGTGAGTTCGTCTACGAGATTTTGGCTTTGTACAGAGACTGGCGGCAACGACGCTTGGGATCCGAGGACCAACGACGAGAACGAGAACGACGCGACGTCGAAGCCGACAAAAGATAAGCCGCTATTTATACCCCGGAGCTTAAAGACCGAGAAGGGAAAGACATGAGCTTTCTCTCTCCCGCTTTTTTTTTCTCTCCGTCTCTCTAAACCGTGGGATAGTCGACTACGCGGGGGAATAAAATTGTTTCAAAGCCCGCGTCGTTTTCGTCACAGAATACAGAAATTACATATGTACAAACCCCACACATTTCAGACACTGTATCGTTACATGTTCACGACATGGAAACGTCCTGAGCCTCCATGCAGGCTGTGGAATTTTAATCAAAGCTTCCTCATTCAACCGCTAATTACAGGATTAACATTACAGACAATTAAGAAGACCCTGTATGGGGCTTAGTTACGGGGCAAATGTTTAGTGATCGAATGCGAGAAACGCTTCACAAACGAATGATGTGACGATTGGGTCTGTTTCTACGGGGAGAATCCTGCGCTCTGTCATGAGGTTGAAAAACGTGGATGCTGCATTATGGATTGAAAATATTCAAGGAGCATCTGAGGGTAAAAGTGAAGGGACGAACGTTCCGAAGCTACACTTGACTTTTTCTTGCTTCTGGAGAATAAAACGATGAAGATAAAGAAGCAGAAGAAGTATCGAGACAGAAAATAGGAGCAAAGCTCTGTATCGGGCGACTCAGTTGCAGTCTATATTTCTTAGAGTTTGAGAGAAGCGGGAGAAGGAGGACGCGAAGGAAAGCGCGAAGACGAGGCTGCTCCGGTATACTCTGCCGCCCCATTCTCCTCACCTCATCCGCTCCTTCCCCCGTTTACCCCGGTGGGTGGATACCCAGACCGAACTGATCAATACTTGAAACACCGCGAGGTATCGTGCCGCTATTTCCGGTCTCGCTGTGGCGGAAATGAAGGCGTTAAAAATATATAACCGCGAACACACAGCACCGAAAGCGCCAAACTCACCCTCTTCCTTCGCGGTTACTCACCCTCCGAAAACACCCAAAGATAGCACTCTTTTTTTAAACGCTCTCTCCATCTCTTTCTCTTTTGTAAAAACTCGCTTCGCTTCACTTGAACCTCTCGCCCGGTATTATGTGTTTCTTCAACCCCTCTCACCATTCTCCGCAACCCCTAACATCCCCGCAGCAACTCTCTTTTCCTCCAGCTAACCAGCATCTCTTTCTCTTATTCCCTCTCTTTTTATTCATCGCTTTATTCGACTCCCGACGAAGTATGTACGAGTAAACTTCTTCGGCCGCGCCTTTATCTATAACCGAATAAGAAAACTCGATTTTACACAACCCCGCCTACCTTCTCGTGTAAGGGTTTGCGTCTGCATGGGACTTGATCGAATTTTAATTACAGCTATCTGTTTCTACATCCGAGCAAGCTCTTTATCAACGTTTTGTTCTTCATTCTACGTGATAGAATCTCTTGAATTCTCGAGCAAACGTTTTTTATGAAATTTATCAAAAAATGTGAATTTTCTTCGATTCGGAATGTATTTTGCGCAATTTTGAACGTTTATTTGGAGCTAAACGAATTTTTTTGGAAAAACTCACGTGTAAGGAAAGCATTCGAAGTGAATATTCGGGAAAGTCCGTTGGGGGAAAATAAAAATATAAGGATCGTTGACAAATTGAAATGACGGGAGAAAGCGCGGAAGGCGTGACCATGAAAGGACGGGGCTTGGAAAGCCTCGGATTTGTGAAATCGCAACTAAAGGGGTTGGCTCGAGGCATCAACAGGTAGGATTGAGAAATGTGGTTGCGACCAACCACCCACCTCAATATCCCGATGTACAAGCGAGTCGGAGGGCGAACTGGATAAGCCCGGAGCTAAGCGCCGGCGCCAGCTAAACCGTTTTCGCTCACACCCCTTGGGAAGGGTGTGACCTACCCTTCCATTGGCTCCCATACGGTATGAAGCGACGAGCCGCGCGAAAAAAAGCTTTTTACCACGAATTCTCCCTGCTTGACCTGCGCGGATAAAATCTCCGTTTCTTTTTACACTCACGCGCTTCACCGCCTCGAAACATTAACTCTGCGGAGGGGCTGGCACGACCCTCGGACCTCTGCGAACAGGACGAGGATAATGAAAGGACTCGAGGGTTGATTTTTCCTGCTTTGCGACCCCTGCTCTGTCGCTTGGGAGCTTTCTGAAGCCGTATCCTGCTCGGTTTTTGTTTTAATTCGAGCATTTTTCGTACACACACTCGTCCTTCGCGTTTACCCTTTTTTCACCTCATGTTCCTGCGTGAAACTTTATTTATATCGTAATCGTCATAAAATGGTGCTTTTTGAGCTTTCAGCAATAATTGGATTGCGTTTTATAAAGCTCGCTTCTTATTTATCTTTCCGTTAAATTTATGAAACCCTTTGAATTTATTGTTTCATCTCTATTAATGTAATTAGTCTGGGGAGGATTTTTCTCGAATATCTTGAAGCTTGAAAATAAATCGAGGATCCTGTCGAGACCCAAGGATATAAATCGATAGACTCCTCCTAGGGGGATTTAAAAGGTACGATAAAAAAGCCGCGCTCTTGTCGTCGTTGTTGTCGTCGTCTGTACGACTTTGTGGCGACTGCTCTTTATATAAAGTCTATGTATATCGATGCCTATATGTATACATCGATATATAAAGCCTCCAAGGAGAAAATATCCGCATGGGTCAGCCGAGAGAGGCTTAGACTTCCCAGAGACGACCGCGCTCAATATCGGCTTTGGGATACTCGAGGTATTTATCTAATGTCTTATATTTTCCAACGGACTGACCATTCAAATCTTCAAACCGCCGAGTTTTTCTTAAAATAGGAAAAAAAAATTTATCTTCTCTAAAACGACACCATAAAAAGTAGAAGCTCGGAATTGAATGGATATTTTCAGAAACATACTCGAAGCAAAACAGATTTTTAGCACGACGCTGTATTCCCCAAAAATTTCAAATCGAAACGCCAGATTTTTTAACTTTTTCGATTCATCGCCGGACGTGTGCCACGAAGTTGGCTGACCATTGACTCGCTCTCCACCAGAATATGTTCCGGGGAACTAACCTTTTTAGAGACATTTTTCTAACACTCCGCATCGCGATTCCCAAAGTTTTATTGAGCCTCAAATTTGACCTTTAAATAATGAAACTGGTCGGTCAATTATTCACTCTTTCGTATATGTCGCTGATGATATTGCTGGAATGGTTGCCTTCGAAGTGTCATTGTGACAGTGCAGATTCCGATGTCAGTTCTGGGTCCAGCTCAGAATCGCTGAGTCGATACTATCGGAAATTTTCCCCGCATTCCGTAAGAGACTTTTGCTTTTTTTCCTGAACATTATATTCGGGAAAATTGTATGAAAAATGTGATGGAAATTGATCGTTGATCGAGGTGGAAAATTCCATGTCAGGAGCATCGACCAGCATTGATCGTTGATCTGCGACGTCGTTCCTTCAAATCGATACCAGAAGAATTTCTCCGTGAACCCAAAACGGAAGTGCTCGATCTTGGTGACAATGAATTAACCGATTTACCCAAGCGACTCGCGCAATTGAGAAATCTGGAGGTTCTCGATCTCATGAACAATAGCATTACCAATATTCCACCCACGAGCTCAATCAACGAGTTGCCGAATCTCCAGTTCCTCAAGTTGTCCAAAAATCCGCTCAAAAGTCTCGAGGGGATTCGTGCCCCATCTCTTCTCTCTCTCGAAGCTGAAGACTGTGGTAAAGTGTAACGTGCAAAAAAAACTCATAATTTTGTTAAATTAACCCCGCGAGTGCACACCTATAAGTGCAAATTGGGTCAATCTGACCCAAATCGTTGTATTACGGTAAATATCAATTTTTTGTATTTTTTTTTTGTAAAATGCCAAATCATTCGTTGCCATTAAATGCCAAGCTATCGATAACGGAAAATCGTTGGGGTCAAAGAGACCCAGTATGCACTCGAAGGCGTTGAAGTCCATTCGAAAAATCTTCTCGATAATTGTGCGAATTATTGTCTCTAGAGATCAGTGGGATAAATCGTGTTTTTTTCGATTCTGTACCATCGTTGAGAAGCCTCAACGTCACGAAGAATCCTTTGAAGTTAATTGAAAATTTGGCAAGCGAAAATTTGACGGAGCTGGTTTTGGTGGATTGCCAATTGATGGATTTGCCTCCGGACTCTTTCGATGGGCTGCCAAATCTTGAGAATCTCGATCTTCGTAGCAATCGGTTAAAAACCTTGCCCGACGAAATATTCTTGAAAAATGTCAACCTCATGTACCTGAGTCTCGGCAATAACACTCTGGAGAGCATAAAAAATACGTGGTTCGAGAAAAAACTGAACCTCCAAAAACTTGACTTGTCGGACAACAGAATAACGTCGATAAACGAGGCGATATTCGCGCAACTTTTGGCTCTCGCGGAGCTGAATCTCGGGGGTAACCGAGTAGTGGCATTGCCGAATCTGAAAACCTCAGCAATAAATGTGAATTTGGCAAAAAATTCTATCGAGAGTCAAAGATTGTGGGATTTGTCGGAAATGACAAAAGTCCGAAGACTCGATTTGAGTAAAAATCGTTTTAGTGGAGATTGCGACGAGTTCAAGTCGTTCTCGTTGCGGATGCTCGATCTTGGATACAACAATATGACGAGGGTCAAGAGAAACAGCTTCTCGAAGGTGCCAAGTTTGACGGATTTAAGCCTGAGAGGTACAGGACAATTAATTTATTTCAGGCTCCAATCAACATGAATTTGAATCTTTAATACCCTCCATTTTCCTCCTCTCGTTTCTTCAAATTCTTTTCCTCCAAAGGAAACAAATTATCTCATGGGGCCGACCTTATCTTCGACGATAATGGAATCCTCGTCGAGATAGCACTCGAGGATAACCCATGGCACTGCAATTGCTCGGATCTTTATCCTTTATTTTCTTATCTGATGCGAGGAGAGAAAGCGATGCAATCGAGTCTCGTATGTTTCACTCCTTTGAAAGCGGAGGGCAACACGTGGTGGGATTATTGCTCGGACGAGTGGGGCGAGCTTATGAAGTCTGATAATTCCATGGGTCCGGGTAAAATTTGGTTGATCATCGTGTCCATTGCGTTCGGTGTGTGTCTTTTGATTGCCTTAACGATGTACATCGTGTATTCGTTCAAAAGGAACGACCGCAACGAATAAATTCAAATTGAAAAAAAAAAACAAAAAAATTGAAAAATTTTTCGATTGTTTTTTCAAGCTGCATCGGTGAAAATTGTTTGTTGATTTTTCATTATCGTTTGTTACGAGTGTTCACAATGTCGACGAAACGAAGCGAAAAGGGTTTCTGAACCACACGCTTCATTATGAACGTTTCAATTAATAAACATCGAGAATTAACTTTTTTTCCGATTCCTCGTGCTTTTCCTATGGCTCCCTACTTCTTGGCCACCTCTATAGTCAATTTCTTACGACAAGGTAAACCGATCGATTATTCTTATACATTTATGATGGAAGATTCGACACGAGTGTCGCGATAGTAGCGAAACGGAGACAGAGGACTGTTTTCTATTCAACGAATATAGGAAATAAATGTAAATTGAATTCGCCCATATATTTGGAGGAGTGTCGTTCGGCCGCATTGCCACAGTATTCCGTGGATAAATTTTCATCGCCACTAGAACAGAAAATGACAAATATATGGCGTTCCAGTTTGAATCGACATTTTCCATGGTGTTCGTTTGCTTTCGGTAGAAAAAATGATCAGATTTTTATTTATTTATTCGCAGAAATGAACGAAAATTTTTCTTGTCAATTCGATAAATTTTAATCCGGAAAATTATAAAAATCGTGCCCAACGACGAATGAGATCCCTCGCGACGCCATCTGTGAGTCTTTTACCTGAGGGCCGAAAGAATTCGACTCGATCCATCTCTCCCGAAACGAAGGTGTAGGTGTGAAGCGTTATATCGTGAAAGTTCAACCCACCGACGATTTGTTATCTCAGGGGAGTTATCTCGAGCGTGAGTATGTCAGCTTGCTTGCTATCAAAGATAAGTTAGTTGGTAGTTTTCACATTGGTGTCTCCGAGCGAATCGTGCCGAATGCTTTCCGTTCCCAGTGAAATATTCGGCCCTAGTCGGGAGTGAGGTGTGACGAAAAAAAATGAAAATTATTGCAATTGCTTCAGCAACAAGGACGAGATAGATTTACGTTTTTTTTTCACTCTTCGCGAAGAATATGCCCCATAAAGGGCCAACTTTCCCATATATACTCGTGAATTTACAATGACGATGTGATGTTACGCGTTACCGAATACATGGCATGACAGAATTATCTTACGATTCATTTCGACATGGTCAAAAAAAGGAATGAGCTGATTTGGCGCACGACTATTCGGTACCAAGTTTCTTTTGCGTTTTTCATACTCCTCGGATCTTTCTCATCGAACAGTGCTCAAGAACGGTGTCCCTTCAGGTGCATGTGTTATTTGAACCATGAACCTCGCAAGATTGTTTGTTCGAGCCAAGAATTGGAGAATTATCCGAAAAACATCAGCGATCTGGTAAGTCACGTGTTTTTTTTTTTTTTNTTTTTTTTTTTTTTTTTTTCCACCGTGAAATTGAATGATTACCAAATTTTTTCCGTTGAATAGTCGATTACCTCGACGTTGGGTAATTTTTGAGAAATTTTGCGGATTTGCCATATTTTTATTTGTGTTGATTGGCTTCTAATCGAAATTCCAATTACCAGGTGCAGCAACTTGACTTGTCGAGAAATCTTCTGACAGACATTCCCGACGAGGTCAACAATCTGATCGAGCTGCAATACTTGAATTTGGCAAACAATAAACTCAAATCTTTGCCACGTAATCTGCAGCAATTGGAACGTTTGCAGAAATTGGATTTAAGTTATAATGAGATAATGGAAATCTACGATGTCGTGGGAGTGAATCAATTGATCGACCTTAAGGTACTTTATTTGTCGCGGAATCCGTTAAACAGTCTTGACGATCTTTCGAACGTTGCTCTTCGAGCTCTGGATGCGAGCAAATGCTGTGAGTTTGTTTTTCCATTATTTTAATCATTGGAAAATAATTCCACCGTGGAAAATGAGTGTGAAGAAAAATTGACGACGAATTTTACAGCAATTAACAATATCACTAGCGCGTCCTTGAAAGGCCTTCCGGAACTTGTCACTTTGAGCCTAGAAGGGAATCCTTTAAAGAGTATTCAACGACTGACAAGTGAAAAATTGAGATGGCTGGACCTGTCCGATTGTTGCCTCAATTACTTAGAGCCGGACACGTTCGAGGGTGCACCAGACCTTGAACAGTTGAAATTATCTAACAATCCTACGCTCGTTTACAGCAGCAGGTAAATACATAACGACCGAGGAGTTATTTTCGAATGTATGAAAAACTAAACTCGCGAGTCTTGTGGATCTCGTTGAGACGGTGACTCGAAACTTTGCTAAAAATAGGGCGAAACAAAAAATTTACATTCTTTTGAATAATTTACGTTGTGACGCGAGAAATGGTCGGCTACTGGAAGAAATGCGATTAATATTATGGAGCGATTTGGTAAGGATCGGTGCCCGGAATCTCGAGATCGATCTCCCGATGATTTTTGTTGTCAATTTTTTTTTTACTTGGATTTTTTTTCAGAGAGGAGACGTTGGTTCATGGAAATCTGAAGAGACTCGACGTCTCCGGATGCAATTTAGATCGTCCGGGCCTTCATGGTTTTCCGGCTCTTACTCACGCAGTTTTGTCGAGAAACTTAATAAGAATGTTGCCCGATCGTATATTCGCGAAAAACGAAGAAATTACTCAATTATTTTTAAACGGCAACGGGCTCAACGTCGTGAATAGAAGTTCGTTCGCGGGTCTGGGAAAACTGGAAATCCTCGATCTTTCGTCCAACAGCCTTTCGCGATTGCATCCATTCACCTTTCGCGAGAACGTAAATCTACGTCTGTTGAATCTTTCGTACAACGATTTTGAAAAATTTCCGAATATCATGTCGACGGTCATGACGTTGGATGTTTCTTCGAATTACGTTCAGAGTGTCCCGCGACAGATTTTCACGGATTTACCGAGACTGAAAACTCTCGATTTGAGTGACAATCGCCTGGAGGGAGTTTGCGATCGGTTCGAATCGGAAACTCTGAAAAATCTTGTTCTCAAACGCAACCGATTGGTGGAATTAGCTAATGACAGCTTTTCGCATCTTCCGTCATTGCAAAAACTCGACGTTTCCGGTATGCAAATAAAATTTTTATTCGCTTTTGTATCTCGATCGAAAAGTCACTCTTTTTACCGCTAAATTCACGAATTGCTTCCTGCTCAGGTAACAGACTTACCGAGGGCTTGAATCTCGAGATTTTTGCATCGAACGAAAATCTTCGAAACGTTATCGTCGAGGACAATCCATGGCGATGCGATTGCCATCAGCTGTACAAGACTTTCATGTATCTTACTGGATGGCCGGGAAAGACAAAATCTGAAAGTCTTATTTGTCAAAGTCCCAGCAACGTTTCTGGCTTCTCTTGGGAAGTTGCTTGCTATCGCGACTGGGACGTTAATACCGACCTCAAGAAGGACAGAACTTGGGGCATCGTCATGTTGATCTTGCTAGTCCTCGTCCTTGTATTCGGCACTACCGTTTCCCTCAGACACACTATGGCGATGAAGAGACAAGCCAGATCTGAGAGAGCTCGGCTCGAGAGGGAAGAGGGTATCGAGAGACTCAGATTGCTACGACGAAGGTATTTGCAAATTTTGAAAAAATGATTCTTCCTTTTTACAATTGTATATATTTAAAAATTTGGACATTTAAAAATTCTTTTCTAATCTCCGATTCTAACAAATCGAAATGAACATGTTTTTTTCACTATTCTATAAATTGGGGATATTTTTAGAGCAGCAGGAAATTTTTCAAAAACCTGAGATATTGGGAACCCTGGTATAATTTCTTCGGGGTCTTTAAACGTTCGTCAGATTCTCGTGAATCTACGAATGTCTTAATAGGAAAACTACCCCCACAAACTTAGTATCTCTTCTCGTTAACTCGCGTAAAGGTCGTGGGTTTAGTGAGAATCTCTCGAGGAATGGAAATTGGTTGAAAATTAGGGATCAAAATTCTAAAAAAATGTCGATAATAATGTTGAATCGTGAGATTTTAATTTATTGGTTAATGGTTTTGCAAATTCATTGTAACTGCGTTTCGCGAAGCAGCTATTTCGTCTTTCGCAATTGAGAAATGACAAAAATTGTGTCCACAGGAATATGGAGCTGGAGGCAGCAGCGAATGGATTAACGATGAGTTCAGAGCCTCGAATCCATCCGCTGGAGTTGATAGACCCACCGCCTTACGAGGAAGCAGTACAAATGCCCCGAATGGCTCAGTCGTTGGACGCTTTGGATACGATAACGGTGGATCCGTTATCGCGGCAAATAATAGGATCGTGCGAGATGCTAAGGGGACGGAAAAGGCGTCCGAGGAGGACACGGAATCGTGCGAGAAGCGAGGAGAATCTTTCGAGGCGCGAGGAAAGATTCCAAACTCGAAGAATCCGTTCGACGTCGAGACGAAATTATTCGCCCAGTGTGATGTCGATAGCGTCAACGACAGGCTCCCAAATGCGGGAATCATCGGCTCACATAAACGTCGAGAGGACAAACAAGACGTCGAGGGTGGTGAGACGAGACACAGAATCCGAAGAACGCTCGACCTCGGACTCGAAGAGACGACCGAGACCTCAGACACCGACGGCGAAGAAAAAGAGACGCAGACGGACCTCGAAAAGCGGACATTCAACAGATGATGAAGATTCTGACGTGAATAATCTCAAGTCTCCACAAAACGATAGAAACAAAAACATCGTAATCCATGATCTTGCTCAGGAGCCCCGAAGTGCCTACAGACCGACCATTCCACCTCACGTCGTTTGACAAACCAATAGAACAACCAAAACTGTGTCTTACGATCTGCGATCGCATCTGCATCTCCGGGTCCAGCGCGTTGTCATTCCGTAAGGAGAACATGTCGAAAAGCATTGACCGAAAAACATCGAACTCAAACAGCAATAACGAGCCAAAGTAGATGCTGAACAACAAAAACGCTGCAAACTCCGATAATGTCGTTTTTTGTTTTCACAATTTATTTATTCAACGACTAAAAATATAAATAAAGTCTTTCTACTCTTAAACATTTCTACGATCATTCTCACCGTCATCATATCATCAATATCGATTATCCTCTAATTAAGAGATCGAACGGCGTATACAGCAGACTCGGCAGGTATGAAATTTTCTTTATTTTTTGTTTCGTCCTTTCCTTCGCAATTATACAAGGTTCTAGTTAACTGTTCTTGTTGTTGTTTTTTTTTTGCAATCTATAATAAATATACGCGTTTATAAACGTAAATACAATATTTTATGCCTTTTTGATAAAATTATGCTATAGAAAAAGTTAAACCTAATCGCGCCTTAAAGTCTAGAACGTCGCTGCACATTTTTCCTCCTCAAAAGGAGAAAAAATTTATTCATTTGGCTTAAGCAAACGTGTGAAACGTAATTGTACACACTTTTACGCTCGTTACACGCAATCTTTGATCCCTCTAGACTCGGATGATAATTATCTGCTGTAACGCTAATATACTAACCTCTCTCTCGCTCTCTCTCTCACCCTCGCTCTCATTCTCCTCCTCACTGAATCTTTCACTCGTTTAATATAACAGCTCGCTCGTTAGCGGTCGTACAGCAAAGCTGCACTGGAATCAGGGAATGTGTTGGCTAATACGAATGCAGCTCGCGACGAGCGACAGGACAGCGGCTAATCACTATAATTAAACGCTAAACTTACTGTGAAGGATTCATCACGTGAATACTTATATAGAGACGTGCTTGTGAGCCAGCAGACAGGGGGATTATTCGCTAGGATCGTTCGTTACGTCACAGAGTCCTGGAAACGATGATTAGTGCAAAAAGTCATGTCAAAATCGATGCCAACGTGATCCAGAGTCTAGAGAAACGATGGGATCGATGTTTTCATTGGCGAGATGCACCTCCAACGAAATAGCGATTCCTGAATGTCTGTGCCCACAAACACATCCGAATATAACGCACATGTGTACGTGCGGTTGTTTGTTGTTTTTTAAAAAATAAATATTAGTCCCGAGAGAACAGAGTCTCGGGCGAACATTTTCCAGAGGATGGCTGCGTGGAAACGGGGCTTGCCTGATATTAATCTCTAAAGATGAGAAAACGAAGTAATTTTGTGACTTAAATTCTACTATTACTGAACGGTATTGCACGAAAAGTGAAATTAAAAACAAAACAAAAAAAAAACGTTTAAAATTTCAAGCCCCGGTCGCACAGCAGCTTGCTCTCATAATAAACATTTACAAATAACACAAAACGACATGAACGTCAGTTGCGACATCGGATGCAGACTGAGTCATAAAAATGAGTGACGTGATTATTCCTCGAAGGAGAAATGGGCTCGAAAAATTTCGTTGGCACTCGGTGGCGGAACTCACAGCAGCAGGGATCGTGAAAGAAATGTCGGGACTTTTTTTTTTTGCAGCTTCTTCCTGGATGCGTAAACGGCCTGGGCTCGAACACGTGTTTCTTTCGCGATTGAGTTTTTTTTTACATGTCATCGTATAAAAAGGATTTTGCATAACGACCTTTTTATTCTTGCTCAGCGTCCCAACAATTCCGATATCTAGGAACATCGTGTGTTCGCGTCCACGTTATTTTTGTCGACACACACACACGCGCGCGCACGCACGCACGAATGATGGGATTGTATGGGGTTTAAAAGAATGAACACTTTGCGGATAGCGGGCGACGATACTAATCGAAAGTTCAATAATGCAAGGATTTCGTACGCAAGGAATATCGCCAGATCCTCAAAGTTCGTCGATAAAACACTGCGGATATAAATACATACGAATTTTTGTTATATATCGATGGATATATAGGAATATTTATGTATGCATATTAGTTTTAGTTTGACAGACCAACAACGAGACTTGACCACAAGCCTGATCGATTATTCACGGTGTCTTGACTAGATTCTCGCCCGTTTTAGTTCGCGTTATGAGTATCGGTGTCCTTGGCACACTGTCTGGGTTCTCCGTTAGCGTTATCTTGACCCTCTGAGCTCCGGGACTCAGCGGAGGTCGTGCGAGACCCTGCAGAGTCCCGAGGGAACCGTTCGTTGGTGACGAGACTCGAGGACTCGTTCTTATCGACGGTGAATCGCGTGACTCCGTACCGAGCGACGAGACGGAATCGTGGTGGTGTTTACCGTTGGTCACGGGCTGATTTCCACTTTTGTTCCTGAGACACACTGGCTCGTTGGTGTCGCTGACGGGACTTGAGGTTTTAGTCAGGTCCTGATGACTCCTGCCGTTCTGGATCATCCCCTCGGTCTCATCGTGCGGTGCGTATGATTTCCTCGGGGGTTTTACCGGATCCACAACGTCCGGAGCCATCCCGGAGTATCTCGTTCTCGAAACGTCGGGCGAATCATTGATTCGGTCGTTCTTGTGGTCCTTCAGCTTCGAATCGTCCTCCGGTGGCGCCGAGACCAATGGAACGTTCTCTAAATTACCGTTCGACGATATTTTCGGCTGGTTTCCGTTGCCGGCGTCCAGGAGAGACTTGGTCATGTCTTTGAGCTCGGTACCGTTTTCTGGATCGTTACGTTTTCTCTTCTTTCGGCAGAAATCTCCTTTGTAGGCTGCGAAGCCGATGAGGATTCCCAAAACAGCCAACAGAGCTGCCAGCACTACGTACGAGCCCATTCCTTTCTTCGGCTGCCGCGTTGCCGAAGCGTCCGACGCTTCAGCATCCGAAACTGAATCTTCTGCTTTTACTTTTCCGGATCTTGCTTCGTCGAGAATATGATCGACCTCGACTGCTCCAGCCTGAGACGTTCCCTCGTCCTTTGTCGCTGATCCTTCCCTGCCCTCGATTACCACAGGCACAATTATGTCCTCGTGAACGGTTGTCTTCTCCGTGACAATCGGCGTTGCCTCCGACGACACGTTTATGAATTCCTCGTCCTCCAGGTCCAATTCTTTCTTCTTTTCATCTTCAGGCGCCGCTGGAGTGCTCCAGAAAACGCCCAAGAACATGTCCAGCAAACTACTGTCCGTTGCCTTGTCAGGCTCGACGCTGCTCGATTCTTGAACCGCCACTTCCTCTTCGGGAACATCCCAACTTATGGGCGGAACCCCCGTTCCTGATCCTTCGATACCCGAACCTTCGTGCAAATCGTCTGCTTCCCCGGAACCTTCTACGGGATGATTTTTTTCCTCATCGCCTACTCGAGGCAAAATCTCGTCCTCCGGCTCCTCGGCATTCTCCTCGATCTCTTCGGTTGATTTCGTACTCGCAGGTGTCGGGCTCATAACGAGCTTGTCCTTTTCTTCCGTGACTGACGACGCAGCGTCATTGGTCGACAAAGCTTCGAGAGGTTCGTTCGTTTCTGGGGAACTCGGGGAAGAACTTGTGGCACTTGGCACTGGAGAAGAATCTTCCGTTTCGATACTTTTCTGCTCCGGGGCAGGTGTTTCGATTTCCTCAGTTGCCGGATCGACCGGTACTTCTTGGGAAACTTCTTTGTCGTTTTCGGTTTCTTCGGACACTGGATCGCCAGAATCCTCAATCGGACTGACCTCGCCCGAACCCTCTGGCGCGTCCATCTGCATCTCTTTGTCTTGTTCCTCAAAGAGGCAAATGACGTCGACCTCTAAATCCAGAAGCGGTCGGTTCTTGAGATTCGGTGGACTCGCGCACAGAATTCTCTTGGACAGATGAACATGACGAGCGACCAATAAATCGCGAGCTTTCAAAGTCGCACAATTGCAGTTCAAGCGATTGCCAGCAAGATCGAGGGTCTGGAGGCTTTTGACGGCGAGCACAGCATCGGGAATTTTGACGAGGAGGTTACGCCGAAGATTGAGGCTGCGTAGCTTTTTTAAATCGTCAAATAATTTCGGTGGTAAGGACGTGATCTTATTGTGCGAAAGATCGAGGCTTCGCAGATCGAGCAATTCCCGAAAAGCGTCAGAATCGATCTGCTCAATTTCACCATGCGAAAGATCTAAATTTCGTAAAGTTACGAGTTTGTGAAATATTTCACCCTCCAGTCGTTCCTGGCTGACTGAGGTTTTCAGGATCTCCAGGTCGTACGTGTCGATGTATTTAGCATCCCCGAGGAAGTGACACCGGGCCATCGTCCCGTTCTCCAGTTTGCACAGACCATTACAGGACCTCGTTGATAACAGGAGGATGCCGAAGAGGCAAAGAAACAACTCTGTACCTCGCATTTTTGTGCCGGTCAATCCTGTTTCATGGGCAGAAAAAAAAACAACGAGTGAGAATTTCGATGAAATCACGTGAAATCAAATAAATCTTAGTGCGTCGACAATTCGTCATGAAAGTTGCGAGACTTGATCAACGAAACTAAAACATTTGTTTCGCCTGGTGAGTTACTTTTCAAAATAGGCGTGCTCTTCTGATAAATTATTATTGATAAACCTGTACGTGACTCAACGCAGATCGACCCGAGAATCCTTATCGAAACGTTTTATCGGCGATAACAACTTTATTTTCGTTTACCTCGGCGTTTACAATTCTCTTGCCAAGTTCCCATAAAACTTTTAGTCCAGATTCTCGCGAGTATACTTTTTCGTCGATGTTCACGAGACTTCTCGATTTTATCGATATCGAAAAAAATTGAATAAAATCGCGAAAACTTGGAGGAAAATAGATTTTTGACAATATTTTTTTTCCGCCACAAATCAACATCGATGACTTGTATAAATATTTATTTTACTACGTTTTTCGAGAGCGAAAAATCGTTTCGTAATGATTATCTTCACTGGAGAGTAAAAACTTAAAAAAACATGACGATTTTTTTCAATCTCCCGCGACATTCAAGGTCTCACGAAAGAAAGACGATACATAATATTACAAAGAAAAGAGCGTTGTGGTAGGAAAAACCACAGCTGTGCAATTCTATACATAAAGAACGATTTTTTAGGCTTGGTATTTACACAATTTTGCATAGTTTGCCATTTACGTCGAACTGGCGAAGAACTCGCATAATTTGAGCTCGTGTCATTTCTCGTCGTACGATCTGAACTGCAGCATGAATTCGTATTATTATTCGTATCTTTGCTGCACCGTGATCCACTGGTGAATATTTTCAAAGAGATTTTAACGCGAGCCTTTTTTTGTCACTGAAAAAAAAAAAACGTAACGCTCGACTTGGTCCTGGAGTTGGATCGAAAATAATGATCTAAATTCTTTATATCAATTTTTTCGAGCTGTAGTTTGGATTTATTCTCCAATTATTGATTGAACTCTAAAAATATCAATTACTCATTGAAATAACGAAAAAGAATGGTTGAAGTGTTTAAAAATATTTGAATTCTGCTTGAAGTTAAACGATCGGATTTGACGTCAGTCACGAGCAGGAAAAAAAACAGTTTTTTCCACCGCCGGCGATAGACGCTCGTCGATTTTTTTTTAAGTAAATAAATGTATATTTTTACGGACGATATCTTTCAGCAAAGGTGTTGCGCAATATTCATTTCTCGTCAACCTCGGGCTCTTTTTTTCCTTCCAATTAAAAAAAAAATACTATTTTCAACTTTATCTAATTGCCTCTCTCTCCCTCTCTCTCTCTCTCTCTCTCTTTTTCTCTTTTTTCTCTTTTTTCTCTTTATCCCTGAATAGCAGATTATTTTATCAACAGATATTTATTTTCTTTTTTCCCCAATTTCTTATTACATTCACCGGTAGAGCGAAACGTTATTTCGTGTTGCTGTTACCAGCCAAGCCGAAAGAGAGAGCGAGAGAGAGGGAGAGAAAGAGAGAGCTCTCGTCCGTTATGTCGGAATATCCGATTACGCATATCGCGAGGGTACCCGCCACACGGTTTTATACACGTGTACACATGGAACGGGTTTCCATCCTTATTAAAAGGAGAGAATTCGTGTCGCATAGTCACATATTAACTAATACATCAACAAACTCTCGACAAAAAGGTGCAACTACTGCAATTAGCAACAAAAGGACATTCCCATGATCGTCATCATAGCCTCGAACTCGATCTTGAAGCCGCAAAAATAGGAAAAACGATTTAGCGATTGCGAAGAAAAAAAAAGCCAAATAGGTATCCGATTTCAAGAATTCTTGAGTTTTCTTCCACAAAAATAATTCCTTATCCAGTCGTATCAGCGAAATGACGACCGGAGCCCAGTCCATGTGTCACTTAATATCAATCATAAATAACAGAATTTTGTCACGATTACTAATGAAATGAATGGATCGTGAAAAAGCTACGAAAAGATTTACGAGCATCCGTTTTTTTTTTCTTTATTCAACGTATAATTATTTAGTCTCATTTATTTTCCGACGCATCTTTTCCGAGCACGTCGACGCGAAACTCGTTTTTGATTTACGATCGCTACGGATCTTCGGAAACCTCGTACTCACTCTCCAGGTCTTTTCTGCATTGAATTGCAATGAACAGTGTCCAAATTCACAGTGGCAACTTTGGCCTTGAAATTCATTATGCCCAGAAAATTCATGTCAGCTCGACGAATCACGCAACCAAATATAAAACGTTGCTCGTGTATTAATATGCAAATATATAAATATACGTTAACTCACGTTTTGTTTATTCGGACAAGGTCGGGATAGCTAGCAGCAACGCGGCTGCGAGAGCATCTGCAACAGATCAGAAAACGTGGAATTAACATTTGCGAGAAAGAGAAAATAGTTTGGAAGGAGAGAAAATAGTGCATTAAGGGGATATTTACACAAAGAAAATATCAGAAAACGATAACGGTCGTTTAAGTAATTATCTAACACCGCGAGATAATCTATTTTACGAGCTTGCTTGCTGCGTTTTATCCATTAAAAGGAAATTAAGAAATTCCAAAGGAAATCCGAGATTGCCGTGAAGAAGAATTTCTCGCACGCTGCGCTCCCCGAGAGCAATAACAATTTAGTATCGAACGAGAGGATAAATGGGATGTTAACAGGGAAAAGTGATTTCGAGCGATGCTTTTCCTCGTAGAGACATCTGGAATTTTTCAGGCTCGATCGAACGGATAGTTTGGATGCTGCGACCGGTAAAAATCGATCCACAGGTCTTCGCTATTTGTGGACCTTGGTGACGCGCGTGTTGCTCACTATCCTTTCGAAAGATCTCCTGCCGTGCATCACGCGCCAAAGATGTCGCAGACGAGCTCTCTCACGAGCACCAGCTTTGGTCAAGCTGGAGTCCAGTTGTTTTTTCGCGCCTCCAGTTCCGGCAATCTTCTTGCTCTCTGACGTGTTGATGCGCGGTTTTAAAACCGTTCGTACTTGTGTGTATCAAGTTGGCAAAGGTATAACGGTATTTGTACCAACGCCTTTGTACACGCGGACGAGGATGGGAGCCTCGTGGTCCAGTTCGTCGTCACGTGCGCGAGCTCGATACTCTCTGCATGGACCGTCGAAAAATTCGTTCGGAGAAAATGGCCACTTTGAATTTTTTTCATTTAGCTCAATTGTGAGAACTCAACGTGTGAAAGAAGTGCACACGTGGAAAGAAAAGATACCGGAAGTTTGTGGACCGCGCGTGGAGCGGTGACCGTGATCGCGAAAAATTAAAGAGTCATTAGCTGCAGGAAACCTTAAAAGGTTTAAGCTCGGAAAATAATCGAGTGGACGATCATTGTTTGGTAATAATTAATCCTTTCTATCGGGGACGTGACCTCGGAAAAAGTTCTCATCCGGTCTAATTATATGCTTAATAAAAATACAAATTACATGACACGCAGCAAACAAAATTGATAAATCGTAAAAATGATTTTCGTGTAGATTTTTCATCACAAATCGAGAGAAAGTATCCGTGACCTTGAACATTATATATGGAAAACATAATGAACGTACAATTGTAATGTGAAAGTTCTTGATCCTTATTCCGAAAAGGTCGTCAATGTATTTGGGTGAAAAATCTCGTTAGCTCGGTCTATCGATAATAATGAAAGTAATTTTTCTCCCTGTCTGTCGGATTGCGATGGTAAATTCCGTACTGATTGTGGGTCCTCGAGTAATCGAGGCTCCGAACACATTAGAGCAGTAATTTCCCTCTCGAGCCATATTGCACATTCCGTCGATGGGATGTCTGTACGTTACACGCATACGCGTGTATATGAATCTACAAAAGTCTCTCGAGAGACCTCTCGTTTTCGTATCCGATTGATATACACGGGATGCGAGAAATCGCGGTGTCTGTCGAGAGAGGCTCGTTCAGTTAGACAGTCCCGCATTGTTGCGCAAGTGACAGCAGCAGAGCCCGCCCAATTACTCCGCACCGTTGGTTTCCTTCTTGCATAATAATAATCGAATTTATTTCTCGATAAAACATGCCGCCGTATTCGTTTAATTATATTTCATTTAGAGTGACATAAAACTATGATGAAAACTTGACGAGCAGTCCGAAACAACTATTCGTCCTTGCAAAGATAAAAAATTCTATTTCGAGCTTTTGCGAATGGCCGAAAATTCTTGTGAACCGCAAATATTTGAAGAAACCAGCGAAATGTGTTCAGAAATATTAACGCGAGAAAAAAACTCCGAATCGACCTCCAACTTTCGATAAACCGAACTTTTCGTCTATGCTTTTCGGAAAGATATCGATGGAAATGTTCGTATAGCGAGAATTATAGCTGCTGGACGTTCTGAGCGAAAGAAGAAGGCTTCGAGCATCAGCTGTGACGAATAATTTTTCGAAAAANNNAAAAAAAAAAAAAAATTCATGGACACATACATGAGAGTAGCTGATGGCTCGAAGGTTCTCGTGGGATATCGATATCAAGTCGGTCGTGCGAAACGATTAGCAATCCGTGTCGTGTGCGGTTCGGAAATCTATGTGAGATAGACGCACGCGCTCTCGGGCATTGACAGGTCGCGGTTGCGAACTTGGAGTAATCCAACACGTGACACATGACCAGGGACATGCTGACTGTGTGTGAATATATATCGAGAAATTTCAACTGCGAAAAAGCAGCAGAAGAACAAATGGAGCAACTTGATTGTTCAGGAGCTCCATCGATGCAGTTGGTTCGAAACGTTCCTCAGTTTTCTTGAGACTTAAATTTCAAAATTCAAAGCAGCACGTTTTTTCTTTTGTTTGGGAAACAAAAACATTCTTTCGAGTCGCACGAGAACGAGGCTACACCGACGAACGCGGCTCCCGTTCATCAACAACGCTCGAGTTGTCCAAGTTTTATTTTTTCTTGCTTCGTTTATTCCTTTTATTTCTTATGGCATTTTTCTCGGACAAAAGATAGTGACACAACTGCGTACGTGTGTTTGCCTCGTGACCCAGTGCAGTCTTTTCTTCAATGGAGAGCTCGCTCGACTATGCGTTCCACACGCGATTCCTCGTCGAACGATGTCTCCTGAAAAGCGTGGACAAGCACAAATTTCATCGATAACTTTTTTAGCCACCAAAAATCGAATTCTCCGCCGATTTCGACGAGCTAACGACATTATTTCAGCAGAGACGTATTTCGAGAGGTTGGAATTGTATTTTGGCCGAAGGAATTCTTCGGAACTTTGGGTTTGGAGGAGAATCACGTAAGAGGAAAAAAAAACGATCATTTCTTGTGAATCCGATGTTTACTCGAGAGAATGAAGCTGCGGGAAAAAATCGTGACTCACAACTCGTCCTGCACTTTCTTTTCGCGAGAATTGCCATCAAAGCTGGCAACATAAGCATACAAGATAAAAATTGACCAACGTACATTACGCGAACGTCTTTTGCAACGACTCGAACGAACCATGGCGTTCCCTTCATCGCCAAAATAATAATAAACATCATGAAAGAAGGAAAATTGCGTAATAAGCAAAACGTTGAAGAAATTCATGTGATTGACGTTAATCATCGTGCGTAGAGAAATTTCCTTGATTCTAATGCGAGCTACTGATACGCGCAACGGACCTCGTGTTTGCATGTCAGTCTTGTGCGTTCTCATTAACGTGATCGCACGCATGATCCTCGTAATTGTTACACGCTGAGAGGTAGATTGATGCTCGTGAGATTAATGCTTAGACAAAAAGAGAACGACGAGCAGACTAGGAGACAGGAATAGATTCCTATCAAGTTTGTATGGCCTCGTTGCTTCGTATACTAAATCTCGTAACTCATCTATTTTTGTGCTAATGATAAGAACGACAGAATTCGCAGACTTTAACCCTCAATAGAATTTTGAATAAAAAATGTTTCGCCAGCAGGTACACTCGATACCAAAGACTTCATTTTCGACAAGAATTCTGCGATGGGATAAAATTTGAAAAATCGTCAAAATGTTCTCGCAGTTTCTGTTTCCGGTACCAGACGTTTTTAGAATTTTTATATCAACTAATAATTCGACGTTTTTTTTAATCGGCTGCTAAAAATTATCGTTGCAAAATAAAATCAAAGGATGTCGAATTTCAGGCAATTTTTTTTGTCCAAAAATGTAAATTTTTCGTGGAAAAAAAATAGAATTTCCAATACGTACTATTTATTTTTCTTGTTCTCTCATTTCTCATTTTTTTAATTTCAAGAATCGGCTGCTAAAAATTAAAGCTACAAAATAAAATCGAAAAAGTACGGATTTTGGGGTTTGTTTTCGTGCAAAATAGAAATGGAAGATAAAAATTCGAATACGTACTAAAATTTGAATTTCTTTTTCATAAAGTAAAAATATTCTACAAAATAAAAATAGCCCGAAATTCAAGGTCATGCTCCGGTTCTTTTCTGTAACAACGTGACGTACAAAAAAATTCAGATTCACATTCTGTTTGGGAGTGTCCGCGTCGAATAACGACATTGAGATATAATAGCGAAGAGTTTTCGTGTGTGAATGATTGGATATGTACGCAATGCTCAATATATTTGTGAGTGTTGCGACGTTTGTGAGAGACGCCGGTGTATGAAGCAAAGATAAAATAAATCCTCGGTGGGTCACAGGGCATCTGCCGCAGGGTAATCAGCATTGCTAATGCCAAAGCAAAACTGACGTCTCCTTCTCTCTTTTTCTCCGTCACTCCCTCTCGCTCTCGTTCGCTCCTGATCTTCACGGCAATCTTTGCTCCAATGTTATAAAGAAAATTACGAGTGTCTCTGTGAGCTCCTCGAGCAATCCATTTACGTTTTAGAGTTACACTATATTCGCAGCTGTATCATTACGCAGCACAGAATTTTGCCCTCGAAAACCTGCTGCCGAACACTCAGACACACGAACGTATGAAATACAAAAAAATTTACAGCAGATCAATTTTCATTATTTTCAATAGAGCTATGCAGCCTTTTTCTCTCGCGATGTTATTCAACGAGAGCGTGGATTTTAAATGGTTTCATGGAAAACGCGAAGACCGGACGGAAACGTCAAGTCTATGGGGAAGAAATAGCCATCGATCTTGCCGAGACGTAGCATTCGTTACGGGGTCGATCGACGACTCATTTAAATGGCAAAAGTGATTTGGACCGGATGCTGGAATAACACGAAACGTTTGGAGGAGCGAATGGACAAAAAAATGATACGAATTCGTCGACTTTTTGTGACGAAAACGATTCGGCGTCAATGAATGGCTCGTAAAGACTTTATTAGAGACGAATACGATGGAGCTCACGGATACATGGACGTGCGGAGCTCACACAACGCTCATGTGGATTGGGCTGATTCGACATAAGATTTGTGGATGAGCTAGACGAGAGACTACGCGATTTCTCGTCAGAGAAACGGCCACGTCGATCGAGGTCTGTGAACCGGGGTTCAAGGTCTTCTGCTTCTTTCTTCTCGCTTCCTCTCGGGCCCCCCGTTTTTTCCAACGTTTTAACGCGCCATCGTATGACATAACTATACCGAAGACACTTTCGTATGTGATCGGAGATAGAGTCAAAAGCGAAGAACGCGTGATGGATTTTTGGCAGATATGAATCTTCGTTCCAGGGCGGCGTGGACGAATTTTCGAAATTTATTTTCTCCCGAACTCATTCTTGGAACGTGCAAACAATTAATCAGCCATGAGGATTTTTTCGGTACGTTTTTTTCAATTTAATTCTCCCGTATAAATTGGAATAAATCGTTGCCACGAATCTGAACCCTTTGTAGCCTCCGGTGCCTGTTGTTGAAAGAATTAATCAAGAATAGAAACGTCGTAACGTAATAATATCGACCCGCGCAGTACCGAGGACATGCGTCATCAAATTTACGTCAAGTGTCATTTGCGAGTCTCCGATTGACAGAAAAACGCGTCGTTCTTGTGTACACGTGCAGTTTACTCCTTTTTTTGAGCTCCGTGACGCTCGCGAGTGACTGAGGATTGCGACAGCCCGAGAGAAAAAAATGTGAGACGACGATTTGCTCTCTGATCCAAAAATGACCGAGTGATTCGGTTCGTATCGAATCCTCGGAAAGGATCAAGGCTTGCTGCGCGGCGAGCAGCTTTCAACGGCCGCAAACTCGCGCTCCTAGAGCTCGTTAATAATAACCAAGATGGCGTCGATTGCTTAACACTCTGTTGTGCTTACTTCGTTCAATTTTTTTCGATCAATTTCTCGGGATGACTTACGAAAACCTCGCAAGTTTGTTTCCGGAGAATACGATCGAGTGTTGATGAGATCCTCGTCAAGAAACCGTGAGGATTTCATGACAAAATTCGGAGAATCCCTCACTTTTTGATATTTTCTGTAATAAACAAAAAATCGACGAAGTGTAAGAAAAAAAAAATGTTCGTTGAAAAACGCTTAAAAACAAAATAACGAACGTCGTCAGTTGGCTCGATCGTTGCAGGATCAAATTCCGTTTCTCCGTTTGGACTATGCACCACGTGCGAGCTCGTCAGAGTTCGCCCAGGTCGCCAAACCGGAAGCCACGTTATCAAGTACAATAAATAATACGAATTGATTCTGTTTGCTTCCGGCCAGTGCTCCGCCATAAATTTCATGAATTTTCGGTTCAGTGACTCGTGTGTATGTTCGCTGGCGTTGAGAATTCTTAAGGAGGATCTATAGCCATGAGTATTTCGCGAGCTTGAGATGAGAGTGCAACAGGGACGCTACGTACGGAACAGGCGATGCGTAAGGCGTGTTTAAAAAATAAGCCACACCTCGCAATCGATTCGTCTACACACGAAGATTATTTTTTTTTCGTTTTCTGTAAAATTTGTTCGACACTGTCAATATTTCTCTGCGTTATCACAACCTTTTTCGTGATGATGAAAAATCGTCATAAAGGCACAAAGTTGCCAAATAATCGACAGTCTTGTCAGGGACTTGATTTGAAAATTCTGAATGAAATTGCATCGAAGATCATCAGCTTTTTAGTTCCCCAGAATTCTTTCTATCGTGTCTCAACAATAATTGATTTTTTTTTTCTCATACGTGCTCGTCGCTCTCGTATCTCACACAGAGTTCCCTTTTTGTGATGTTTCCTGCTGTCTTATCGCTCCTCTTTTCTATAACTCGATTTTTTTTATTCGTTATCGTTCCAGTTGACCATAAATGCGGAGCTCGGCAAAGAAATACGAGAACAAACGACTGCTCTCTTCGCGCAATTTCTCCGTGGTATTCTCACTTTTTCTCTCTGTTGCTTGTTTCCCACCGAGAAAATGATAAATCGAAAGAGAAACGATATTCTCTTTGCTGCTGGGCGTTGGAGAAAAAAGGAAATATATACCTATAAAATGGTCACTGGAGCGTGCTCCGCTATGAATAACGAACGTGATTCGCGCCGATTGACTTATCGCTTTTTTCTTCTCTCTTCCCACTCTTCTCCGCTCTGTCTTTTATTTTCTTTGTGGCAAAATTGCATCACAAACGTTTATATACGTGACCGAGTTTAGCATGCAGAAGAAAAGATGGCTCTGAGGGTCCGGTCCGTACTTCCCAGAGAGTTTCGGAAGCCCCAAGGACACGCGGCCAGGATTCCATTCCCAAGGTTTTCTTATTCACGTATTTTGATCGATTTTTTATCATCGATATTGATAAACGCAGCGTAATCTTACGGTTTGGAGAGCCGCCTTGATTTTTGTCTTCATTTTATCGCCGGTTCATCGAAATCTGTTTATTCAGCCGTTGATTTTATTTTATCATCCGAAAGAAGCGATTCCGCCGCTCTCTTTCTCTCTCGCTCTTTCGCCAGATCTTCGGATTAACCCGTTGCGTCATTCAGCTCGACAACGAGTTACCTGGAGACTGCTATGTATTTCGTTGCCTACGTCACGCCTCGGGGACTATTGACGCATCGTCCATTGCTCCAACAACGATCCACCGGTGCACAAATATATATGCATCCATTATTTAGACACCAGTTACTAATTATCCGAGAGTGACGAGAAAAGAAACGAAAAGTGAAGAAAGAGTCAATGAAAATTGGAGATCTCTGCTTGAGCGAGTTAGCCAGGTCAGTTGAGCACAAAGTCTCTAGGAACGACCTTCGTATAACTTCAAAAAGATAGTGATTCGTGTTTCGGATTATACGAGGTCAAAGAGTCGGTTTAATTTAATAATTAATAAGTTCTCGCAAGGGTTTTGGTTTTCTTGGATTCAGCAAACTCTCCCACTCTGTTTATTTGTTTCCAGAGTTCAAAGAATTGTCAGACTCTCGCGAGCATGGACGAAACTTTTCCCATGACTATTCTAGCCGAGAATTTCCAAGTCTTCGAGCTTCGGGAGAGACCAGCGACTGAGGATTTCCAGAATTTTCATGCGTACTAATTTTAGAAAGAAACGCAGGAGAGTCCGGTCTGCAGCTCCGACCCTTCGCTCCGCGGACTATTCCGAGGCCGTGTAAACGGTTTCGCTAATTATCATGAAAAGGCTTTTATTTTATTTTTTCTACGATTCGCTCTTATTTCCAGTTGCACGGCTTCAGGGTCACTGACATCTCGAACGAAACTTGTTCACCGCAGGAATTTTGTAGGAATAATCATTCGTTTCTGATTTTTTTTAAATTTCATTACGTAAAAGCATCGAATTTTGCGATTGAGTATTAAAAATCGTCGGGGCCGTCACGTTTGCAATGACATTCGTGAGTTTGTTGGTTCAACGATAGATATTGGGATTAGAAAATGAAGAAACATTCCACTGGAGATCTCACGACATGCATGATAATCCAGGGTCGCTAATGAGCTTATGATTCAGTGCATAACTATTTCATATTGGGAAATGGTAGTGTGCGATGGCAATTTCATTGTTGAGCAACATGTGAGACTGTAAAATAAAAAATAAATGAAATGAAAAAGAAAAAGGAATGGATGTCGAATGACAAAGAAATAGAGAGGAGAGCTGGGAGGGAGAAGAGCGTCGAGGCTGTTCCGAAGAGTTTTCTCATACTCGTAATTCTCATTCATTACAAACTCCTACAGCTCATGAATGGAAAAACTGTGTGTGTCTATCGGAAAGCGGATTTTCAATGGTCGATTTGTTGAGTAAAACATGAAATTCAACTCATCAAACGTTCGAGTCACGTGACCGTGAGATACTGAGCAATTTCCATTGAGCATTTATCACGAGCCTCACGTTCCTCTATTTTTATTATCATTTTTTCGTCATTCTTTTTAATCGTAAATGCACTTTGTGTCTCGATGATGAAGAATCTTGACGGAGGATCATCGAGGAACCGGTCGATGCTGCTCGGTACGGAGAAGCATCGCAAGAATCGACGCGGGGCGACTTGTCGCGAAAGATGATACGCGAGACCTGAGCGAGAAAGACGAATCGCGATCTTCCCGTTCGTCTTCGCTCCACCTCGTCACACGTAACTCACTAAATATTCACGATTCGAACTAATGGAGTGCATAATTCTTGAATCACAACTTTTCAAAAGAGCCTCTTCCGCCTGACACGCGAAAAAAAAAGATGCCAGCGAAATGTCAGGCTCGAAAAAAGAAATTTCTCATTAATTAAATATAAAATTAATAATTACTCGTAATTTGTTAATTTCCGGTCGCAATTCCCATCGTGTGACCTTGACCGAATTTCAAGCAACTTTTTTCCAACCCGTAAAGATTTTTGTCTAGTCACTAATTATTCGGATTCTTATTTCACTTCGAGCCATTCCAACTTGATTCAAATTAACCGAATCCTTCCCAAAATAATTCGTAATCTCGAAGCATGTATAATGAGAATTTGGTCGTGTTGAAAGACTCTTCAAGTGTCTACACTCCCATAAAAGAACTACTAGACTTAAGGATATATAAACATGTATGTGTGCGTGTATACTGCTCGTCTTACACGAGTGTCTCGTGGATCCGAGCTCGGCCCAAGTCCTTGGCCCGTCCACCAGGTTCACCACAGACGTTGTCGCGTGACGTGGTATATAATGATATCCACAATTTTGCATATAAACATACATGCGTGTGTATGCAATGTTCTAGGATAAAAGTATTGCTCTCGTGTGTACATTGAGCGGCATTACAGAAAAATACTCCGACGTACGTGTGAGTGTTTGTGCGACGATACGCCGCGAATATGGGAGTTGCAAAAATCCGAAGAATAGACAAGACGCACGCGGACATAATTATCGGAACAACAAATACACGAGTAACAATTGGAGATAAAAACGAGCGAGAAAAAAAAAGAAACACACGATCGCGGACACGGAAACACTTGGCGATGAATTTTTTTTTTTTTTCGTCAAAAAAAAAACACGTGACACGTACACTGGATAATGGGGAAAAAATAGTGATTCGGATGTTCGAGGCCGCATGGAAATCCCTTACCTCTTGTTCACGAGCTCCGAACAAATAATCCTCCCCTTGTAATCCTGTCCCAGATTCGGAATAATCGAGAACGTCCAATCCCAATATTTATTCGTCTTTTTGTTGTCTCGGAGCAATCAGTACACTTGGGACTTGAGCAAAGTTAATTAAGCAACGACGAGTGTGTTGTNAAAAAAAAAAAAAAAAAAAAAACGAGGGTAATGCACGATTTTGTTGGGAAGGGCGCACGCGCGCACGCGAATGACACCCGTGGATCGAGAGAGGAAAATCGAATGAGAAATCGATCAAGAGCACCGCGCGAGTCGAACTCTCTTCGCGCGCGATTACAATCTATCGCGGACTGAGGTCGTGTGAGGACTGTGCCACTCGGCACGACTGCACACTCTCTCTCGCACACTCCCCGTTCAACGACGACGATCCCGGCGGCCACCAACAGTTGAGCCATTTACACACCGCACCGTCACAAACCAACTTCGAACTTCGAAACTCTTCGCTCCCCCTCCTTTTTCCTTTGCTCTTGGTTAAAAGGCCCCGCAGGCATATACTCGCGGTAATGTCTCTTTCTCTCTTTGTCCTCATCTATTTCGACTCTTTTTCTCGCTCTTTCTTCCTCCCTCCCTCCCTCCTTCTCTCCCTTTCCACACGCCGCAGATAGGTGTGTATGTAATCGCAGAATCGTCCGATAGCTGCGGAAGGGAGTGACTCGCGGATAACCGCGGAACAAACGAATACACGGAACACTCACGCGCTTCTTTCCCATTATCAATCGTCCACGAACGGTCGATTTGGCGAAACAATTACTGGAGCGAATTGATCCGATTGTCAGTGACTATTCTGCGCGGGCAAGTCAAATTCGTCAACATTATTTCGAAGACCCCACCAGATTCATTGAGTAACCAAAAAAAACTCCGAAAATGCTCAACGATTAAGACTTCGCGCGGATTGAATTTACACCGAGAAAAAAAAAGCGACGATATCCACGAGAAAATCGCCCAAAAAAACCTCAAAACAATTCTGACGCTTCGTCGTTTTTCTTTTTTTTTTCCTTTCTTTCTGTATAAAACAACGAAATACCGAAACGAGAAAAACACTGAGCTGGCAGCTGAATTTGGCGTGGAATTCCTTATACAATATGATTATCCTCACAATGGGGCGTCTTTGTGGCTGCAGGAGCATTCGATCATTAGGAGATCGCAGAGAGATCCTTCGGGGAATTGGGGATGCTGCAGCTCCCGAAGATCTCTTCGAAGAAAGGTTCGATGCAACGGCGGTTAAATAGTTGCTAACAATTCTTTCCATTTATACGGCAAGCCGAATGCACTTGCACTTTTTTTCACTTAATTTCTAACGCGATCATGAACAAAAAAAAAACATTCTGGAAAACCGCAAGTAAATTTTTACTGCTTTGCATTTTCGCATCAACGAAATCTTCGACTCGAAGCGGACATATTTCTATACGAAATTGTCTATTTTGCTGGCAATTAGTTAACTGTCGGCAAATCTTGCGCTTATACCGAGAGGTGAATTTTTCGACCTAGAAAGTCGAAGTGCGTTCGCATCGTCGTCGTTCAAAGTTGAATAACGAGCTCACCGCAAGAGAATGGAGATATTCATATAGATATATGTTGTTGGTGCCTGTGTAACTTTTGTAGCTTATATATTTATGTATTTGTGTGTATAAGAGTATGAGAGAGTAAGACAGAGAGGCCATGGCGACTGAAGCAGCGTTGCTTAACTCTCTGGACACATGAACGCGTTGCCCGATGGACTATTAAGGTCGTATCGCACGTTGAACTCTCTTTAGTCAAGCGAGGTTCCTGAAAAATAAAACTGTGATTTTTGTTTTCCGTGTACGTATAATAATATCAGTGCGTACGTGCGCATAGCATTTCTGGAAGGTTCGTACGGATCGAAATCTCCATAAGACTTTCACTTTTCTTTACCACGAAATTTTTTTCAGACCGAGCCCACTCGCGAGAATTGAATAATACGAGAACGTTGCGTTACACTAAAAATCAGTGCATCGATTACGATCGATTAGCATTTGGAGCAATGCGAGGATGGAAAATAGATAATCAATCAGAAGCTCGTAGCCTCTGACACGATTAATTAAGTTCGGTGAGCCGAAGGAGAATAATTTCTACCACGAGATGCGTTGCCATTTTCTCGTGGGAATAAAATTGCTTGACAGTGAAACACTTGGCGCATGCGAATGGACGATCCGGCGTTCTCGTTTTCGCCTCCGCATCGTTTATTTTAATGTTAAACATGTAATCCACATGTTCGTCCCATTTTAAGTTCATTTCCGATATCGATAACGACACCGAGTGTACATTGAATATTCATAAAGAATCCGTGTTTCGACATGCTGTTTGACGCATTTTTCTGCTGGGAGTGCCCGAAAATAAACTATTCGGATTCTCCGCGTGTGTTCGGAACTTCCGTCGAGGATAAAAAACAAATCACTCGTCTATCCGGACAGGAAATCAGTCGGTATACAATGCGGTAGCTCACCAACTGGATTTCGTATTAAACGCAACGTCGAGAACTTCTGTTTGATTAATAATCAACGTGGCCCACGTTAAAATTACTGCCGGAAACAAAATGTTAAACTTTATGGGGAACGAGCAATTGTGCATACACAACGTTCGGAGGTGAAGAAGTCAAGATCCTGCTGGCCTTACGAAATAATCCGAAGCTTTTTTTTTCATCTGTCCAACTTTTGACAGCACGAAAAAAATGTTTCTCTCTAAATTCCGTTTGAAAAAAAATTCCTTATGAGGATTATTTCATGTTTCTTTAAGGACCAGCATTTTTATGAAATTTCTGTGATATAAATATCGCCGATCGAACGAACCTTTTTGACAACAGGAAACTCTCGAATAGGAAGAACGCGCAAAAGGGACGAGAACGGCACTTTTCACTGTAAAGTGACACACGTGACGAAACGACGAAGGGCTCTCGGAAAAGTTATGGTGTGACGAAGCGTTTCGATTGCAGTGGTACGAGCGCACGAGTTTAAAATTAACATGCACGGCGACTCGGAAAATTCCTGCGTGTGCTCGACGACAAAGCGACCTTACTAATGGCCACACAAACAACATTATACTATTGACAAATGTCGAATTTTTTATCTTTGCGTTTTTATCGGAAAAAACACTCCTAGATTTTGTTTACTCGACTTTTTTTCCATCGGAGGTTCCCCAGGCATGACTCGACAGAATTTACAATAAATGAGGATGAAAACGAGATTGAGGGAGTCCTGTGAGTCTCGATAATTTCTTTTTAAGTTTATTCATGCCTCCTAGATCGAAATTTACGATCGAGACTAAGGAAAGTTCATAAGCTGGATGCTGGGATGATAAGATCGCTGCATAGATTTTCCTCGTTGCTCATTCTTTCGGACCAACGAACTGTCCACTCGCGAGTTCCGGATACACGCTCGACGCGATCGAGCGAGTATACTCGGTCGCTCAGAAGTTGCGAGATCGCTTTTCTTTTCCCACTTTTTTCTATTCCGAATGACCAATAAAATTTTTTTTTTGTCAAACCGATAGAAAGACTCTGTGAGTGATCGGCGATGCGGATAATTCGAGCGACGCGAACGTGTTCGTTAATACAGCATTATGAGTGTTCGAAACGATCGAGAGGAAACCGGAGGACGCGATTCTCGTACATTTTTACCTTTTTCATTGTATCACTCCCGCCCTTTTGAATCTCAAGTGTCGAGAAGTTACAACGTGCATGGGCACTGCCCGAGATCGAGGTCAATCACCGCTGAACTATTTTGTCTATATCTGTGCGCGAGCGCATCTTTTTTCCTTCTACATCTTTTTTCCTCTCGTTTTTCGCCCTCTCGTACCGTGTCTTTGAGAAATTCGAAACCTCCTTTGAGATTCGGCCCAAAATTTCACTACAGAATTCATTCGTGTACTCCGTATGTTCCTCGTGAATGTATTCTTAGAGCGAAGAATTTCTTAAAAGTCAATTTTTTCGCTGCACAAACCGAAATGATAATTTTCAAGATTTTTTCCTTTTTTCATAGAAAATTTCCACGTTTTTCGAATCATTTTTCGTTCCGCACACGCAATCAACATTTTTTCCGGTTGTTAAAAATTCAATCGTTTGTTGTGAATCATTTGAAAGGAAATTGAAATTTACTGTCTCGCTGGAACGATTATCGCTCCGCAGTCCGTGAGTGTCTCCCTCTCAGTCGCGGCAATAATCGAGGGCGAAATTATTTTTCATAATCTCCATTCGGCGACACATTCTCTGCGAAGACACTCTCGGTGTTCTCGAGGACCAAGTGATTTGGCTTCGTTAATCGATGCTGCGCAGCCTTGAGACGATGAGCACATGAACAAATGTGCTCGCAGACGCATTATGTAGATTTTTGTTTTCTGTACAATCGAATATTCCAACTAGTGCTATTCTTCGCTTGAGTCTGGAGATAAAAAATTGTTTTTCAACTGGAAACACATAAACAGATTAATTATCTGGGGGATTCGATAATTATTCCGTAGCGACGACCGCGTCACGTAAAACTTGAGAAATAGATCGAAAATCGTGCAAAATTGAGCCACTTTTCAAAACCGTAAATTATATACGGTGAATGCAATGATTGCTAATGATACAGCGAAACGATTAATGTAACGAGTGTGAGCCACAATCTGCTCGTAGGAGCGCAGCGTTGAACGTGTCTGTACAATTTCAGCACCGAGAGCGTAAAAGTGTCGTCCCAAAGTTATTTATAGTTCCTTGTTTGGGCTTGTGGCGTAGCGAGTTCTTATCAATGAGCGTTATCGTGCAAATTGGGATTTCAAATTTTTTTCTACCAACTCCTGAAGAGAGTACTGGTTAAATAATTCAAAACGTATATAGTCGCTGTCGGCGCACTATAAAACGGCACATGTGAGGTAGGGGAACGCGAAGTGAAACATGGAAAAAAGTTGGATCATTAATCACAACACGAAACTTAATGAAAATGTCGTTTTTTTAATTAGTGTCGAGATTGGGACTCGAAATAAACGCATTTTTCTGTAAGATTGCGTAACTCGGTGTACTGCACGCGACTTTGTTGCATGAGGCGATTAGAATGAAAGGATTGATCGATTAATCATCTTGTGCGTGGACAACAACTCGCTTTTTTGCTGCTATATCCGGAGGAGACTGCGCGGCGATTGGCAAATAATCGCGAGCGTCACACGCAATGAAATGATTCTTCGTTCGGTCAATCTGACAAATCAGGAATGACGTTGTGAATTTTTTTGTCTTGAAGGAAGATACGGAGACGGAAAAGGTGGCCACTTTAGTTGGACACTGTCGCATCATCAGTCGTAACTCTATAGCATAAGCGTGACAGTTGGTGGCAAATTTGCGGATGCGTGCAATTGGCGTAGCCTGTGCCCTACGTCGTCGCGGAGCCACAGTCCGCGGGCAACGAATGTGTTGGTCTTTTATCTCCGCATACGTGTGTAGGTCTCGATGTGTGCACCTTTTTTAACGTACATCGTGTACCTAGCAAAATGTCAGAGCCACGTAGCTACACGAGCAATCCTCGGCCACGGTATGAAGCAGTTAACTTAATATAGACGCACTTGGAATGTGTGCCATCGACGACCTCGAGTCCTCTTCCCTAGGTCAGTGCTAAACCCTCCCGCGCAACCAACGGTAACACACGAAGCAGCTACATACACGTTTCTGTATATATCTCGCGTTGTGTGTGCCACGAGGAGAGATGAGCACGCACAAAAAAGTCATTGGAATAAGTGCCACAATAATTATGAACAATCTGCACGAAAAGATCGCAAAACTGGGCATCCTTATGCGCGCAACAACTTATTTGGAATGTCCGGAAAAAAACTGTCTGCTTGATTAAATTAAACTTGACCTAGATATGAAACGCGTTCGGTGATAGGTCGTGAGTTTGGCGAGAATTTTGACTCGATTTACAAGCTGAAGGATGAGGTTTTTGAGAATAATAAATTCCATGGTGTTTTTCATGTTTTCCTTCGTTTTTGCCATGAGACGCTTCGATCTTCTGAATTTCGCTATGCAACCAAGTCAATCCCTTGCATTTAATATTCTATTTTTAGTTTTGGACGTTGCGAGCCTCGGAGAAGATTATTCAGCTGAGAGGATGAGGCTCGGAACTGCGAGTGCTGTCGTTGCCGCTGTTTATATATTTTATATAAGACGCGAGACCTTCGTTAGGGGTTTAAGGATAATTGAAAGAGTCCACGTCGTGACGTCGCGCGGCGTCTCTGCGTATACGAGCACGAAATTACATTCTCCGCTCGCAAAGACCTTCGCTCACCAATGGCGTTATCGCGAATCTCGCTGTGCTGGACCACGCAGAGAGCGGAAGGAAAAAAAGGATAGAAGAAAAAGACGAAACGCATTTATTCTTCCGGGTGTGAAGAGGGAACGAGATGATGGACCACAAGGTCGAGTCAACATCACCGCGAACGTGCACGCGAGAAAAAGAGAGAGAGGAAAAATAAAAGAAAGACGATTCGCGGCCTCTTGGCGATTCTCTTAATTCGAATAACGACAGTTACGAGCCTCGGACCATCGACAAATCTCTTAATCTTCCACCCAACGTTTCCGAGAGTGAAAGCATTTGATTGTGCATCTCGTCTTATCGTCTCGAGCAATTAATTTCGTTATTGCATTCCTGCGAATACTTGAACGTCATAAATTTTCGACAGTCCTCCAAATCTAATTAAAATTTTCCTTAATAAACCGATTCGATTGACTAAAATACTCATTTTCTTTTACAAAATATAAATTCTGTGGACTCACACACTCAGGCGTCTCGGGAACACGAACCAGGGTCATCCACTCAGTTTTTCTCTCAACACATTCATTATAATGCGTACAAAAACGTAAAACTTGTACGAAGATACTAAATATGTAAACAGTCAGCTCCATACGGACCGACGATGGAAAATATAAATAGTATTGAGGAAGATCCACTCCCATAATCCCAAACCCACTCCATAGATTGAAATTACCGTTGCAGCAGATAACATTCGTCTCGGTCGTATTTAATTAACAAAAGATTAAAGTCTCTGCGTCTCGATTTCTCTTGAGATCGAGGAAAATCTCGATCGTAACGGAAAAACGCAAAATTTCCGTCTGCTTGGCCGTGTATAAAATATTTTACGTTTTATGTTTGACGTCACGGACGTCGCCACGTTTCTATAGATACGGAGCGCTAAGCTGCGGAACCGCGAGTGATCTTAGGATCATTGATCAAAAGTCCAAAGGTCCGAAATGAGAAAATCCAACCTACACTTTTCAGTGCGGAGAACTTCGTCATGGACGTTTATACAAGAATGTCACGGACTCGCTTTTGACGTGGAAATAAAATGTGTATTTGTCAGGCTTTTCGATCGGAACTATCTGTGGGACGAATCGATACGAATACGCGCGAATAAATCGCGAAGAACAAAGTCGTACTATTGCGCGTTACATTCGCAGCTGCATTCACATGCGCGCAATTTTTACAATAAGGTTAACGACAGCGAGTTATTTATATAGATGTATTTAAACGTAGGGAGACAAGTGTGACGTCGCGACGGAGCTTGTCCGAGGGAGCAAGTCCACGTTCTGCTGTCCTGGTTCTTTTTAAGGAAACGAGACGAGGAGAGGAGTGAACTCAACCTGCCCACGTTACAATTCCTATTGCACCTTCCTTTGCCAATGTCGATCTCCCCATCTACGTATACACGAAGACAAATATCTATGGGAATAACGTGCGGCTAACGGTTGCAACTTCCAGAAAGGAAAATGTACGAGCTTCAAAGTGAAGAAATTATGCGCGAGAGGAAAGATTCGCCGTTCCTTTCAAACTTCCAGTCTCGTTTTTTCTATCTTATTCATTTTATTTATTTTTCCGGAACTTGCTCCGAAACGAAAGAATTTATACGAACGTAGATTTTTATAATTCGGAGACACTTTTTTTTCCTATATTAGCGGATAACGACGTGAGGGGAATTCGCACAGGATGAGAAATAGACGAAGTGTGTGTGTGTTTTTTCACTCAGCTCGATATTTCGCGGCTTTGTTGCATTTATTTTGACTCATTGTTCTGGAAAATGTAGATGGCGCCGTCACGGTTCTGCTGAAGTGGCTTTTTACCATGGGAAATGATTGAGACACCGCTACTAAGTCATACACCCAAGTATATATTTTTCTCAGCTTTATTGAAAGGTTGATAAGCCGCGCTTTGACGAGTATAGATAAGAATGCGAAGTGAGTACGCAGCGATAACGCGAAAGAGCACGTCGAACGAGCGTGGATCGCGAGTTGAATCGTTTTGAGAAATTATTACATAATTTGACGTTATTATTCCGAGCTATGAGAGTCAAAAAAACTTTTCTCATTCTTGCATAAAGCAAAGAAAAAAATTAGATGAGGAGAAGTCCTTGATGCAGAAGAGTGGAGAAAAAAAATTCTCGGAAATCTCAATCCGACAGATAAATAGCATAATCTCCAACGTTCTCGGCTGTCAGGTAATAAAACGGATTTAAAAAAATAACAGACAATAAAAATAAAATGAAACTACGCTCGCGACTAGGACGACGGAATAGTTCAAGATAAATGACATTTTTTTCGGAAATTTTCGTTGAAAAACATGCTCTCCAAATTCTTCGTAAGAAAAAGAGCGATTTTGTTGTTACGCGGAGTGTCGATGCGGTCCACGAAAAATACAATTTATCTTATTGTCCCATCGCACAGTTCACGCTGATTAGCGAAACGTGCGCGTCGCGAACAAAAACATGCGGCGACGTCGGAGAACGCCGCGAGATGAGGAAATACATATACGAATTTATTTCCTCGTTCGTAATTATACGTTTTTGTGCAGCTCCTGCCTAAGGGTACAGTGCCAACCACCTATGAATGAACGTCCATTGATAAACGCGAACTTAATTTGTAAGGACACACGAGATTCTCGCGTTGACGCGAATGGAATTAAACAAATGAGGGATATCAAGTTGTGTGCCCACACGTGCTGCTAATCCTATTACGTTACTGTCACTCAAATGTCACCAAACAAATAATCTAAATTTGTACATTTATCATTGTCCACGTCCCTTGACATAAATACGAGTCGTGGAAATCGTATCGAAGCTGGAGACTCGGTCTGAGCGAATATTTGGCAAGAATATGCGGCAAAAATTTCAAGGGAATGCTCGAAAATTCGTTGGTCCCACTGTCTGACCTTGAAATTAAGAAAATCAAAGATTTAACGATCCCAACGTCGTATCTCCTCATCTTTCCAAATACCTGCCCGCAGCTGAAACGATTTTCAAACATTTATCGTTCCCACTGCCTGAAAAATAAAACCTCAAGCGGGTGCATCGCTCAGCAGACGACACTGTCGCGATCTGCTCACACATAGCGACACGAATGTTAAATGATTCGCCTCTTAATGGACCAACTTCCCGGACACGACGAGTTTCACGGGCAATCGTCAGCTGCGACAATGACATTGCCTCGTGTTCATACAAACTGCTCGCATCTCTATAGATTGAGTAAATGGTTGTACCCCGAGCGCGAGAGACGAAAACTAAATTCATTCAGCACTTCGAACTATTTACGAACCCGAATCCATCATAAAACTTAATTCAACAATTTTCATCCGATCCAGAAGCTCAAATCTCACGAATCACGTACAAGCATTCCAGATTTCTCGTCATGGACGATCAATTATTCCGAACATGATCGCAAACGAAAGAAAAAAAAAAAAACGACGAATAATCGTTAAATTCGTTGCCCAACAAACATTTCCATTTTTTGACTCATATTCAATGACATTTTGCTTCTTACGATAAACTCTCAACGTATAAACATTTCACAACTTCAATCATGGAGCCTCTCGATACTCTGTCAACAGAGAATGTATCAGAATCAAACAATAAAAAATAACAGACTGAAAAAAAAAGATTCAAACCCCTTTATACACAGATTTATGAATTCATTGCCCGAATTAAACTTTTATCTCGAGCTTATGACTGCATGATTAAATTACGAGTGGTGATTGACTCCACTAAATAGCAGATGGACCGTTTTATTGGATTTTTTCTAAACAGAATTCTATTGTAAGCATTTATTAGAATCGTTCGTGATTCGCGCCTCGAGCGCCTTACAGAGAAGAGAGAGAGAGAGAGAGAGAGAGAGAGAGAAACATTAATAATGAGAGAGAAACGAATGCTGCTGAGGCTGTCGCGAATCGACGACGACAACTGCCACTGGCCGTCAGTCCGAATTTACTCTGACGAGACTCCACGTGCTGTAGTTGTTACTACAACTCTTACAGCACGTAATTTGACCTGTATATAAAAAGATCATCGCACATGCACACATGCAGAAAAATAAACGATGAATAAAAAATAGATCGTATTCTTTTCCATACAAATCAAGTTTTTGTTTATGATAATACAAAAAATGAAGGAACACGAACCGGCACTTTACAAATATGTTGCATGCGGTCATTTTATGTTTTTCGTTCCCGTGAGTACAAACATATCATTTATATTTACGTTGTAAAAAAAAATTACGTATTCTTGATCTCTCGGAGTACGAGGTATGACGGTGAAACGTGTCTGTGAATCATATCGTCAAGATTTATCGTTTTTATCAAGTTTCGCAAGATTTCCGTACATTTGTACTCGACACGCAAACAAATTGCAATTACGTGTATGCGGTGAATGTCTGAGTATACGAACGCGCGCGGTGCCTTGGTTTTGTGCACGGAATCGTGTTGTTTAATCCTCACTGAGAGGAGATGGACGTAAGTGTTACGAAGCAACAAGCAGTAGGCACGTAAATATCATTCGGCGGAAACACTTTGCCATGTTTGCTTTTGCAGGTAATTTCATTGATTGGAATTGATTGATTTTACTGTTTGGTGTCGCATATATAGAAACTTTACGTTCGATGCAAAAACGAGATGAGGAACGGCCCGTGCGTGCAACTTGTCGGGATAATTCTAATACGCACGTAACGTCAATACCGTGAGGAACATTGTTTTCAACGTCATTAACATAAATCGATACTATTCAGAGGAAACGAGAGAGAAGGGTAGAAGGAGAGAGAGAGAGAGAGAAATTCTTGATTCTCGAACCGAAGGATATATCTGCGTGCAAAAAATCTCGCGCGAGAGCTTTATTATTCAACATCGATACTCGAGTGCACGTTCGTAGTTCAAGATCGTTGTAGCATTTGTGCAAAAACATGTGTACGAGAATGATAGTTATCGGTGAATGGGTGTAGAGATATAAATATATAGGGATGGATATTTATAAGAAACGGAGGGAAGGAGAGCGAGAGAGAGGGAGGATAGTCAGACAAAAAAATGGCAGCGATCTCGAGATCGTGTTCAATACAGCAACATATTGCTTGTATTCGAGAAGAAAGAGAAAACGCATCCGAGCAAGCAACATCTCACTCGGTTATAAATAATCAGTGAAAGTCGTCCTTACGAGCAGCTTTGCGACGAATCTCATTTCGTTAGGTCATGCGTAACGTCCCATTTTAAAAATCTCCACGACGGTGAACACATGAATAAGGAAACGAAAAATGAATTGAAAAAAAAAAAAAATAAAAGGATTTTTGGTGGAATTCGGCAGCAGAGCGCATCGGGCCGTGTTTCCAGTGACTAATGGACCGAACTTGGTGAGCCGAAATGTGGGACAAGGGGATTGGGGTTTTTCCGTTTTGGGAATCTGAATAAAAGGTCGAATTTATGTTGATCAGTGACGTCTTTGCAGCAGGAATTCAACTTATTCCGTGTCCCTCGATACGTCACCGGGTCCAAACAGTGAATTCATTATTTTTCACGCATCGTTTTCCTTATTTTCATGGCCCCCGGACCTGGGATTCCTCTCGCGCGATCGTCTCTAGGCCCCGCGTGAGACTCGTACGCATCAGGTGAATCTCGACCCGTCGAATGATCTTTGCTCTTATTATATTGCTGCCGCTCGAGAGGCGGTCGAGATGTTCCTGGAATCATAAATAACATCTCCGCACACACACCGGAGGCAGGGCGTCACCGTAGCACATCAATGACGCCATATTACGCACACAGGAGCTTCGATGTACATCGATATGTCGCGATAACTCGATCAGCTTTTCTATCTTTGTGGGAATAACTCATCTTCCACGGTTTGTCGTCCGAAGAAAATTTATAGCAATCGCGTTTCGCTACAATTTCTTTCCAGGTAAAGGACGTCTGTGGAATTTCAAGTCGAGATTCCATTATCGATCAATTAGTAGATTATATTGGAAACTTTATACTTTTCGATGCATTTTGCAATTTTACTGTCGAATGTCTTTTTTCAATTATTCGTCAGAACGTCCAGCTCTTCGGGATTATTTGTTTACTTATTTTATTATGCATTGATTTATAAATTCATTCATGTTTTTATTTACTTATTTGTTTTTTCACTTTTGATTTTGTTTCTTTTTTTTAAATCTGATTGAGAAAATCATGTTGGCAGCGACGCATTGAAGTTTTTTTTTTCAATCTTTGCGTCTTTCTCGTACGTGTACCCACTCGAGTAGGTTCTGCTGAGATAAGAAAACCTAGCGGCAAATTTATCATCGCGTCTCTTTATCTGATAAGCGAGCACGCTCGTGATATCACGTAGCAAAGAAATTAGATAAATTCCAATAGTCGTAATCATCGAGTAAACTGTGGAACCAACCGATGCATCTCTTCGTCCTCATTCAGCACAAATTTTATTATCTCCCAAAGGCAACGAACTGAATTCAAATATTTACTGCCTCTCCTGTCCGCGGCATATATGGCCAATGAGAATCTGGCGCTCTGCGTTTTTCGCGAAGATCGTCGATCTGTTGAATCTGCTGGCGTCTTGACCCAATTCTGCAGCCAATTATCGTCGTTTTTTCTACTCAACACCGTGTGGATGTTGAATTTTCGTCATCGATTTCGTTTTCGCGATTGCGACGACTTGATCCTCGGATAAAAATAAATTATAAATTTATTCTTAATCAACTTTTCATATTGACGAAGCTGGATTATCGCGTAGTAAGTATAATAATGATTATTGTTATTTTTGTAACACAATGTCGGTGGCTGATACGAAACCCTGAGCAATGACTCAATTCTCCGTCAACGACCGTCCGACCCGCCTCGTGTTTAATTTATTATCAACCGCAAGATTTTATGTTAATAACGACAACGACGCGAGGCGTACGATTGCACCATTCGATGCACTACTTTATATCGAGTCGATACAATTCATTGTCATTGTCTGAGACCGAAGACAATCAAGTCCAAGAGTCCAGCTAGAAATCTGATCGTGAGTCATTTCGACAATGTGATTTACTTCGAAAATACGATGCAGCCATTGTTTCTGGAACTTTAAAAAAATGAATAAACTTGGCGGGGTATGTCTCAGTGACTCGTTGAGCTTCGGAGTGTCTGGGAAGGTGGCACGCTGTATAACTTTTTAGAAAACGCTTCAAACGATTCTACCGACTGATGGTAAATGGTGCAGGGCCAATGGTACAAAGTCAGAAACCTCCAGACGGTCACGTATCAACCGTAGGCTCATTATCTGCCATCGATCGAATAAAATTCTCTCGGCATTACGATCCATGTTGATTTTTTCATTATTCAAATTTTGAGAACGAGAATCCGAAGCTGGCCTCGCGTTAGGCTCGTCGTCACTGAATTTTTAATGGGATTTCTCATCAATACGATTAAGGAGTCAAAATGCTAAACGCTATCAACTTTCTACGCTCGCTTGTTCGATTTTTATTCTTGATTTGCCCGCAAACGCGAGTCTGACCATTTATTCTGCTCTTTTTTGCACATCTCTCACGGAAACGGGACAGAATTGTTGAAAGAATTTGCGGACAGGCCCAAAGCCATCGTGACATCGAAACTGTGCAATGGGCACGTCGAGCAGTCTCTTCCGGTTTGAATTTCTAAACGATTTTCGTTAGTTTTTACATCGTGAAATGTAGAAAACTTTTACAAACATTTTGACCTTGTCAAAACGATTTTTTCTTGCTTTGATCGTTGTCAGTAACATTGATCATTAAGAAGCTTCTTCGAAGTATCTAATCGTCGATTTTTCGAGAGCTCAGAAAACACAAGTCGACGCAGCTCGATCAGCCTCGATAGCGGAAACATCGCGATAGCGAATTGACATTCGCGTTACGATCTTTGCAGCTCGTTCCATCAATAGTCTCGAAACATTTCGGGATAGTGAGACCATAAAGAATTTTCGGCTACGCCCTTTTCATCATAAGTAGTCGATACATCGTTGATACGTTGCGGCTTCTGTTCGGACTCGACGCCTGCTGCTGGAAGGTCTTGCCGAAGAACACCCACGTTAAGAGAAGTAACGGCAGTTCAAAAAATACTTAACCACGATCTTTCGAAACTGTGGCATCGAGGAAGAATTTTGAAGAAAATTTCATGACCTGGATCGGAAATATTGGATCTGGCCTGGATATTCCACAGCCTAATGATTCGACTTTGTAATCAGCTCGAATTTGATATCGTGGACGATTGAAATGTGCCCGGAATATCGAGCTGAATGCATCGTCCTTGCTCTTTAGAAATTCTCGAAATAATTGCAACGAATTTTGCAAAAAATCTCGAATTTTTGAGCCTCCGAGCGTTTGATTTTCCCAGCGAAATAAAGAAAAGATCTTTCTCGTTTGTTTGAAAATCACGATAAATTTTGGACCGTACTGTACCCCCGCACATAAAATCCTTAAGGTCGAGTTGGTTCGCGATCCAGGAGAGTTTAGGGATCGAGACGCTAGGTGGCAGCAATATGGCCACCTGTAACATGCAGAGCCGAGCTCGTGGAGTAAATAACTCGGGACGATATAGAGAAAAGGCGTAAACGTTGTATGTGGGCAGCAAAATGGCCAGGTAAGAATCTAGCGAACGAGCGAACACAGGCGAGAGAAGGAGATGAGTCGTCCCCTGGAATCTTCTTGCTTCGTTTTGCCCCCACCACATTGAGAATCCGAACGTAAACGAGCCCCCTACTCCGGAGACCATGAGCCGGGGTTTTGTACGGGGGGCCCCCGCATAACTCGCTGGCCCCAGACTCGCGGCTCGTGCGTTCACGATACTAGTACGTAGTTGAGAAATTCCAGCGGCGAGAGCGTTTGTCGAGGAGCGTGTCTCGATTTCACCTTCGGAGTGAATCTTCATTCTTTTTTTTTGTTTTACCAAAGTTAATATCGTCAAAAAAGTTGATTTTGTAAAAACCTGCGAAAAATAATCAAGTGTCGTACGTGAATTTGACGTTTTTTTTAGCGCTTCGCTCAAGTTTTTTAATCGGTTGGCAGTTTCGTTCGGAAATTTGGAGTCAAGTGAGTACCGATTGCTTTTCAATATTTGGAAACTCATTAGCGAACGTGTCGTAATCGAATATCGTGGAAATTTTGTGGTCGTTCCTCATTTTATGTTTCCGCGCTCGCTCCTAAACGTTGAGAACGTTGTTCCCTGCTATTTTTATATCTCTCTACGGGTTTTCCCATATCCATGGCTATGTAGACGGCTCTATGGTGTATACATAGATATAGAACACTTTCGTCTATTTGCTACGCTCCATCGAACCTCTCTGGAGTATTTTCTTCTCGAGGCACTGTCCTGACATATACTCGATGTGAAAAGAACGACACAGACACACAGAGAGACACACAGACTAAGAAACACGCACATGGACACGGATACGAGTTAATATCCTGTATACTTCCTTCGGAGAGGCTTTTCTCGGTGATTCCTTGGAGCCTGTTGTGTGTGCATCATCCTCAACCGCGAGATATTCCGCGAGCTTCCCCTTGTTTCTCTTTTTCTCTCGAGCAGCAGCAGCAGCCGCCATCATCGTTGCCTCTTATTCGCTCGGTTGTTCGTGCCGCGAGAGGGGTCGGGGAAGGAGAGTCTTTCTCTTGTATCCAGAGCTCCGGTACAGCTCGGTGAAATCCGCCATAAACCTGGACCGTTAATCGCCAAAGTACTCGATCCCTCTTTGCTCACACACACACACGAGAAACTTGGGTTTCTCTACTCGAACTTTGAGCGCGTTTAGAGGATCAAATATTGACACCTGATGAAATTGCCGAGCCATTTCTGCTCGGCCAGGCACATGACGCATCGACATTTCGTCGTACGCGTATCATTTTTGGAAAGCTTTTTTTTTTTACTTCGGGAAAAAAAGGATGAAAAATTTGGCGACCGAATCATCAGAAACTCCTCGATAACGTTATCGCTAAACGCTCTGACGAATTTTTTAGTCTTGTCAGTTTCGTGCCCCTCTTTCTTGATCACTCTGGCTCTTTCGCCCTCTCTCTCTCTCTCTCTCTCTCTCTCCTCTGTTTCTTGATCCATAAATATACCATGACGCAGCGACAACAACGTCCAATGACATTACATGGGCGTTGTGAAAAAAAAACGTCGCTGAGAGAGGGAACTTATCGCTGATCAAGTATTGATGGAATTGTCATGATCGTTGACTACCGCGAATTTATCTCGGTACAAGGATTCTTATTGACGCGATATCCATCCATGAAACTTTTCACATCGGCTCTTTGTATTTTTGCTCCAATGCTAACGCTCTGGTTGAGAATTTTTTGCATAATATTTAATTGCTCATTCGATCTCAACGTTTTGTCGTGAAACTTTTCGGAGGCTGACCTTTGGAGCATTTCCATGGCCAAAAACGTTTGCCGGAGAGTTCCGTATTATCGTCACGATCGACTAGAGTCCTTCTGATGATACAAAAAATAATTGCGCACTGTAGTTTCGTGTCTAATGAATTTTTATTAAATTAAAATGGTGCACGATCACCAGGAAATTTATGGGAATTAACGCTGCGACTGGAAAAACACGAAACAAACGTTCTGCATTTGTTTTGCACAAACTTCAAAAGCCCGAGAGCTCGATCGTTGACGATAATTGTAGAGCTTCCTTTGCGACATGCGATCTCTCGATCATTATGCGACTCGCCGATGACACGTTCGATCGGGACTGGTTCTCGGAAAATTGAAATTCGTTCCGTATATACGAACCTATCGACCGATTGTCTCGAACAGCGGAAAAATCGTGACCCAGAACCGTTTTCTCAAGCCACCCGGAATTTTTCAAAGCATTCGTTGAACTTGGCAGCAATAAAACGTTTGGACGACGATTCGTTCCACGCGGGAACGAGGTTCAAGACGCCGAGGACAAAATCCCTTTGGCTCGCGTCGTCATCCTTCGGGATACTTTTTACTCTCTCTCTCTCTCTCTCTCAGCTCGCTGCCAAACCCAACAGAATCAAACGTGATCGTTCTCTCAGGATTTTGGTTTGAATCGCTCGATGAGATCGATCTGCTTGCGAGCTCGAAGGAGAAATCACCTGTTCTTTATTCATCAATTCCATCGAGATTTCTATCCAAATGCACGGATACACATTCACAGAGTTTTTTAAAAACGTTTTTTTCAAGTGTTCCGAGTTCGTTGCACGAATTTCAAGGATCATTCGCCACAAAAGGTTAAAAATACTTTTTCCCATGATGGTTGACTACCTTGTGGGTCGATAAGTGCATCAACCAGCGAGGAAGGAACACACCGAAGGCTAGTTGACATTCGAACACTCATCCAAATCGAGCCAAAAATAATACCGAGTCGTTTTAAGATCGAGCGAAACTTCAAGGCTTCCAGGCAACCTCCATAAACGCAAGTCGATGTATTTTTACCGGTTTTCCTTTTTTACCTATTCGCTCCTTTTTTCTCTCGATGATCAACGAGCCATTTAAAGGGTTTTTGCTTCTTTCTGTTCTCGATCAACAATTACCATTTATAATTGAATGATTGTATACAAAGGTCTCCAACTACATTCGGACAATCAATTATCAATTTACTCCAATTTTTTTCATGTTCTGTATTGAAGGAATGATTTTCTGTAGTTTTCTTCGCACACATTGTATTATTCATTTTTTTCCGAGCTGTGAGGTTTTTCCTTCTTCACGTTTTTCATTATGGAACGAGGAATCTGTTGATTTTTTTTTCGAAATAATTGAGTGCAATTACCTCGTCACGGAATCGTTTTAAATCATTTTTTTTTTTTCAAATTCGAATCCGATCACTAATTCCTGATTTCATTCGACTCGCTGCTGGCGAATAACACGCGCTGAGAATTCGCAGTAGCGTGTTTGTTGCCTGGATACAAATTTGTATTCCATCAACACAACGTTTATTCTCGTGACGTCAAGATGCCTCGAGACTTTGTTTATTATTCGTGAGAGACGGACAATCGAAACATCTCCGAGATTTATAACGTGCTATCGAGATACTTTTGACTCTGTGTTTCACGCACCCGAATTCTTTGGGAAGTTTCAATGTCGGAGATGAAAGAGGCACAGGAATAAAAACGATTTTTTATGTCGATTTTGTTCTGTAACTCTCTCTCTCCGATTTTCGCTTCTGTGGGGAATACGGATTCGGTGGAATACCGTAAGCCATCTGGTGTCTTTGAACAGCCGTTGAATATCCCGCTAATCTCTTTGTCGGTCGGTGAATGCACTGCCCACGTTTATTTTTCCAAAAAGGCTCGGAAAAATTATTCCAAATCATTCCAAACATTAATTTCTACCAAAAAAAATTGTAGACGTGTCCGTGTGAATTGAAAGTAACAATTTGTTCGTAATATCACGGCGCGATGACTATTTTCGTTTTTCATATTTTTAATCGATTTGAAAAATAAAATGAAAATCGGAATTTTTCCATCGCCAACGTGAGAAAACTCGAGTCTTTAGAGAATGCGTTTCAAATTCCGTGACGGAAATTTTTGGTTAATTGTATAATATTAGTTATTTCCTCCACGGTTCACAAAGCTCGTACCTGTGATTAGCCTCTGTACATTTTTTCGAATAACGCAAAAGTCGACGAGTCAGGATTTCAGGAAGTTGCATCGCGCAGCGATCGAGCTGGTGCGAACTTTGAAAAAGTGCAAAGTTTGACTTCTCGTACGTGATGGACGTACGCGAACGTGATGAGTTTAGCGGAGGAGGAAAAAGACAAATTTCGCCGAGTTATTTTATTCATTTGTCACTCGACACACTTTAGTTTAAGAAATTGTGAGTTTTTGCCTCCAAAAACGCAGGACAGTGCGGAATATTTTCGCGCATTTCTCGAGCTGTCGGAGCCTATTCAGCAAGTCCATTTTTTTTTATTGCACACGCATTTTTTCCATGCGTTTGTTCGTCGTTTTGCTTTTTTCATATTCTTCGTACGAAATCAATTTCAAATAATCATAATTTTTCCAGTTTAGTCTCAAAATAATTGACCCAATTGATTTGCCGTACGAATCGATTTAAAGTCTTAATAATCCGTTGAGGAAAGAGGAAACTATAAATAATGCAAATATTATGTGACCTCCGGTACGCCCACGCTCGAACATTTGTTATGTGTTGACGCAATTGAGCGTTTTGTATGGCATAGTAAAACATCGTACTCTGGGACACACATTTTTATACTTAAATTGAGATACGCAGCTAGCTCATCATCAGCCTGTTGACGGTCATTTATGTCTCGCCGTTATTCTCAAAACAAAGTAAATTCGTGTCATCACTGGGAATATCTATGTCGATAAAAAGCAAATGATCCAAGTGATTAAGATCGTTGGAGGAAATATTGGGAAATTCTATCGATACTCGATGCTGATGGAATTGAATCACTGAGAATTTATCTCGAAACAGCATCCAGCTGCAATCACAGCAGGTGTCCGATAACCAATACTCCATTTTTCTCTCAACAACGTTCATTTTTCTGCACTCGGGGCTTCATATTAATCACAATTCTCGCCAAGCTGAGCCTCATTGTTCATTTCTCCTTTGTCACTTCTTCGCACAATCATTGGATGTATAATTTTTCTTTTATGAAACGTTTTCCTCTTCGACCAGCTGTCCGCGTGTCATTAGCTTGTCGGAGCAGATTTCTTAACCTCATTTTCAATGTTTCTTTCGAAAATTTCGCTCGGAATCATCGGATGAATTCTTCCTCGAACATCGTCGAGAATTTTTTAATAACCTCTCGAAATGAGTGTCTGACGAGAATCGACGTGACAAGAAAAAAAACTGATAATAATTCCTACGATACACGATAACGCGATAACAGTCTGGATATGATTTCGATAGCAATGAATTGTTTTCGTTCTATAAAACAATTTATCGAATATTCGCCGCGAAGAATTGACAATTTTCGACGCAATTTTCTTGGCAAACAAGTAGTCGGGCTTGAATTTTTTTTATCTACCAAATGATCGGAGCTCGTGAATTCGCAGGGAGAATTGGTCGTTGATAGAGAAAAAAAAATGAGAATCGATCGAAAACCTGCCGAATTATTCAAGAAGCTCGTAAAAAAAGGAGGAATAATCGAATCTGTTGAATTTCGAAAACTCGGGTTTTCTGGTGTCGTGGAACCGAATGTATCGTGAACCCAGAATCGCGTCGAGTCCGTATCCGTTTTCGCAAGACAAAAGCAACGCTTCGAAAACACCATCGTTAAGTTTGCGTCTATATTGAGAGAGAACTGTATTAAAAAAATACCTTGCGAGCTTTTAGACCTGAGACAAAACAAATATAGGCTCTGAAAGTACATACGACACGAACTCTGATAAGCTGCTATGGCGATATTGTCCAACGCTATCTCAGACCGCCCGTGAGTGAGCTAACTCTTGATAAAAGAAAGCGAAGGAGTTTGCATACAGTAAAAGTATAAACCCTATACGAATCATCGACCGAACGATTGTCATGATTTTTTAATTTTAATTTTTTTTTAATTAATAAAATCACAATCTTCGTAGATTCAATAAACTTTTTTGTGTGCGTTTTTTTGGGTTTTAATTTATCTTATTTTTTATTTAAAAAAATGAATGGCATAACCTTTTTGTCGCTCGTTCGTTTTTTTTTCTTGTACGTTCGACTCGATGCCAACTCGTTGCACGTTAATGAATTCGTACAATATTATTTTTTAAATTGTTTCCAAAGATTTCGATAGAGATTCGCGCAAAGGCATCCGCCAACTAATGAATAATTAGCTCCGACGGTATGCGCGAGCGTCGTACGAAATCGAGCAGATCGAATGAACATGATTATAAAAAACGTTATAAATGGAGTCGCAACATTCATGAGATTCGACGACGATGAGATAACTGGAAACAAGGTGAGTATGTAAATGAATTAAGTATGACGCTCAGGAGAATTTAAACTCGGGGTGCGACGCCATTCTCGTTACTGAACGATCATACACGTCGCTCGTTTCTTTCGTCTCCTCGCGCGTTTGTGTCAATGCAACTGCTGTGCGTTTTATACCGCGTGAAACTTTCGCGCGCGTGACAGAGAACGACGGACGACAGTTTCGTTGCGTAAAACGCAATTACGAGCAATTGTCATCTCACGTTTGCGAGAGACGCGAATGATCATGGATACAAGAGCGCAAAGTAAACAATTTTTGTGCATCATTTATACAAGTCCTCGAAGCTTGAACCAAAAAAAGGAGAGAATTCGCGATCGTCGTTCTTTCTCTTTGAACTTCGACCCCACGACCTCTTGAGGTTTTCTGAAACTCGTGCTGGTCATTGAATTCAAGTTTTCTTTGATCTTGATCGATTTCACTGATCGAGCACAACGGTAGGCTCACATTCTCGAACGTCGCGTTTCTCATTTTATCGGAGATTAACGAAAATCTTTTCCTAATGTTTCCGAGAAGCAATAGAATGTGGTCGCTCGTTCACATCACTTTTCTGCGTCGATCGAACGACCACAAGATCCTCGATTAATATTATAATAACACACTGTTATTCACTGTGCTTAGAGTTATCGAATCTCTCGTCGCAGAGCTTTTCAACGAAACCCGAGAGATTCAAAAAAAAAACAGAAAGTTTTATCATGGACCCGTTCAGATCGATTCGCGTCATTCGAGACGATCGATTGAATAATTATTGCTTCACCGCTCGATTCGTGAGACCAAACACTCTTTCGCGTTAGCCGAGGAGCTTATTCTAACCGCCGTTTCGTATCGAAAGGTCAATAGTCGACTGGATGAATCGATTTCTACGTAAAAACTCAATTTACATCGGATTTAATTACCGCCAAGGACGCGAAACGATTGAGATGTGGCTTCTGCGTAGTCCGAGAGAAATAAATTGAAATTATTGAATAATAAGCTTTTGGCTGAAGCCTCGAACGTCGGCATATACGAAAAATCAGAGAAATTGAGTAATTTTTTGGGGATTTCGAAAATCTCTGCTTAATTCGGTTTGAAGAAACGAATGGAACCCGTGAAGATCGTCTCGGTCCATGACATCGGTCCAAACTTCATTTCCTCCGAGAAAAATCCACAGGGACCGTTTAAATACTGATTTCCCATTCGTACCCACCTGCAAATTCGACCGCGAGGGAAATCCACTTTTCCCAGCTGTCGGAGTGAGTTGCAAGAAAATGGAAAGAAAAAAATATATAGAAAGAGATCGACATTCGAGGACTGCGATATTTATGAATCTTCGTAAAATCAATACTTAAAAACTTAAACTTTACATCGTGGTAATCATTGTTCCGATCGTTGAGTAGACATTCCGGATAAATGCAGACGATCTGTCTCCTTGATGGATTAATCGTATGAATGAGATTTTTTGCTTGTTCCAAATTCCTGTCAAGATCGAGTAAAGAATCTATCAAGAATTCAGAAAGGCGTGTGCACAGGGAATTTGAAATATTGAAAGAACCACATACATGGTTTGTTGGTTCCCCGAAATATATTTATACTTCCAATTGGCTAACCTTTTCTGTAGCGTTTTAGCCTCGAGGGTTTGCACGTGTGTGTGTCCTCGCGAGCTCGGTGGCACTTGGTGTGCGAGACAAGGGACTGCTCAGAGCAAAGGAGAAGAAGCGGCGAACGCCCGAAGAAAACCGGACCACCTGCTTGGTCCCCGGTCAGGTAATTTTACCTGGACCGCGTGCATCGAGCGACGACTTTTATACACTCTCACTATATGCACACATATATGAATGTAAGCGCTGAAGGAAACGAGAAACGAAACGAGAATAAGTTTTAAGGTACAGAGTGGGGACCAGCCCTAACCGAACAAAGCGAGCCGGTCATGGGCTCCAGCTGGTGTGCGCGCCCTCGCCAAACCCTCGGCGATATATCTATGTACCTCGCTCGCGTGCATATATACTCGCTGAGGAACCGATATGCCCCTGAGGCAGCAGGATCCTCGTGCACTCCTCGTGTTCTACTTTGCGTACGCAGCAGCGACAGTCATTGGCCGCAGCAGAAAATCAAAAGTAAAGAAAACATGCGTACTAAACACATTTCACGATTTCAAACATTCCAAACTCTCCAAAGAGACTTGAGAGAATTACTGGCTCACGAAAACGATCGTAACCGCGATTGGGAGCCTCGAAAAACTTCCATTCGCACCGGAACGTTTCCATTCACCGAAATCCTCGTCATCAAGATCGACACGAGCGAAAAAAATCGTATTCCGGCCTTCACAATGACATTTTGGGGAATTATTCTGAATGAGTTTCAATTCAGAAAATACGTTGAATTTCATATGATTAAAAATCGTGCTGCTGGTTGCGGCGTGGGAGGCCAATAAATATACGCCAGCGACATCGACATCTTTCGAGCTCTGAACATCGAAGACCAGGCTTCCGGCTTCACGCAGGGACTCGAAAGATTTTAACACTGTGTCCATTCTTATAGTCTCCGATCTCCACGAATAATGCCTGAACGAACGAAGCCCTTAAAGACTCTCTGTGCACATATACGTGCGGTAGGAAAAATTCCCGAGTCAATAGAACCGAAGAATAAACTCGTCTTTGAGAAAGAAAATATTTTTTCAACACTCTCCCAAATGATAACAACGTGTGTGTGTGTGAGCAAGGCTACTCGGCATTTTCTTTTGTCGAAAGCGACAAGGAAAATGGAAATACAGGTAGATCTTAGAAAGTCGAAACTCTGCGTGAAGCTGGTGAATAGATTGAGGGAAAATATAAAAGGATTCCTTGAATCCTTGAAAAAGAATTTCGTCTCTAAAGCAAAAATGTAGAGAAAACATGAAAAACTATTTTCGACGATAAATTCCTGCTTGAAAAATCGATTCTTGCTCCTGTAATTCTTCCTCCACCCACGAACCACGATAGGAAGAAATACCTTTTCCATATCTTCGAGTCTCGATTCTTGAAAATTCATTTTTTTTTTCGTCTGATCAGAAAAAAATATTTTTTTTTTGCTATAAAACGAACAATGAGGGATAATTGAGTTTTAGAAATTGGCAGCCATCTTCCTCGCACTCATGGCCACTCGGTCGGTACGAGACTCAACCTCAAACTGTTGAAACTTGTACTCATTGGCAACGAGTTGGTGCGATAACACAAATGAGCGATTTATATGTAATGCATTTGAGTGTATGCATAGCTACACGTATTTAGCCCCTTTGGAGATATCGTCCATTGTTATCAACGCATAGTATGTCACGTGTGCATACGTTATAGATATGAATATGGATAAACATGTGTATCATTCGAGATGGCAAAGAGATACTGTCCAAAGATGACTGACGTTTTCGTACGAGGTCTGACAACCAAGTAATAAATCTATTTGCACTTTTCAACCCGCGAACAAACAATAGGGAATGCAGAAAAATGTTAAGGCAACACGATCGTGGAAACTTTTTTTCTGTTTTTTAATCGAGCCGCCCACGAGCAATATTGATTTTCGTCGTGAGAGGCAAACCGATTACAATCACGACCAACCTCGCATATCATTTTTATCTGTCGTGAACGACGAGTAGTCGCGATGCAAAATATTTGACGTATCAATACAGGCAGCTGGTAAAAATTGAATCAATGGAAAGTTGGAGAAAATTTTGAAACTTTAATTTGGAACAAATTAATCAGCGTTACGATGTCGCGATTTTTTTTTCGTGGTTATTAATTAATTGACTGCCAATGATTTTTGAATGTCGGAAAAATCGTCGAGCAAAGCCTCCGTTCCATTGTGCTCGTTCTGCCGGTCATTCCGGCTGAGCTTTTATAATTATAAACCCGATAGTTCGAAATTTCGAAAAAGTCATTAAAGGTAAAAATGCCCGAAACACTCAACATTCTTTGAATTTCGTTGTCGGCCCCATTTTTTATTTATTTTTTATCTTCCGTTCATTATCGCGTTCTGGGAATATTTCCATTGTGTTTATTTTTATTACTCTGGAAAACGAAGACGAGTTGAACTTTGCAACGAACGTGAACGAATTGGCGCGATATGGAAAACGACGGACTGGGATGTACGATAATTTATCGCTCATTGTGATTATAAACTAAACGCAACCTGGAAGCAGGAATTGATGAATATTACGTCTCGACGCTGCAAGTGCAGTTTTTGGTTTTTGGTTCATCGATAGATTATTCTTTTTCGACACTCAGCTGAAGGGCACGATTTCCAATAACGAGGCATTCGAATGTTTGGAGTGAAATGCCACGTCTCGTATTCGTAATCATTTTTTTCATCGATTCTGATAAAAAAAATGATAAGGCACGTACATTGTTACATCATGAAATTTCAACAGCAGTCAATGATAATTTCTCAATGCCCGGAAAGAGCTCGGGAAAAGTTTCCTCGAATAACTTTTTCTCAATGCCACAGGAACAGGAAACTCTTGATAAAACAAATGCTTTGCAATATTTATTTTTCCACTCTGAATGAAACAAACCAGACAAACCGTCGGAATACGAAAAATATTTAGTTTACCGTATTTAACGAAGAATTAAACTTTTTTTTTAACACAATTGGGCTCTCGGTCGCTCGATATTTTCCAGGTGGAGGCTCAGCAATGCGTTGGTCTGTCGAACGTTTTTTTTTCATTCAATTTTTCAAACTATTCAATAATTGAAATAATATTTTTATAAATTGATTTTCGTGCGAGATGATTCAACCGTTAGATCGAATAAGGAAGTTAATCGGACTTGTGTGTACGATTTAGCGAGTAAATCCGTCGTAAAATCCATGGCGCCAGGAAAGTGTCGCACGCAAAACTCGCATCCGCTTGATGTCCGTCACGATTGGCTAATGGCCAAAGTGTAGTGAAGTTTTACGAGCTACAATCATTCTCAAATGCCTTAGGACCATCGAAGCAGCGACCAGGACGCCCTCAGTCAATACGACGAGCTCTTCTAATCGTAAAAAAAAAGAGGCGATTTTTTTCTATACAAAAGCAGTTCCTCAGAATTTATTTGCCGATGGGCAAAAATTCGTTTATCGATAAAACAAAACGTTCTTCGAAATCTGAATTAACGCAATAAGAATTTTTTTCGAGGGAATTTCATATTCGAGGCTCAGGAAGATCGCGATATCATGCGAACGTAACGTCACGATAAAAACGGCGTGTTCCCGAACTGATGTATGGAAATGCGAACAGTGGCGATTTGCAATTCAATTTGAAATGTCTATATACTCGGTGGAAACACGAGATCCGGGCTGATTTTTCGTTTAGCACGATGACGCGCGAAGATGGAATAAAAAATAGCAACGAGACAGACGAAGAGCAGATTTGAAATCGCGGGGAATGAATTCTTTGGGAAAAATGGGAATTGGAATTCCAACGGTGTCTGCGCTGGTAGAGGCGATGGAATGGCAATGATGCTGACAAATGAGAGGGCACACCTTCGCATTGTATCTGTATAACTCTGATTCTATTTTCTCCGCACTCGGGTCCACGATCTCTGTCTGTTTCCTCCGCGAGTTTGGTTCTCGCCTCTGTCTATCTGCTCAATCATTGGCCTCGCCCATTCGTGAATATATATCGTGAGGTCTAATCAGTATCATCATATGAAAGTTTCGCACATGATCACCTCGTCGACGTTGGTAAACCGAAAGGTACGGTTTGCGATCATGTGGAAGGAGCTGTACGAATCTTTCTGCTTTTATCTTTTCTATTTTTTTTTCTCCAACACAAAACATCTATCATTCTTAATCGCGATCAAAACATTAATAATTCTTCTCCTTTCTTCGTCTTCCTCGTTCTCACTAATTCTTCGTATCCCTCTCGCTCCCTCTCCCTTTCTTCGTGGCTCTATCCATCACCTCGAATCTACGTCTTGCTCTGCTCCTCCTCGAGAGAATATTCGTGAGTTTGCTTATCCAATTCGCACAGAGCCGTTGGCTCGGAGTCAAGAGGACGTATCTATCGGATTTTAGCACAATCGCAATGTCTTTCTGAGCTTGAGTAATCGATATAGACATGTTCTCTCGTTAGCGAGAATCAGAAGGTCGTAACTGCCTTCGCTCTCCTATAATTAAATGGTTTTATGCACGCCCCTTTTCGACGCGTTGGAACGAAGCTCCGTTGATGTTCGTGTGTGTGTGTGTGAACTATAATAAAACCAAGTAGTATATATAAATGTACAGCGCATATAATTCGAAAGGCTCACAGAAGATTTTGCTGCACGTCTCTGGCATTCGTTCACCAAGCGCCCCGGGAGTAATCTCGTGTGTACGACACACTGCTGTGCTCGTCTGTAGCACCAATACTTTTCTGTGCTTTACTGCCGAGTCTGTTTTCACCAGTGTAAACAAGGTGCGAGCCGGCAGAGACCAGAAAAATGCTGAACGTCATGGTTCGGGTCGAGTGAACTGCTCCTTTCGAACAATGCGGTGGCCCGAGCGATTTTAATGATTCTCGGGCTCGATCAGAAATCTCTGCTGGCATTCGGAAAGGTGCTTTTTATATTTTCATCAATTTATTCGAGATCGTAATCGAGTTTTTGGAAGATACTCCCGTTACTTCCGGTTCAGTGGTCTCCCACACTTCCGGCTCGAATTTCTCGGCTGCTCGTTTGACCTCGACGCAGCAACCCCACAATGTTCGATCACGCGCAACTCTCGTTCACTTTCCTCCAACTTTTCGCACGCAGCTCTAATTTTAGTTTATGTTACGAATTTCTGTTTGATTTTCAGATATACGAGACACGATGAAGTCTCGGGCAGCTTTGCTGCTACTGCTGGCGACCATCTTCGCCGTCGAAGCTTCTCCGACGACTCCCGCAACAACAATAACCACGTCTCCTGCGGCCACGACTGAAGGAATCACTAAAAATCTCACGCTTTCGACGGTCCAGGCGAAAACCCATGTTTCGAAACCCAATGAACTTGTACCGAGTCCAGAATTCGTTCATCCCTTCACCAATCCCAAGGATGTGCTTCTGCAAGAAATTCGTGCGCTCGACGAAGATACCGTCACTGCAAAGGTAATTTGTTGCTTTTTATCCAATTATTTCTGTCATTTTCTTGCCATTCCGCAACTCGAACCGTTGATCATCGAAGAACGGTTCTGAGGGTCTTACAGTAAATATATTTACAAAAGGTCTTTTGCGAAAAACCAAATTTCTGTGATATTAAAAAAAATTGTCGTTTTTTTTGGTTTTTTTTGTTACCTTCCCTACGCGTGGCCAAAAATCTTCGAACCATTTTTCGCAAAAGGACCTTCTGTGATATTTAACAACTTTTTTCTCCATCGGTGTACGTCGTCTCGATTCATTTCGCAACAAAATCCATAGTCCAAGATTGCATGTAAAAAGTTGAAATTCACCGCAGATTCAAGAGGAATTGGCGAAAGCGATAAAAGCCGAGGCGCAACGATCACGAGACGAGCCTCGTGCGTCGAGCACGCAGAAGCCACGAGTACGAGTCACTCCCAGTGCGCCAAATACATTGTTCGATAATGATAAAGATTCTATGAAAGCGAAACTCGCCGAGAAAGAAGCCCTGAAAGCTCTGAAGGAAGAGGAAAAGGAATTGGCTTACGACGAGGACAATACCGACGAAAGCGACGAAGACGATGATGAAGATGATGACGACGACGAGGACGAGGACGACGATTACGATGACGAGGAGGAGGATGGGATCCTCACTCCTGGTCCCGACGATGATGACGTGGAGGAGGATGTGATCCTCACTCCTGGTCCCGACATTGATGACGAGGAGGATGTCCTCCTCACTCCCGGTCCCGACGATGATAGCGATGAAGACGACATTGCCGACGAGGAAGAATTAATGACCGACTGTCCGGATTACTGCCGATGCTCCGGTCAATACGCCGCTGCTACAACAGCAAAGTAAGATTTTTTTCCTCAGATCTCTCTCCTATCACAAAAATCGAGTACAATTTTACGATGACGAGCAAATTTTGTGCACCAAGTATTCGATTAGAATTTTTGGGTTCTAAAGTGTTTTTTGACTTGTGAACTTCGTAGATGCAGCAAACTCATAGATAATCAAAATTTCGGTACGGGAATCGCTCACCTGAGGCTGGAAAATGCTGGAGAAATAAGTCTTGGCCCACAGCCGATTCATTCTCGCGGTTTGCAACAATTGGAATCGATCACGATCGTCGATACGAACATTGTGAGACTCGACACAAACGCTTTCAACGGTACGGATTATCTCTTTGCCCTGAATCTTACGAGAAACGGCTTGAAATATCTCGAAGCGGATTATTTCGTCAACAACACGCAGCTGAGTCTCTTGACGATTTCGGGTCAATTGTTCGATCACGATTGGTTCAAATCGAGGGATTACATTTTCAACTCGACGAGCATCGCCGAGTTGGACTTTTCCGACAACAAGATCGTTCGTTTGCCACGAGCAGCTTTCTCAAAAATGCCCAATCTCGCCTTCGTCGATCTCAAGAGAAACAAACTCCAGAGCATCGATAAATCGATCTTCGAGACGATCGATACGCTCGTCGAACTCGATCTCTCGGGCAATCGCTTGACCCAGATCCCCGAGGGTGCGCTTTCCAAGGGACTCCAGACTCTTCGTATCAGCTGTGAGTGACAATTTATTTTCGAGGCTTGAAAAACAAATGGCCTCATCATCGAATATTATCGCATTTTTCATATTATTTTTTACAGACAACGACTTGACGAGCATTGCCATTCAAGAAATCTCGAAATTGACGAACCTCGACGTGTCTCACAATCGCATCAAGTTCATAACGAAAGATGATCTCATCGGGGCCAGCGCGTTAGAAAAATTGAACGTGGCGTCGAACGGTATCAAAAGAATTCATCAACATGCCTTTTCCGACCTCGATCAATTGACTTATCTCGATATCAGCGACAACAAAATCACCTCATTGAACGAGCACCATCTGCGGACAAACTTGAGACTCCAAATTGTCGTAATGAACGACAATCCTGGCCTGGGAAAGCTTCCGGTGTTCAGGGTCTCCGGCAACGAATACGACACTTACTCGTAATTATATTTCTCATCGCATCAACGTTTTCTTTTTCCATTAATAATGAGATTCATTTATAAAATTCATTGCTAAATTTTCGGCCGACAGGATTTATCGATTTGAGTGTGCAAACTGCGGTCTCGATACCCTCACCGAAGGAACTTTCAACTCGATGCCCGCTCTGATGAGACTGAACCTCGCGAGAAATCGTTTGGCTCGCCTGCCCACCGGTCTCCTGAACTTCCAGTCTTCCCTGCGAGAGCTGGACCTCTCCGACAACATGATAAACACTCTCGAGCCTAAAATGTTCATGGGAGCTCGTACACTCTTGAAACTGAATCTCGCTGGGAATCCCCTTGTGAGTCTTCAAGTAACGCCTTTCCTTCAAACTCCTGTCTTGTCCAGACTCGACGTGAGCAGGTGCCAACTACGAAGAATTTGGAGCGAAGCTAGACAGCCCCTTAAATCTCTGAGGTAAATTTTCCACACTGAAAATTCAGTATTCGGTATTTTTTAATCCTTCGAGTGTTATTTTGATCCCAACGATTTTTTTTCACCGATCGATTTGGCATTTTATTTCCGTTTTCGTTGAAAAAAAAAAACAAGCAATGAATATTTACCGGAATGCGACGTTTCGAAAAACGTTTTGACGTCGTAATTTTATTTACTTTTTTTTCACCAGATTCATCTCGGTTCGTGGCAACGAATTGAAACGAATAACTCACGAGGAATTGAAGGCAATGCCAAAGTTGTCTGGGCTGGATGCATCGCACAATCCATTCGTGTGTGACGAGGAATTCAACTCCGCGATTCAGTGGCTTATCGATCACGGAGTCACACCTACCGAGGTTCTTGGTTACGTTAACAATTATGGAATGGCTGGCAACGATTTCACGGAGACCGGAGGCGTTAGCCAATGGAACGATCTTGCGAGAAACGTCTGTGACAACGAAGAGGATGGTCCACCTTCCAGAGACATGGGTACCAAGATCATCGATCACGTTCCTACTTTCTCCTCCGACGACGGTCTTTCCAGTTTCGATGTCGACGGGCTCCCCGACTTCAAGGTAAGCTATCGCGATATCGAGCAACTGCGCAATTTTCTCATGCCCAAAAATGTTTTTTGACCCTTCAAGTTCAAAGCATTTAATGGAACCGAATCTTTTTGCATTTAATTTTCGTTTTCGTCAACAAGTGAAGGAATTAATTAATTTTTTACAAATAGACAAAAAAACAAAAATGACCATTTAATGGAGTTTGAAATACACCTTGGGTCAGATTGACCCAATATGTACTTATAGATGAGAGACACGAAAAGTTGGCGATGAGGATTTAACAAACGGTTTCTTTACTTTTTGCTCGTTGAATTTTGCAGCTTGGTCAGGACTCGCCATTGGAAGGAAAAGATGCAATGTGGCACGATCAGTATCAAGAGTACGAAGAGGTTAACACGGCGGGATACTCGGAAGACATTGAGATAGAGTTCCCATTGTGGAGATCGACAACTTGGCAGATTGTGACGGTGGTCCTGGCCTCGGTGATGATGTTTTTGCTGTTTGTAAAGCTCGCGCAATTGATATCGAAGTCAAGAGGGCGTGGTCCGGTGATAAGGCCACCGATGATGCTCCGTCAAGGTCTCGTGGACAACAAGAATTGTGGTCTCGTTTACAAGCCTCTGCAGGAGGAAATAGCGACGCCGCACATGCCGAAGCGTGGCAGTTTCTATTCCAGCAGTACTTTCCACTACGATAAGATCGTTCCCGAGAGCGTGTAAGAAAAAGCAGGAAACATTTTCGTCGAAAGAATCAGCGTGAGAAAAAATGGCAAGAGATTTTTTCGTAATTCGGCCAAATTTTTATCTTCAACGATTGAAATTCTTTCGAGCAGACTAAATTGTTACTTCTTTTAACGTTCCAACGAAGAGCGCACAAAAATTGGGAATTGTTTAATTGTTGATCAATTCAGAGAGAAAAAAAAGTTCGACCACCGACCAATTTATATTCCAGGCAGCAGTTCAACTCTATTCGTCGTCTTCCAAGAGTTATTCATAAATCCTATTATTCGATATGAAAGTTCGGACCAAGAGCAATATCTTAAGAATGTCAGAGACGCAGTGATGCCCTTTCGATTTTTTCCCTCGATTATATTCCCATGGCAACGAGATGCCAATCGCAGTAACTTAATATCTACATAATAAATTAATCGCGATCGATTATTTAAGCCCTTTTCTAGCGTCTAGTACTTTTTGCATACTGTGAGAAAGCGAAATACGTCTCCCCGGGTAACTGAACGAGTGTTGGGCCATTGGTTTCTTTTTATCACTCCACGATGGGACGAGCCATACCATTTTTTTATACGCTACGACACGCAGTCTGTAACTTTACAAAATAACAAAAAGAGGAAAAAAATATTCACACAAATGTGCAAAAATCTTTTTGCTGATACGAACAAATTACGAATAAGCTGATGGAAAACGAAGTCGAGATTACTTCGAGAGCGATCGCGACGAGCGCTGAGAATTCTCAAATTTTATACGTCACCAAAAAAAATCTGAAAGACGAAATTCATTTTTTTTTTTTAACGAGACGATTTTTTTTCGTCTCGAACAAATTTCTACTCATTTTTATTTTACTTTTTGAAAGAAGGGGATTCCCGTTTTGGAATCGCAACGACATTCCCTCGTCGTTTGCAACGCTCGCGAGTCGCAACTACTTAAAAAAAATGTGCCTGTACCTTAAATTACCCTCATGTTCGTAGATTATAGCTGCACTACGGTATTACGAGGCGATCGTCGACGATAAATCGAAAAAGATACTTCTCTTTTATTTCTTTTTATTTAAGTATTAAAATTACGATCGTAAAATATCCAGTTAATTTTAAGGAATTCAAGAAATGGAAAATTATATTCCCGATCCTGCAGATCAGGCTCACGGTATTCGCACTATCCGCTGTAAATAATATATAACAATTTTAATAAAAATATCCAACAAATATCAAACGGACCCCCTGATTATTCCCTTTGCCATAGAATTACAAATCAATCGGAAGATAATTACGAGGAAAAAGAGAAAAGTTCAGTTTCACGTTCAAATTTCAACATAATCGGCTTTTCAAAAAATGCGACAAAAAACTTTTTCGTACTTTTTTGAAATCAAAGTCAATATTACAGATTTATGGGGGGGAGGTTACGAAAAATTCGCAACGACCTTGCTGTCCGATGGCACGCGTGATTTATTTCAATTGTTAAAAATGTATTTGGAGACCAGGGAGTGAAGTCAACGATATCTCGCTCGAATGTGAACACTCGATCGTAATCGCTTGAGGAAATTTCGAATCGTAGTTTCGATCTTGACCTAAATTTTGATCGTTTCGGAGTGATTTTTTCTTAATAAAAAAAAAACCCTGGAGTTGGAAGCTTCCGGATAAAAATACTCCATGAAAAATTGGAGTAATTCGGTAATTTTATTTTTTGAGTACTCAAAATTGAAAAAATTGGCTTTTCGATATGAAAATGTAGCACGTGATTTTCCCAGAGAAAAATAATCTCGGAGACTCCGAATGATACGCTCCTGGAAATAATTCGTGGAGGTCAAGTGGATCTGGCTAGGCGAGTTCCGACAAACATCGCGGGCGTCATCGGCGTTATGGAGTGTGGAGGGGGAACAACAGGACGAGTTACTCGACGACGAGTTCACGAGAGTTTTTAAGAGTTGGAGCTTGCGCGAGGAACGAGTCATAACGGCGGTTCATACGAGTTTCATTTTCCAAGTTGAATTTTTCGTTGAAAATTTTTATCCACGATTTTGAAAATGTTGCCCAGGAGACGTGCCCTCGATTTACTCCAAGTCATTTCCTCGCAATCGTAAGTGCTGACACGCCTTTAGAAAAATGTCACTAACAATTATCAAAATTTTGTTTACAAAAAATTTTTTTAATCCCTCGTACTTTTTGAAAAAAGTTTTGCCCTAAAAAAATAACGAATCATTTCTCGATTTTCTACAATTATTCTAGCAGAATATGCCAAAGAATTGTCACTCATCAAAACATTTTATTCCCGAACTTTTATTTGCTGTCAATAACGATTGCATTACAGCAGAATATTGCTCATATTTCGACATTTTTCTCTAATGAATTGAAAAACGAAAATGTTACGTATCTAGTTGCCGATGTCCAGCCCATGGAAACCCTGGTGCCTCTAACAGCACAGCAACGACCTCGACTCCTACAAATGAATATGCATTCGAGGTAAAAAAAAACATAGACAATTTTACAATTTTTATTGGAATATGAAAAAAAATGAATTTCCAATACAATAATGAAAAAAAGCGTGACTATTGCGTAAACAAGGTTCTCGAGGATAGTTCGAAGCAGTTGATTGACAAAACAAACGTCAAGTTGCTCCATTATTCGAGATAATAATCGAGCCTTTCTCGGTCACGATGCGATCGTCATACCGTAATCTTTGGGCATATATAAATATATAGACACTACGGATTTGACGCATTCCAGTAGATAAGATATTACGATTCTCCGTTACGTTCTCCGGGCTGGTTTGGAAATGCCTGTGAAAAACAACATTTTTTTTTTTTTAAAGCTATCGCTTCGTTCGCTGAAAAAGTGCATTTGAAATGACGTGCATTCTCAGCCAGAAAAATCGTCAACAAAAACTTGTTTTTATTCCCTCAGCCACGTATTCGAAGACTTTAAACTTGTTGTTCTCGTTGCAGATGGCTTGTTCGACAGTTCGTTACGGTATCGGAGTGACACGTGAGTTGGGAATGGATCTACAAAACATGGGAGTGAAAAGAACTTGTCTGATGACTGACCCACACCTGGCGAGGCTCGCTCCTGTCAAAACCGCGATCGACAGTCTCGTAAAACATGGCGTTAATTTTGACGTTTATGACAGAGTCAGGGTCGAGCCAACCGAAGCTAGTCTCCAGGATTCCATCGAATTCGCGAAGAAAGGAAATTACGACGCGTTTGTCGCGGTACGTAATTGAAATTGTCGAGAGATAAAAAAAAAGGGACAAGAAAGAAAACTCGGGGTGGAATTAAGAAGCGGTCCCGATTTCTCCAGAAACCTGCAGAATTTTGATACAAAAATTTGTATCCCAATGTTGACACGTTGTTTTTGATCATTTTTCTGCTCTCCGGAGTTTTTTGGAAAAGGAAGTTTCTGTAGTTGCTGATATTTTTGTAACCAGGTCGGCGGCGGATCGGTAATGGACACTTGCAAAGCTGCCAACTTGTATTCGTGCGATAGGGAAGCCGATTTCTTGGATTACGTGAATGCTCCAATCGGGAAAGGGAAGCCGGTTTTGGTGGCACTGAAGCCATTGATCGCAGTGCCAACGACTTCCGGCACGGGCTCCGAAACTACGGGCGTCTCGATATTCGATTATCGACCGCTGAAAGCTAAAACGGGCATAGCCAATCGCGCCCTCAGGCCAACTTTGGGAATCGTCGATCCTCTCCACACTCTATCGTTGCCTGAGAAAGTTTGCGCTTACTCAGGCTTCGATGTGCTCTGCCACGCTCTCGAATCTTTCACGGCGATCAACTACACCCAGAGAACTCCGTGCCCGACGAATCCCATCCTCAGGCCTGCTTATCAAGGCAGCAATCCTGTCAGTGACGTTTGGGCCCGATACGCTCTTCAAGTAATGAGAAAATACTTCGAGAGGGCTGTTTACCACAGTGACGATCTTGAAGCTCGCAGCCACATGCATCTTGCCAGCACTATGGCTGGCGTTGGCTTTGGCAATGCCGGTGTCCACCTCTGTCACGGTCTTTCCTATCCAATCAGTGGCAACGTCCGAGGATTCCAGCCTCAGGTAAAGCGACAGATTTCGATCACGCAACTCATCGTACACGAGGAGATAATTACATCAAAAATTTTCGTATGAAATCACAGTTCCCGTTTGGAACCATATCGTCTCCATGAGAGATTTCAGCAAATGCGTAGTGATTTTTCATTTAAAATTGTTCAAAAAATGTTAAAATCTGAAGAAAAAAGTTAAAATTTGTAGAAGAATGCCAAAGATTCCGCGATTATCCGCGAGAGTAAATGAAAAAAAAAGCTGTGCATCTGCTAAAAGTCCACAGATCCTTCCTCTGAGAGATTTTATCAAATACATAGTGATTTTTCATATGAAATTGTTCAAAAAATGTCGAAATCTGGAAAAAAAAGTTAAAATTTGTAGAAAAATGCCAAAGATTCCGCGATTATCCGCGAGAAATTTGTAGAAAAATGCCAAAGATTCCGCGATTATCCGCGAGAATAAATGAAAAAAAAGCTGTGCATCTGCTAAAAGTCCACAGATCGTTCCTCTGAGAGATTTTATCAAACACATAGTGATTTTTCATATGAAATTGTTCAAAAAAATGTCGAAATCTGGAAAAAAAAGTTAAAATTTGTAGAAAAATGCCAAAGATTCCGCAAATATCCGCGTGAATAAATTAAAAAAAACTGTGTATTCGCACAAAATCCTCAGATCGTTCCTCTGAGAGATTTTATCAAATACATAGTGATTTTTCATATGAAATTGTTCAAAAAATGTCGAAATTTGGATAAAAAAGTTAACATTTGTCGAAAAATGTCAAAGATTCCGCGCGATTGGCTGCAATTTCTTAGATCGTCGTCCCTCTGAGAGATTTTAGCAATTGTGATATTTCATCTGCACATGGGCAAAAATGTCAAAATTGGGCGAAAAAAGTCAAAGTTTTCGTTATTTTCGATAGAATATGAATAACAAATTATTACGTTTTCTCTCAAACTGTTCAGAGGGAACTAAATGAACTAGAGATTGTAAAACGTTTCTGTGACACTCAGGGCTACAGCGACGATCATCCGATCGTGCCCCACGGACTGTCGGTGGTAATTTCAGCACCAGCTGTCTTCTCGTTCACGGGAGCCGCGTGCCCGGAGAGACATCTGGAAGCTGCCGAACTCTTGGGCGCCGATATCAGCAACGCGAGGAAAGAAGACGCTGGGAAAATTCTGGCCGACACTGTCAGAGGTTATATGAGAATAATGAAAGTCGAGAACGGACTTTCCGAGCTCGGATTCAAAAAAGATGACATTCCGACTCTGGTCAAGGGAACTTTGCCTCAGGTAAGAAAGTTTATTAAACAATCTCCTCTCTTTATTATTAAATAACCTCATTTTTCTTATGTCTGTTTATTTATTTATTTATTTATTTATTTATTTATTTATTTATTTATTTATTTATTTATTTATTTATTTATTTATTTATTTATTTATTTATT